>CM074439.1:22641559-23019059 GCA_037101425.1 Elopichthys bambusa
AATTAACAGATGTGATATGTTAAAATCAATCTATTGAGTATAAGAACATTTGCATGTACAGTTACAACATTTATGTTAAACTTTAGAGAGGTTCTATGATACAATACATGTGCTGAACCCCTGTATTTATTCAGTTACTGTAACAACAGTAAATGTCTTAAATGTTAAATGTGATTGTTTACAGATTATGTTTGAATTTATTGTTTGATGAGCACTGTATAATTGCTGTGAAACACACAATTTGCTTAAGTAAGAACAAACATATCAGATAATCTCAGATGACCTAAATAAAGCATGTGAACACACGCACACCCGAAGACATACACCTACATTCAGACAGGCCTACACACACATATGTAAACACAAGGAGATACAAGATAAACCAGGAAACAAACACTGTCACACTAAGAACGTGACCTATATCTGTCTCCTTTGCCATAAGTTCATTATTACTGTAAAGTATGTCTGCTTGAAGTAAAAAAAGGAAGAACACAAATGACATAAGGAAATGTAACAGAAATCTGAAAATCTGTTGATCCTGATCAAAAGCGTTCTTTACCGGATTAAGCCAGTCATGACATTTAAGTATGTTAAATTCATCAAACTGTAGCTAACTGGATAGCCATTGTTTTATCTCTGAAACACACTACACATTTGCACACACACATAATGTCAGATATCATTCAGTGATAAAGAGGAAGCCATCAGGAAACCACTTAAGCGACACTTCCTGACTGTTGCCTTGGAGACGAGCTTAATTCTTACTTTGCCCGAACACTCTTAGTTTTGCAGAAAAACAGAGATGTCATGTTTTCAGTCTCAATCTCACAACTGGAAGAGAAAGCTATTGTAACTTGAGAATTCAGCTGATAGACCTAACTACAGATTGTAAACAACACTTTTATTTTAAGAGTCGAGCCAGATGCATCGATTCCATATGCATTAGGGCTTAAGTCCAGATGGTTTCCATTCAGATAGCAGGCAGATAAGCAGCCTTTTTTAGTATGGACATTACCAATGCACAGACATTAGCCCTGAGAGTGTCTTTCTATTACACAGGACCAATTCATTGTACAGCAATTTCTAATGTTAGTGAATAAACAATGAAGTTTGCATAAGAAAAGGGCAAATAAAGTGATGTTATCACCCAGCTCTCCATCAGTCTCTGTTTGTGTAGTATTTGGTTGTTAGGCCTCTAAAGTGAAATTAAATGTATAACAATCGGCTGCTTAACAACATAACATGTTCATTTATCAAAGAATGTTTGTGTATACAGATGTTTCCTGCATTGTGAGCATTTTTCATCTTGTGGAAGTTTAGAAAATAAACTTCCTTTATACATTTTCATACTTTTCATTTGTATATTAACAATATGTGCTTATATACATAGAATTCTTTGATTTTTAAGTATACTTTTGAAAGGGAAAAACTATTAGGAGCAAAAAAAACACATTCCTTAATGTCTCTAGTGAACATGCCAAAAGACAGCATAGGGAATGAAGTATTTTCCTATTGTTATTATCAAAGTTTTAAAATGCATTTCGAAATAATGAAATGAAGCTAAACCTTGCTGGCACATAAATGTCAGAGAAAAATCTATTAACTGATCCTCAGCCAATTTGCATAAAATCAATGAAATTTCTGTGTTTTTTGATGGATAAACAAATAACTGTCCTGGTCATGCAAAGTGAGAGTGTTATTCAGAGAAAAATAATGTCATGGTTTTGTATGCACAAAACATCGAGACACTGATCAATAAGCAAACAGCACTGTCTGATGGGAAAAAAAGAAACAGTTCTTTTGAAAAATTATATTTATATGTATTATAATTTATTTATTCATTTAGTGTCCAGTCCTCAAATCTGATTGGCCGACCGCATTTCCATGAGTGCTGCAATACAGTACAGTACCGGGACTTTTCCCTGTTTGTATTACTCTGATTGTTTGTTTGCGACATTCCAGACCTGAAAATATAACTTAATACAGAATGTAATAAATTAAATGTCGCAATTTGAATCCAGTAATGATGTTAATGGACATTTTATTGAGAAACATAGCAGTGTTTGTGATGACTGTGGCTGCATACCAGTTCTACTGATTACAAAGAGACTAAAACCTCCCCTTTCACTGGGCCGCATCCAGGATTACTGCTGAATTCTTTACAAGGGTTGCACTTGTTAGGGCAAGCAGACACACCATGTCAGCAGCTAACAGACTGACAGGGTGGAGAGATATGAGAGAGAGAGAGAGAGAGAGAGAGAGAGAGAGAGAGAGAAGCACCCTCAGGGGTGTGTCTTATACATTCAGTTCCTCAAGGAAGTACAAGTCAAATTATCTTGTTACAGTGGACTTGTTACAATACAAGAGAGTTTGTAGAGGAGTTTTCTTTGATTTCACCTGTCTGAGGAGATTATTTCATCACTTACGCGCTGGATTTCAACCACCTGATTTGAGCGCAGAGGGAGGACAGAGAGTTTAAACAGAAGAGGGAGAGTGAACGAGAGAAAAGCCAGGTGAGTTTGTCTTAGTCTTGACCTCTGCCCTCTCCTCCATCACATTAGAGAGCTCTATGATTATGTATACATGAGATGATGTTACTTCAATGGATTAACAGCATGGCGCACTCTTTTAGAAGTTGTTAAGATAAAATGATGTAAGCATTCTGTTTAAACAGCAAGAGTGACTTTAATTTTACAGATTTGCTTTGGTTAAAAGTGTCTCCTTAAAAAATATGGAGGTTTGTAGTCAATAATGTCAAGTTGAAACTTGTTCAACCACTCCCATGTTACAACTAAACAACTAAAACACACTGAGATAGTTGATGTTCCGATAGACCTTTTATAAACAAAACAATGTCCAGTCTTTTTTATAAGCCAGCAATATATAAAAAAAAAACTTCTACTGAAATAAAGAGTGTGATGCCTCATATTCAGGGTCACCAGTGTCCTAACCTTGGTGAACTCATGCTATGGATAGATTGTGAGCTTTTTTTTTTAGCAGCATGTTTCAGGAGAAATTAGCTGTTGTGGGTTTAACTGAAAAAATATAGGGGGAAAGCTGTGCCAAACAGCCCTGAGTTTCACTTCCCTTATGATCAGGTTTGTACATTGTTTGGCTGTATTAAAAAACAACTTCTTAGGCTGAGTGAGAGTCTTACACATGCATATGAGTGCTAAAACAACACTGGACTTTTACCACATACATGCCAGTAATTAAACTGTAATTAAATACAGGCAGTATTAGGTAATAAGGAAAGTTTTGCACAATATGTTACATCATCAGATACTCAAATCTCAGTGTTCAGGTGCTGTGGGGAGATACTGAGGGGGAAACACATGGCACAAGCAGCAAACTCACCGTTTATCATTGTATGTCTGTGTAGACAGGGATAGAAATGATTTGAAACATGGGTGGACACATTCAGGCGTGATTCTTTAATGATTTCCTCCAAGTAATAAGTGGAAATTAAAAAGCCTGTTATTAGAGAATACCAGGTTGAAAAGACCAGCATATGTTGTGTTTTGGATGCTGGGCCATGTGGTTCTGGTATGCTGACCAGGCATCTTAACTAGCTTAACCAGCTGGTCTACTTCAGTCAACCAGCTTAATCAGAAGACATTGTAGATTATTTTTTGTTGATCAAGAACATCATTTTAGACGAGCTTAGAAATCCATGCTGGTTTAAGATAGTTTGGGTAGGGTTCTCTCTGCTAAAATAACCATCTCTGACCACCAACCATCTCAGGTCATATCTGGCCACCCAGGCTGGTCTGTTGGCTAGTTTTAGAGGGAGACCAGCTGAAGACCATCTTAGCCTATCTAAAAAAAATAAAAAACCTTAAAGTTTAAGATCAGTAAAGTACTAAGCAGGACTGACTTTCTTTAAATCACTTTAAATTAGCCTAAAGCCATTCAGAAACATAGTGCTCCCACTCACACACTTAAAACAGGACTTCCCACACTCTCATTTTTTATATACATTTATCGTAAACGTCACATTTGACCCCTCTGAATAAAACCCCCCAAAGAGTAGGCTGCCAAGTACTGTGGATCTCAAATGCAGATTTTGACTCGTCTCTTCTGTGCTGTCACTAGAGCTTGTGCTGTGACTCGCTGCTTTGTAATGACAGGGTGATACTGTGGTCTTTAGGATGGAGGAACAACATGATTCCTCACATCCTGTAAATCCCCTGGGCTTTACACACATGTGAACACACACACACACACATACACACACATACACAGAGAGAGCCTCAGGCTATGCACTGAAGTCATCTGAGGAATGCTAAATATTTACCTTTTCTGTGACAAACCTTTAAATCAGGAAAGTGGATACAGACGGCCATTTCACCTGAAGAGGTATAAAATTAATGAATTTGCTTAACCTTAGATTGCCTTAGATGTTTTATAGCTAAGAGTCTTGGACTAAAAGTCAATCGTAATCGAATTAAGGTAAAGTTGTTTATATCTCATCTTGTCAGATAAAAATGAGCTCTGTGTCGGCCTTAAAAAAAAAAAATCCATGAGCACAAGAAGTTAAAATTCTGTTTATAAATATACAGTGCTTTTATGTATTAAATAATACATTTTATCAAATAATATTAAAATTAAAATATTAACAAATTATTATTATTTATGAATAAATGTTATTTTATGAAATATCTTTTATCAAATAATATTAAGATTAAAAATATTTTTTTAAATATAAAGAACTGTTACAAATATAAACATTTTAAAAATATTTTATTTTATTATATTAACACTTGCCTGATTGACTATTTACACACAAACTGTGGTTTCTTATTTAAAATCATATATCAAAATATATTTTATAATATATTATACTATATTTTAGTATGTAGTGAGGTAATGTAGAGTAAAAATTGCAAAGAAAACCTTATAATAAAACCAATAATATATTTTTTAAATGTAGCCACGTGGTCAAACACTACACATCAGATCAGTTTTGCTCTAATTAGAGTAAATGAGAAGAAGTGAGTGTTAAACCCTAGGATTATGCTGCTTTCACAGTTCAACTGAAGTGTACAGCATGTTGATTTGTTTAAATCGGTATTTATGTAGTTGTTTTGATGTTCCACGTCGCAGAACGTAATGGCTGTTCTAATGCACTCAGTGCTTCTAATTGAATAGAGTTCATTAGGAAATGAAACTCTAACTGCATTAAAATTTAATCAGGTTGGTTCGCCATAAACAGAATTGGATTTAAAAAGCAAAACAGTGCTAATGCGGCTTTGAAATATTACATCACTTTTGGCATGTCTTGATTCATTAAAAAAACCACAGTGCATGACATTTGCATGTTAATATACTTTGCAGTTATTGCATTTGTTAAAGAATCGCTGCGCAAATTATGAGTACATCTGTAATTTTTTAATTTTTAATAAATGCTGCACAAAAAGATAATCAACAATGACAAGAACACTAGTAAATATGTAAACCTCAAAGTTGCATTAATACACTGAAGAACATTTCTAAGCAAATAGATGCCTGTATCATGATACAGTCTGAAGATTCATGTAGGAACTTGTGGGTACTATGCAAGGAGTAATTTTTTTTATATACATGTCTTTACACGCACAATCTGTGAAGCAATCCTAAACTATGCTGTGTTCTACATCAGATAAAATGCTTAAAGGGGACCTATCATGCTCCCTTTTACAAGATGTAAAATAAGTCTCTGATGTCCCCAGAGTGTGTATGTAAAGTTTTAACTCAAAATACATTTTTTCAAAAAACATTTTTACAGCATGTTAAAATTGCCACTTTTGGGGGGTTTCAGTGTGTCTCCTTTAAATGCAAATGAACTGCTGCGCTCTGCCTAAGAGGGCGGAGCTTCAAGAGTTCATTCTCTGGTGTCAGGAGTCAGTCAGGAGGCAATGTAATGTAAGAAACTGCAGATATATGCTGCATGGATAGAACAGGTATAGTTTAGTTTAATTACAGTTATAACTTATATTGTCTTCGTGTTTTTATCCACTATATTAGTACAAGCCTGTTTACCGATGAGTTTTATAACGTTTATTGTACTTCACACAAAATATGAAGCGTCTGTTTTTATTCTAGAAAATCACTGTAAGAGCTTAATAAAACACAGTGCAAGTGTGCATTAAAATATTATCCATAAACTCTCTCTCCCTTGCAACATACATAGTGAAGTACACAGAAACATAACAAATTATATAACAAATATATAAAGACCTTATGCCTTTTCAGGTGGTGCTTAATAAACTGGTAAACTTTATATCCGTAAATCTCCAATGAACTGTAACAAAGTGCTCTCAATTTCATTACTGCCGTATCCAGTATCACTCTGGAGGCTGTAAGCTGGACCACGAACAGTTTGTACTGATCTATCCTTGAGTAACACATTTTTAGCACAACCTCTGTTTTGTATTGTCTCTTTGTATTGACATTCGTTCACAAAGCAGTCCGGTGTCAAAATGATTCGCGCAGACGTAAACAAATTTTAGTAGAGTTGAGGGATCATTTTAACAAAATGAATCCACCTCGTCTTCAGCGGCTCAGATTTAGGGAGTAAATGGAGAGAGCTATGTGGATTAATCGATCCAGCTACAGAACACCTAAAAGCCTTGGGAGGCATTCTCATCAGTGCAGCAATGGCAGACTGTATAAACTTGCTGTGAACTCGCTCAGGGCGGTTCTATGTTAAAACGGCAGACATTCGCGGGTGGGGCCTGTTGCTAATGTGATGTCACATTGCCAGGAACCTGCAAACGTCTTGTTCTGAGCAGAGCCATAGAGAGAGAGAGAGAGAGAGAGTTGCAACAACAGAAGTTCAAAAAGCTTGATCATCACGTGATTCGCGGGAAGGAAGTGCTTCGGCTCAATTCAAAAAGATAGAAGTTAGAGAGACAGAACCATGATTTTTGGTCATTTGTAGTCAAAAAATGCATCGGTTTACAATATTTATATAATACACCAACATGTGAATGTAGTATGTGTGTAGTTACAGCAATGTTGTTTTTTGCTAATATTTGAGGATTAGTGTGGTTAACCAGCATTGCCTGCCTTGTTAACATATTTCTGGCTGACGTTACCTTGGTAAAGACCATGTCACAGTTGTTTTTAAGTATTTTTATGTTTTTAAACTTGTTTGTTAGTTAAGGGCAATCACGTCATGTTCACTATGGTTTCACAAGGACATGAGACCTGCAGGTGACAGGTGATTGTCTTAAAAAACCATTGCAAACAAGTAAAATGTAAAATTGAATTTAATTAATCTTAATGTTTATCATTCTTATGCACCCCATTCACTTATTATTATATAAATTCATACATAATATATTCAATTCTAAAACAAAACATGATTATACACTCGCACATTACTTTTGCACTGATTATAAATTTCTAATAAACTGCATGTCAAGCACTTTGTCTGTCCTTTCCTACATGTTCTTGTAGTTTCCATTATGGTTTGCAGTGCTGCATGAGGATGATCCAGTCGCTCAGAGAAAGCAGTATGAATTCATGGTTTCCCCACTGACACGGAAAGGAGAAAATATGTTCAAGTCAGCAGGAGCAATCTAAATAGATCTAAAGATTGTGTGCTAAATTGTGTGTTAATCATATACAGGTCTATCTGCCCTTTTTCACAAAAACCAACACTAGGAACTTTTTTGGAAAAGCTTGCAAAATCCAAGGAGCAGAGACTGGCGGTGAGGGTACAGCGTCATTGCATGGAGCCTTTGTGCTTATATTGAAAGCAAGATAAAAGGAAACAAAAATGGGAGACATTACATACAGTAGTAGTATATAATATACAGTTTTGGTATTTAGTATGATTTCCCATTTAGCCTAGTATGATTTGAGTTTTTTAAAACTGCTTGCTGATTTTAATCATTGTTTTTTAATCTCGCATATAAACTTCCCTCTCCCATCAATCCAAAAATCAGCTGAGCTGACACATAATAGACAGACAGTCAACAGAATCACAATGCCCCCAAAAAATCATTATAGGGTGGTTGTGTACAAACACAATGCAAAAGTGAATTTTAAATAATAGGTCCCCTTTAAAGCAAGTGCATGTCAATGATAGTTCAGTTAATATTATTGCATTTAATTATATTGCACAACATTGTCATCTACATTTAAACATGATTAAATACTGAATGTTGTATCAAACACACTGATCACATTTCATTAAGCAGCATTGAGAGTCTAGTGCTGGATATGATGACACATCATGAGAGTATTGAGAACAATTAGTGTTGTTTATGAGATGTGTGGGCAATGATGAGGTCCTATATGGCATGAGCTTTCCCCTGAAGAACAAAGAGTAAAAGTAAGACTGTAAGGGGACTTCCCCATGGTGGGAGTTCTCCCAGGGCTGACACTCTTACCAATACACAAACAGAAATAAAACTCAAGGGAAAATTCACAATCATAAGAATATTTCATAAATATCACCATGTGATTAGGGCCATTTTACATGACATAATTTTTAGACTAAGATTAAATCTGTTATTATTAATAAAAATCATATAGAAAGGCACACGGTACACTAAGATAAAACACAGTGTATTAGGAAGTAACAAACCAGAAATATCAGCATCTTCAATTATTATTAATCTCTTCTTTTCCTTTTTTTAAGATATGGAGACGTTTAGCTCCAAGGACATGGCTCTCAAGGCCCAGAAAAAGATCCTGAGCCAAATGGCCAACAAGTCTGTGGTGCAGATGTTTATCGACGACACCAGCAGTGAGATTCTAGATGAGCTTTACCGCGTGTCAAAAGAGTACACTGGAAACCGCACAGAGGCCCAGAAAGTGGTGAAAGACCTCATTAAGGTGGTGGTGAAGATAGCAGTCCTTTTCAGGCACAATCGATTCAATGATGAAGAGCTAAAGCTGGCCCAGAATTTCCAAAAGAAATTACGCCAAGGAGCCATGACAGCCATCAGTTTCCACGAGGTACATCTAACATATTTGACTAGTATTTTCTGAATTATTGTTACATGAAATTAATTCTAAGGTTTATTATATATACATCGATCAGGCATAACATTATGACCACTGACAGGTGAAGTAAATAACACTGATTATCTCTTCATCCTGGCACCTGTTAGTGGATGGGATATATTAGGCAACAAGTGAACATTTTGTCCTCAGAGTTTATGTTAGAAGCAGGAAAAATGGGCAAGCAAAGGATTTGAGCGAGTTCGACAAAGGCCAAATTGTGATGGGTAGATGACTGGGTCAGAGCATCTCCAAAACTGCAGCTCTTGTGGGGTGTTCCCGGTCTGCAGTGGTCAGTATCTATCAAAAGTGCTCCAAGGAAGGAACAGTGGTGAACCGGTGACAGGGTCATGGGCGGCCAAGGCTCAATGATGCACATGGGGAGCGAAGGCTGGCCTGTGTGGTCCGATCCAACAGACGAGCTACTGTAGCTCAAATTGCTCAAGAAGTTAATGCTGGTTCTGATAGAAAGGTGTCAGAATACACAGTGTATCGCAGTTTGTTGCGCATGGGCCTGCATAGACACAGACCAGTCAAGGTGCCCATGCTGACCCCTGTCCACTGCTGAAAGCACCAACAGTGGGCACGAGAGCATCAGAACTGGACCACGGAGCAATGGAAGAAGGTGGCCTGGTCCGATGAATCACGTTCTTTTACATCACATGGATGGCGGGGTGTGTGTGTGTGTCGCTTACCTGGGGAACACATGGCACCAGGATGCACTATGGGAAGAAGGCAAGCCGGTGGAGGCAGTGTGATGCTTTGGGCATTGTTTTGCTGGGAAACCTTGGGTCCTGCCATCCATGTGGATGTTACTTTGACATGTATACCACCTACCTAAGCATTGTGGCAGACCGTGTACACCCTTTCATGGAAACAGTATTCCCTGGTGGCTGTGGCCTCTTTTAGCAGGATAATGCACCCTGCCACAAAGCAAAAAATGGTTCAGGAATGGTTTGGGTAGTACAACAATGAGTTTGAGGTGTTGACTTGGTCTACAAATTCCCCAGATCTCAATCCAATTGAGCATCTGTGGGATGTGTTGAACAAACAAATCCGATCCATGGAGGCTCCACCTCACAACTTACAGGACTTAAAGGATCTGCTGCTAACATTTTGGTGCCAGATACTGTACCACAGTACACCTTCAGGGGTCTAGTGGAGTCCATGCCTCGACGGGTCAGGGCTGTTTTGGCAGCGAAAGTGGGACCAACATGTTGTTATGCCTGATCAGTGTATTTGTAACCAGATTTGTACTTTATGTTGACTAAAGTATCTTCTTTCCCTTTTTAGGTAGATTTCACATTTGACAAGGGGGTTATGTCAGGGATCCTGAAAGAAAGTAGAGACATGCTTCTGAAACTTGTAAATAATCACCTCACAACAAAATCCCATGGACGCATCAATCACGTCTTCAACCATTACGCTGACCCTGAGCTCCTAACCCAGCTTTACAACCCAGCTGGTCCCCTCAAACCCCACCTCACCAAAATCTGCAACGGGCTTAACAAACTGCTGGAGGACGGGACGTTATGAGGACGGTGAAGCACTGACGGACTTTTACAGGATTGGCATGGAGGGACACCCGTGATCTCAAACCAAAAAGGCAAAAAGGCACTGGACTTCAGTTCAACCTTTGAAATAGTGTTACTGTGCTGTTAATGAATATTCATTCAGTGGCCTGATAGTGTTAACACAGCCACAACCACTGCCTGAGCGAGCTCAGATCAAATGTAAAAATATCGTCTGAACAATTTTTTTTAAGCTCTGACACTGCAGCTGCATTGGATGGAGATTTTCTAGAATACTTATTTTGTAATAATGATGTTTAAACCACTGGGATTCTGCCCACTCTGCTGTAAATTAGAGTACAATGTATTGTTCAATACTGTTAAAATTTTTGAGCTGAATATTTACCTCCCAGGACAACAAAATAACAAGAACCAGAACACACAAACACGTTTTAGTGAGGCACTCTCTTCACACTGCCATCTAGTGTTACCCTGTGGTTATGGCTGTGATATACAAATCTAAGCTTGGCACTACACATTCAGGAACTATATTTTGACTTTAACACCTCTGAGGGGGATCTGCTGTGTTCTAAAAGGGAACAACCACTAAATAAATAGATAAATATCTACAGCCCTCACTCACTGCTTATGTAATTTGCATACAGTGTTGCAATATACTACAATTCAAAAGTTTGTGGTAAGATTTTTTATAAAAATACTTTCATCAAGGATGCATCAAATTGATCAAAAGTGACAGTAAAGACATATATAATGTTACAAAAGATTTCTATTTGAATAAATGCTGTTCTTTTGAACTTTATGTTCATCAAAGAATTCTGGAAAAAAATTCCTTGCGCACCAAGTCAGCATAATCGAATGATTCCTGAAGGATCATGTGACATTGAAGTCTGATCACTGGCTGCTGAAAATTCAGCTTTTCCATCACAGGAATAAATTACATATTAAAATATTTTAAAAACAGAAAGGTTATTTTAAATTGTTAAGCTATACTGTAATTGTAAATGTATTTGTAAATGTATGACTACATTTTGTTGTTTGGAAAACATTCATATTCATAATTATTGTCTAAAAGTGTTCAAGGTTAGAAATGCATATGACTGATGGAACGCTGCAATTCAGTTGTGACATTAACTGAATAACAATGTATGCTTTAGTTACATGTTACAAAGTGGCTGTTTTCATAACTGTTTTCAACAAAAACTGGAAAACTTTTTGTGTTTAGATCATCTTTACATACCCTTAAGATACTCTTTTACACTGATTATCACTCAAGATTTCAAAGACCAAGTTAAAAGACCAACATCAGTTTGTGTTTATGGCATTTAATTTACTGTGGGGTGTTACGTTCACAAATCACTGATGCAAATCACGAACCCATCCAGGAAAAGAAATGTTCTTTATCATGTTAGGAAAACATTATAAACCAATCAAGAGGAAAAAAAAAAAAAAAAGAAAAAAAAAACCAACACAAAACCAAGCACAAGACTGCAGTGCAAAACTATGCATTGAAAGATGCAGATGTTCAATGGCACATTCCCAAATACTTTTTCAATTTCCTAAAACTAAAGTACTTCTATCCATTATTTGTGAGGTAGTATTAAATATTAATTAGCAAGTGCACTATTTCTACAAGCTACATTCCTGATTTCTTTTGCTCAAATGCAGTTGTCCACATCAAACCTAAAACGGTCTCCCATTACTTTGGTTACAGCAGAATTATAATTCACATTATTACTTTTAGGCATCAGGCTAATGTTTTACAGTGCTAATATGTGTGCATGTCTAAAGCTAGTAAGTTTTATAAAAACAGGACTATTGCAAATCTCTCCAGCAATCCCCATCACAATTTAAAGGCATGAAACCAGAAGAGGGAGCCCTCTAAATTATTCCACTTGTACAAATAAAACAGAAAACAGAAGAATCCTACACTAGAATAAACGGCTACATCAGAGCTGGAAGATTTCATCCTCCCTATCCCTCAAATTCTTGGTCAGTCTGGTGATGGTAATGGGAACACCTCCCAATACGGCCTGCTGGGAGGATACTGTGTCGGACTTCGGATTGCTGTGATGGAGTTGCTCCATAGAAGAGAACCTTTAAAATGCAAAAGTTAAAATTATATGTGATTTCATTACTGGAGAAGTTGTGCTATATGTTGCATTACTGGAATATGTCATCATTATATATATATATATATATATATATATATTATTTATATATACATATAAACTTTTGAAACTGATTCCTTAAAGGTGGATAATGGCTTTCTATATTGGTTTAATCTGTTTAATGAATCAGCTGATGTTCATTGTAACCCCTCCTGAATCATATGACCAATAGTTCTTCCACTGAATTAAAACTTGCTGAATGACTTGCTTGACAGCAAACAAAACGATTTCAATATGTAAACTCTGTAACACCCTAACAATAATGACAGCAGTCATAATTTCATTTCGACAACTTACTGTTTCTCTCCCTCCTGGCAGGTTTTCACAGCTGCTTGTTTTGACTTACTAATCAAGCTGTCTATTTTTTTCAGGTACTCCACCGGTGACAGATCAGCATTTGCTTCACATCTACTAGAGTCTGTTTGGCTTTTGGGAGTCTCATTAGAAATCTCTGTGTGTGTTTGTGCTGGACTTGACTCCTCCTCTGTCAATTCCACTCCATTTGTGAAAGACACAGACTCTGTCAGCACAGGGATGAAAAGGGACTCCTTCAGGAATATTGAATCATTTGTGTACAGTCTGTTTGCCCTTTTGATTTGCTCCATCTGTAAAGAAATAAAAATAATATTGATAATTATGTCATTACCTCAAACTAAACGTTTAAAAAGCCAGAATGACCTTATTCTTCAAATACCTGTTTCTGATTAACCTACTTACAGACACGCCGTACTTCAGTGATAGTCCTTGCAAAGTTTCACCGGGCTGAACTTTGTGTTCAATTCGTCTTTGTCTCACGGGTGATAATGAAGAGGACACCAGGCTGCCGTAGGATCGGGTGCGCTGGCCGCGAAGGAGGCCGTGAGTCCCGGTCTGTGTCGCTGAGTGATCCGCGGACATGACCCGACCTCCAGCGGGATCAAGCGTTTATCTACTAATGACTTAGGATGAACTCCAGTTGACCATCTGCGGCTGCTGAACGCATGGCGGCAGGACTCATAACAGCTTCTGTTATGAGTCAAATTAACGGGGGGAAATGGTCAGCAATAAACATAAACAATCCCTTACTTAATTGTCACGCACTAGGAATAAACTGTTCAGCGAACGACATTACGAACCGATATAAAGCTTTTAACGCCACTTACCCAGTGGATAAATCACACTGTGAGAAATAATAATTAAATCCTGCGTAGTCCCAGAGAAGTTTTAACAGATATAACGTGCTTCGCTTAAATAAGTGGCGCTCCTAAAATTATCTATTCAAGCATCAAGAAATACATAAACTATACAAACTAAAGAGACATACACCGGTAGCCGTTACATTCTAATGTCTAAGTTGAGACACTGTTGAAACTTATTTGTTACAAGCCCTTAGCAAATTAGCTTAGCTTCTGTTGCCATGGCGTCGGCTAAAAATAAGATCCGCCCATGTCGCGCTCATTTAAGCGAATCGGTTCTTTCGGACAATAAGTAGGTTGTAATGATTCATCAGTTCTTTTGCATGGCGTATAAAGCTTATTGGGTTAGTTCACCCAAAAATGAACATTCTGTCATAATTTACTCACCCCCCAAGTTGTTCCAAACCTCTATGGATTTCTTTCTTCTGCTGAACATAAAAGATATTTAGATATTTAGAAGAATGTCGGTAACCAAACAGTTGTGGGGCGCCATTGATTTCCATAGCCAGTTTTCCACTCCATACTATGGAAGTCAAATGTGCGGTGCCGTGCCCCACAATTGTTTGGTTACCCATATTCTTCGAAATATCTTCCTTTGTGTTCAGCAGAAGAAAGAAATTTATACAGGGTTGGAACAACTTGAGGCTGAGTAAATTATGTCAGCATTTTTATTTTTGGGTAAACTATCCAATCCCTTTATTTCGGACATGACAAAAACCGATTCATATTCATATTTGCGAACCGGTCTACTAAGAACCGACTCGAAAGAACGATTCGTTCATGCATCGGACATCACTACCCACAATCCCACAGACAAAAACAGGAAGGAATGGATGTTTTAGTAAGCTTGCGTATCTGTTGTAGAGAAATAAAAAACTAAAAAAAAAAAAAAAAAACTACTTATAATACCTAGAAGTATAAGACTGCTGGTCACCAAACATGTCTTTCAAACGGGAGGGTGATGATCAAAGTCAGCTAAATGTACTGAAGGTATAACAAAAACAGCAAACGGACAAATATGTGATATTTATTTGTAGTACACATGCACCTGCCCCTTTTCTTTTTCTCACTGTCTTTCTCTATATTTCTCTTACAAGAAACGACGCGTAGCAGATCTTCTGTCAAACTTTATCCCAGACGATGAAGCTGTTCTGATGAAAAACGGAAGGTGTTTGATTATTGTATTGCTGGTTGTTTGAATTGCTTCCAGAAGTCTGTGACTGAATTTATCCCATTATTCCTCACTGTAGATACAGCTGCCTTGTGTGTTCTCACCGTCCTGTATTTGACACTGTTGATATGCTCGTCGTACACAGGAAGGGAAAGCGACATCTTGAAGGTGAAATTCTACCAATGCATTTACTCAGCCTCTGTATAAAGTAGCATTCAGGATTTAAGTCCTCTTTTGGTCTTTTTTTTTCTCTTCTTCTTCTTCTTCTTCTTCTTATTTATAGGAATGAAATGGTTCTACGGCAAAAAGAATCAACTGCAACGTGAAATTGATAAAAGAAGGCATCAAGACTATGTCAAAGCAGAAGATGATCGACAGGTGTCTGAATGCATTTTATTATCAGTTTATACTAAAGTTCATCCTTCTATCTTTTATTTTGTTAATTTAATAAATTTTTTAAACATTACTTTTTTATCATATCAGATTATAATTTATATAACAATTTGAGTGAAAAGTTTCTTAGAATTTGATATGTCTTCAATCAACACAAGTTTGCTTTTGTGATTATCGACCTAAAAATAGTGCGGAGAATGTTTTAATATAGTTCTAATTTTTATTTCCGAATTTTTGAATTATTTTTGAAGGTTTTATTTTGAGCCCACAGTACATACACACATACAACAAGGTTGTGTACTTAGTACATTATTGCTTGTCCTCAGGAACCCTCCAGTTCGGCTCCTTTACTGAGCCAAACACGCAAAATTACCCATCATGCCTTACTCAGAACTGCTCCGTACAGTAGCTGCCACAGAAAGGCCAGGTATTGTCTGTGAGCCGAACCATCTTTATGAACCTTCTGCTGTCATGTCAGAATTATGGTCCTCTCTTCTGTTTGTGTCTTTCTAGTTTCTTTGACCTGTTTTCTGCAGAGCTGCTTTATAGCTGATTCAACCTTGTTTCTAACTGATGAATTTTGCAACATCAACAATGAACTGAATTGAAACAACATTAAACTGACTCAAGCTTAATAACGATACTATTTTATTCCATAGCATTTCTTATAGCTGAATTTAACACATTTCTTAATTGATAAACTTTACAAAGTTATTGAACTGAACTGAATCAACATTGAACTGAGCTGAATAATGACACTATTGTTTGCTGTAGAGCTGCTTTACAGGAGAATTTGTTTCATATTTTGATTAAATCTGTTTTGTATAAAGTTCTATATAAATAAGATGACTTGACTTGATTAATTTATCTTCATTTTGCACTTATTTTATAATTTTCTACATTCATAAAGTGAACGAATGGAATCATCAGGATGTGGCCAAGAGGATAGAAATGATCAAGTCAACAATATCAACCCTCACACATCCATGAGGACAGGAAGTATCGACTCCATGTCAACAACTAGCACAACAGGTACAGCAAAAGTCTGTTTATTTTAAGGAAAGATACATTTTGTGCTTATAATTCCTTTTCATTTTTCATATGCATGCGTGCCAATTGTCATCTGTAGTACATGAGGGCCAGACTGAAGGGAAAGTAGAGACAAAGAAGAGAAAGAAAGGGTCCAGCATTATGACATCCACTGATTGTGAGCCTCTAACAGAGCAGAGACGCAGAGAACTGGACCACTACCTCAAATTAAAGAGGTATGACAAAACTCCACACGACTCACATTTAACTTACATTACTGACTATAGAACTGGGGCCAGTTGCATAAACATATACAAAATGTTAAAACTGTAGATGTGTCTCAGTTCACTTACTTTTTCACTATTCTAAGCTATTTTGTAGTATAAATATTAGTGTGCCAATTAGTGTGTTCACACAGAAAATTCCAATAAGTGCTCTTTAAATACCCAGATGATGCACTAGACCCAGAAATTAAAATTCTGCCATTAATTACTCACCCTCGTGTCGTTCCAAACCCATAAGACTTTTGTACATCTTTGGAACACAAAATGAAGATGTTTTTAATGAAATCTGAGAGATTTCTGTTCCTCCATTGACAGCCTACCTAGGCAACTACCACTTCCAAGCTCCAGAAAGGTAGTAAAGACATCATACAAATGATTTAGGGGTTTGAAACGACGTGAGGGTGAGCAATTAATGACAGAATTTTCATTTTTGTCTAAACTAACCCTTTAACCAAAAAAAACAAAGTGTGCAATGTTGGACACTTTATGCACTCAGCTGTCACAGCTTTCAACTGTCGCAGTTTTTAACTAGTCTGACCAACTAAGGGTAGCCAATGGGTCTTACTTTTTTGATGCTAATTAGAACAATCTACCTTTTTATTTAACTGCAGGGTTAGTTCACCCAAAAATGAAATTTCTGTCATTAAGTACTCACCCTCATGTCGTCCCAAACTCGTAAGACCTACGTTCATCTTCGGAAAATCGAAAATATATTTTAAGATATTTTTGATGAAATCCGAGGGTATCTGATCCACACATAGGCAGCAATGAGGTACAGACAGGTACTAAAGACATCATTAAAACCGGCGATGTGACTACAGTGGTTCAACCTTAATATTATGAAGTGACGAGAATACTTTTTTGCGCAAAAACAAAACAAAAATAACAACTTTATTCAACAAATTCGTCTGTCCCCTGTCATACTGCTACGCTGTTTTCATTGCAGAGTTTACGTCCGAACGGCTGCTCAGTATTGATCACTTGAGCAGCACAACACATGCATGTGATGCTGATGCAGGAGACGGCCAATAATGAGCCCGCATTCAGACATAAACACGCCGGTTTTAATGATGTCTTTAGTACCTTTCTGGACCTCAAAAGGTGCAATGTCGTTGCTGCCTATGTATCGATCAGAAACCCTCGGATTTCATCAAAAATATCTTAATTTGTGTTCCGAAATTGTGTTCTTACGGGTTTGGGACGACATGAGGGTGAGTACTTAATGACATAAATTTCATTTTTGGGTGAACTAACCCTTTAAAGTTATGACCATTCTTAAAGTTTGAAAAAAAAGATGACTAACTTGTAAGACTAAGTCCAAGCAGTTTATGTAAACGGCCACTGATGTTAGTATACAAATAAGTATTAAAAAATAATGTTTAGGTCACAGTGAGATTATTAAATAACTGTATGCTTCCCATGTATTAATATTTAGGTGACCGCTCTCTTTTTCTCCTTTTTTTTCCCCTCTCTCCACTATTCCAGTTCAGGGTGGCTGCAGGACCGAAGTGGTAAATGGGTAAAAGATGAGAATGTCGAGTTTGACTCGGATGAAGAAGAACCAGCTCTGTTGCCTCCTTGCAGTGAATCTTCATAGCAGACTCTGTTAAACAGCTCCATACTGTTCAGCAACAGCAAAAAACGCTTCAGGCTACATTTAAACTGAACTGTGTGCAAGATGACGACAGTGTTCTCAACAGTCACGGTTCTCATATGACATCTTTTACGTGTGACCCACTTTATATACAATAAGGTTGAAAGTTTAAGACATTCTTTCTGGAAAAGAAATTGAGAATGTTGCATTTTGCAAATTGTATTAGTACTGTGTACTTGGCCATCTTGTTTTAACAGTTTCTGATTCTAACCCAGTAGAAGATGTTTTAGAAAATGCAAAAAGGATTGTCATACATAAATAAAGTTATGACCTCTCAGTCTGTTCAATCTCATGTGGTGTATTTTTTACAAATATCATTATCATTTCTCTTTCCATGTGTGAATGTTGGTTGCATGCTTAAATCGGTCCAAATCTGTTCCAAATCGAGAACAGAATGTGGAACGGCTGCTTCGTACTGTGGTTCCTTTGCCAAATGCCATCCGAGTGATCTTGGCCACATTCTGCAGTAGACTTTTTAAGTTTAGTCACCCACAGAAATCAAAAATTCACTTTTGTGACCGCTGTCGCTTTTTACAAATTCTTTAAAATACTGGACTTGTGTACTTGTCAATTGGTGGCGCTTGAGAATCTTCATAGGTTAGCAGCTGTTCCAAAGGGGAGCATAAATCTCCTCGAGGAAGGCAGTATATTTGGAGCTTTGTAACTCAAAGCCATCAGCCTGGGTTTCATGACTGGGTGGTTCGTGTGTATAAATAGGTTAGTTGAGGGGGAGCAGGAAACACGGCTGTGGGATATTGAATAGTTCCATTTGTTTTGTGCCTCTGGGGTCGGGTCATCATTTGAAAAGGTTAATCATATAATCAAAGTTATGAAATGACTCATGCATCATTTTATCTCATTCCTCTTTTAATTTAATAATGCATAATCTAAATCTAATCTAAATCATAACAGTAACAGAGTCCAGATCTTCAAATGATAATGAAGCTGTTTTTTTTTGTTTTTGTTTTTTTACAGTGAGTCTATTGAAAGCATCTGCTTTGAGAATGTGTTTACGCTACCCAAAAGTTTGTTTTTTGACTGAAATTTCATCAAGGCAGCCATTATTTGATTTTTTTAAAAAAAAAAATAATACAGTAAAAACAGTAATATTGTGAAATATTATTACAATAATTTTTTTTCCTACCTTAATGTATTTTAAAATGATATATTCCTGTATTTGTGCCAAATAAGAAACAAAGCTGAATTTTTATCAGCTATTATTCCAGTCTTCAGTGTCACATGATTCTTCAGAAATCATTCTAATATGATGATTTAGTGCTCAAGAAACATTTCTTATTATCAATGCTGAAAATAGTTGAGCTGTTTAATATTTTTTGTGGAAACTGATTTTTTTTTTCTTCATTCTTTGATGATTAGAAAGTTTAAAAGAACAGCATTTATTTGAATTTTTAAAATTCTGTAAAATGTAAAAATATCTTTACTGTCACTTGTGATCAGTTTAATACATCCCTGCTATATAAAATATTTCCTCAAAAAAATAAAATAAAATCATACTAACCCCAAACTTTTGAACGGTAGTGTTATGTCAGTGCTTTGATAGAACAAACCTAGGTTAAATGATAAATGTTTTGTCATTTAATAAATCTTTGAAGTCTGATTAGACAATATAGATTGTAATATTTTATTTGAAATATTTACATAAAAACTTACCTCTTACCAGAAAATTAATTGAATAACTGGTGTCATTTTCAAGTTTACAAACTGAGGTATTAAAGAGCAGGTCAATTTTATTAGATCAGAGCTTTTCAGTTGATGAAATCCACAAAATGCAATGAAGTCTTATCAAGCCAGCGATAATGATATCCACAATGGCCGATGGTGAATGGTAAAAGCTGTCATGTTGTCATGGCTGTTGCTGGAGTGTCTGTAGGACTCCAAGAGTGCACATGGAGAACTTTGATACCTCCTAGATGAACTAAACTCCATCTTCTTTTCATCTTACTCTCTGCTGACGAACTGGATATGGGGTAAATATACAAAAATATCAAATTCAATGTAGCAACAATAATGAATAAAAATGATCCTGTTTCAGCTACAGACAAGTAAAAGCTGCAATATTTAAGAAAATAATATGAGAACACTCACGGATATCATTGTTTCTGGTGATGGCCATGGCGGCTCTTGCACGTGGGCCCTGCTGAGTGAAGTGATAGCCAATCTTTATGATGCTGGGGTTGTTCTCCAGCATGGATGCAATCTCCATCTCAACTGAGTCACCCAGTTTCTGTCTCTGTGAGAATGCGCATGAACAATTTAGTTTTACGAAACACATATGCCATCAGATGTTTTTGCCAGGAGTATTTTAGCCTCTTACTTGGTTGTCAATCTTAATCTCGGTCAGGGTGGAGTTCTCTTCCAGTGCCTTGATGATGGCCATCATGCCTTGTGCAGTAATGAAGTTGGACTCGATGTTGAGGCTCTGCAGGGTGGTATTGGACTGTAACATCTCAGCTACAGCCTGACTCACAGAAACAGAGCAAGAGAAACAACTGATGTCGACTGTCCATAATTTCCATAATACATACAAAAGAGAACAGAATTGAGCAATGATTTTATGAGGAATATTAAAATGAACCATTGATTAGTCAAGAAAAATACACTACAGTTTAAAAGTTTTGGGTCTATAAGATTTTTGTCTCTTATGCTCACCAAGGCTGAACTTATTTTATCAAAAATATAGTAAAAATATTGTGAAATATTATTACAATTTAAAATAAATGTTTTCTTTTTTCATTTCTTTTTAAATGCAATTTATTCCTGTGATGGCAAAGCTGAATATTCAGCATCATTACTCCAGTCTTCAGTGTCACATGATCCTTCAGAAATCTTTCTAATATGCTGATTTGATGCTCAAGAAACATTTATTATTATTATCAATGTTAAAAAATGTTGTGCTGCTTAATGTTTTTGTGGAAACAGTGATACATTTTCACAGGATTACCTGATGATTAGAATCATTTATTTGAAATATTTTAAAATCTTTTGTAACATTATAAATGCCTTTACTGTCACTTTTGATCAGTTTACTGCATCCTTGTTGAAAAAAGTATTAATTCTTTCAAAAAAAAAAAAAAAATTCTGACCCTTTTGAACAGTAATGTACATGACTAAACTTATTATTAGTTATGATAAATTGTCCAAAAAGTTTTTATTTTTATTTACAGCATTACAGCATTTACAAAACTGTAAACAGACTAAGAATTAATTTCATCAAGACACATTTAAGATATTTTGAAATATATTTTCAGATGTGTATATGGAAGAATAATACGAGATTGAAGCAAAGGAATGAGTGAATGAAACAACATCAGAATCAAAGGGTTCAGGACTTACAAAGGCCACGGGGTCATTACTGCGTGTCCCAGCGATGCTGAGGCTTAGCACGTGTGTATTGCGCTTCATAGCCTCAAAAATCTCTTTCAGGGTTGGGATGGGAATGTCCTACATCAACATAAACACTCATTACCATCGCCATTCCACTCAAGCAGAGAAATGCATCAATTCTTATGATTAATTATGGTAATTAATCTGAAGATTGCAAGAAAACAAATACTGAAAGTGTAATTAAGCAATCTGTTTATTATATTAATGCTATGTCTAGCCTGTAATGCAGGGGTGGGCGAACTCGGTCCTGGAGGGCCTCTGTCCCTGCAGAGTTTTGCTCCAACCCTAATCAAACACATCTGAACCAGCTAATCAAGGTCTTCAGGATTACACGCAGGGGAGTTTTATCAGGGTTGCAGCTAAACTCTGCAGGGACAGCGGCCCTCCATTATAATGTGATTATAATTATGCTTACTAAGGTGTCAGTATACTGTTAGCGTATTTACCGGGATGTTGTTGAGGTTGACCTCCGTCAGGCTGCTATCATTTTTCTGGAGGCAGCGGAGAGTGTCCTCTACATCTGTGTCATTAGGAGGCTCATCAGGATAGATCTTATACACATCTGGTTTCACCACACCTGTAAGAGAATAGACAGACGTGCTTATGATACAGAAGTTCATACTGTAAATATATAAGTGACATTCAGTGAATTTACAAACACTCACTATATAAACATTAAATGGGTTAGTGTTAAATGTGTTGCAAATACATACTGTTGATGCCTTCTGTGTTTGCAATCTTGCCAGTGGTGTTCAGGGCATCATAATATTGCTTGTTGCTCATGAGCGTGTACATCCCCAGGATAGCTGTGAGGATACAAGCATCTCATTAGATAATGATTTAAACATCCAATACTCACAGACAACTGTTACAGGATGGCAGTGAATATATAAATATGTTTTAATAAAAACACAATAATAATAATCATCATCATTAATAATCATTCATTAAAAAATTTGTAAACTTAAAATATACGCAAAAATATTATAATATTAATATTATATAATACAATACAATTTACTTATATTTAATATGAAATGCATAAAGATATGTAGTAATAATAATAATTTGTTGAAAAAATTATAATTTAGTAAATCACTTATATTTTATTTAATATAAATGTATAAATAGTAATTATAATTATTCATTTAAAATTATATAATAATTAATAATTTCATTTTAAATAATGATTTTATTTAATATTATTTAAAAAACATTAAAAAAAATAAGTACATATATTACTAATGCTTTTTATATAATTATAGATAAACTTTTTGTGGAATAGCTTGTGAGAAACACTGGCACAATTCATTTAAACTGCACTGATTTGTGCCAGTGTGTCTCGCAAGTTATTCCGTGCAGAGAACTGACTAGATGTGTGTCTGTTAAACTGTAAATTTGCAGTTGAACAGCAGGTGGCGCTGACTAACCACTAAACCCACCATTAATAACTCCCTCTCCATGTTTAAATTAGCAGTGGCTGGACTGGTGAACAAAAACACTGTGGATAAAAATTGGGATTGGGCAATTGACCAGACCTCACCTTTGTACTACAGCTCTGAATGACATTTTCAGATACAATAACCAGATTAAAACCAATAAAGGGGTCCTAAACTGCCTTTTTTTTATGTTCTTTGAGGTCCTAGAGGGTTCTTTGAGGGTTAGCAAGATTTTTACACAAAAAAACATTCTAATTTAGAAGTATTAGGCTATTTTCTATCCTGTTTTTGACCCTCTGTAGGTGCATTCACACTAAATTACTGTAACTATTCTGACTTGTAAAAAACATTCACGTGATCATAGAACTCATAATTACACCTTAAGACACGTAATTTTCTGAAAGCTACAACTTGTACCAAATGACTGCTGTACCAAGCGACCACTGCAGATTTATTTTTCAAGTTAATAGTGCAAGAGAAATGTATAAGTCCGAAATACGAGGACGTGAACAGTTCCAAGTACAGTGTGATGTGTTGTCATCTCTTATTTACAGTAATTATGACTTGGCTTGAATGATATACCATCAATGTATTATCGTTTGTCGCACTGTCATTCTTATTTTCATTATTAATCGTTTTCAATAAAGTAAAACTAAAGTGAGTAGGCTACATATCAAACGATCTGTAAGAGATAAAGCAATAGACACATGGTAAAAACATTGCTACTCACACGTGATGAGACATTGCTGTCAGGTTGCTGTAAAAGTTCATGCACGCTTAGGATCACAAGGTAGGCAATGCAAAGTTTTTCCACAACTTGGCACTGCAAAATGTCTTGTAATCTTCAGAGGCATCTCTATGATTTTGTTGCTGTTGCTCTAGTTTATTACTAAATGACATGTGCGAATCGGTGGGCGGGACTAAAGAGGCAATGAGGTAGAAGTAGGCGTTGATTTTCTGCAGAGGCGGTCCTTCGTCGCACTATTACGCCATACTGATACAAAATCCGAAACAAGTCATTTTGGGAGCTTGGTTTCAGTAAAAGCTGTTTTTAGACTAATGAAGAAGTTATAAGTTCTGAAACTTCAAGGATATTTTTTTATAGTATATTGACCTCTTATATGTCAAAAGGAAAATTTGATTTCTCAATTCATGACCCTGTGTCTGTACAATCCCCAGTTAGCTGCATCTCAGCAAAAGCAGACTCATCCATAAAATCACCAACGGCAAACCCCTATTGACAGTTTAATCCGTAACTGGATGTGTTCCAGAGTTAAAACTGTGTTCTGAACGAGAGGCTCCGCTGGATAATCTGCACCCAGTGACACGCTCCAAAACTCATGTGTGCTACGTCCACAGCTTTAAATGCCCTTAAGGGCAAAGGCGTATTATTAAGTGCTCACAACCCAGCTCAAGGACAATTAGACTATTGACCGGTTTCCATCACTTTAGTATGTTGCATTTTTAATAGGAGCAGTAAAATATCTGATATTTATGTTTGGTTAAATACTGCCAACATACAGTCACAAAGTGTTTCTGGCCTACAGACGACTTGCAGCCAAACATTTTCACTCCATCTCTGCTCATGTTGACTAGTTGGCCGTTGCTCATTTTATTTTGGTGAGCTGCTGAGCTTGGGAAAAAAGATACTGCATGGTATAATTCTGTGCATGACCTACTCCATTCATAGTTCCACATATAAATCAGCTAGGCTGGTTCTTTTATATATATTAAAAACAAAATTGTCATATGAGACACTGATTGTACAAATAGAGCAGATGAAATTAGAAAGGGTTTGATTAACAAATGTTATGCATTGGGTTTTGTGATCAGCTGTTTACAATAGTAAATAGAGGATCAAATGTGGATTAAAGTCAGAGCTGTTACAGGACATTACAGGTTATGAAAAGTGAGGATTAGTTTTAGAAGAGTTGTTATGCATATTTTTAGAGCACCCTGGACCGGATATCATAAAATATTTTATGTCATGTGAATAGAAACAACAGGAACAGAGCAGAAATGTGATGGCCACCTGCAATGTCACACATTTCAGCATCTGTTGCATTCCTCAGTGCTTCCTCCAGCTCAGGTTCCAGAGTGATCTGCTCCTCCACAGGGATTTGTCCTGACCCTGGTTTAGGGACAAAGGCTTTACCTACAGACAGCAGAGACAAAGAGAAATGCTCACTATACTAATTTACAGCTAAAATAGGAATGAACAAACGTAAACAAAAAAATAAAATTATAATTCGAAAATTATACATAATTAATTCAAAATTAATTCATTATTTTAAATTAATAAAATAATAGAAGCTGCCTTTATTCTCTATGCATGTGTCAGTTTATACAACAACAACAATATCTCAAAGCATGTTTGTTTACTAAGGCTTTTCAGATATTAGAACTGTTATGTTACTATCAGACCAATGGTGAGGGTACCTCTCTTCTCCCCTGTAAAGGGTACCAGATCATCTCTGTCCTTGTGTTCCATGGCCTGCTTCTCCAGGTAATCCATCAGGGCGAAGCGATCAAAGGGGCCTGTGGGACTTTTCTTGGTCTGGTCACGCTGGCGGAAGCCAGCTGGGAGCATGGCATTCTGAAAGGTCAATAGAAGTGTATGAATTTTAAAACCATCATTGCTACACTCTCCTACATGTTTGTACTGTTTACAAATGACAAGTGTCCCTGTAGAATTTTGATTCTGAGTGGATTTTAACTTCAATAAAAAGTATGTTCAATAATTAAATTTGTATATAAACTATTTGTATATGTAAAAAGTTTAAAATGATTTCTGCAACCAGAAATCACCCATTCACATATCTAAATTTGATTGGTGAATGTTTCCAGAATCATTGTTTTAAACAGAAAATTCTGTCATCATCTGCCTATGTCAGTACAAACTTTTTTTGCCAGAGGGACACAAAATTTATTTTCAAAATGTCAAAGCTGCTCTTTTTTATTAAAACAAAATGCATGTTGATCATTGTCAAGTTCAGCAGCAATTATGCTTATTTATTATGCAGATCTCTGGAATACTTGACTCTGATTGGTCAGCCGCTGCATTCAGCGGTCACATGTTTGCAAATATTCGCTGTTGCTAATGGCAGTGCTTTATAGCTGGCCACTGTTCCACTGAAACAGTGCTATTTTAATGTCTCTTGTATCACAAGAGCTCTTTATTTCTTGTTTTATGCAAATGCAGCTAGTGCAATCTTGTGTCTCAAGATCATCTTTTCTGGGTTTATTTTTCAATAATGACTGGCTGACTGGACATTACCTCTTTCTTATTTGTTTGTTTGTTTCATTCGCTCATTCATTCACTCGCTCGCTTGTTCATTTGTTCATTCTTTCATTCATTCGTTCATTCATTCACACTGCAAAAAATGCTTGTCTTGTTTCCAGTCCAAATATCAAAAAAATTCTTAAATCAAGATGCATTGACTAGATAAGTAAAATCGCACAAGATATTATGTTATAAAGATATTATAAAATGAGTTTTTACTTAAAACAAGCAAAATTATCTGCCAATGGGGTAAGAAAAATAATCTTATTTTTCTTTTTATCGCTATCGCATTGGCAGATAATTTTGCTTGTTTTCGCTTGATTTAAGAATTTCTTGTTTTCTAGACTGAAAACAAGACAAAAATACTAAGTAAAAAAAGCTTCTTTTTTTTCCTCATCTTGTCTATAACTGATGTCTCCTTACAAATAGGTGCATGTGGAAAAACAAAAGGTGCAAAAAGGTCCATAATGTCCTCATATACCTAGCTAGCCATACTTGAGATTTAAAGAGTTGCATAGCATAGTACCTCAGGGTCCATCTCCTGTAGTTCATACTCCAGCTTCTCCAGCTCTTCGGCGCTAAGGCCCCTGAGGATGGCATCCTCATCAATGTCTCGGGGATCACTCTTAGACATGCTTGCTGCTTGTTGGTACTCTCAATTCACACAGCTCGCCCAGAGACAGCGGGCCCTGAGAAAGAGATAAAAGTTTAAGCCAGAAACTTGTGCAAAAAACAACTAGTTTTACTATATTTGGCTTGCAAATAAGGCACAATAATGGTTGCTTGCTTTATTCAGTCCCTCAAAGCTTTCTGTACAAGTTGAGAATTAATGGGAAAACCTGATTTCCAGTCCAAGTCACTTTCAGCCTAGCCAAAAGAGCTAGCCACTGAAAGTCCATGATAGATAGGGAACAGCTTACATTGTTAAATGCCACAAAGCCCAGCTGAATTAAAAGAACAAGGCTAGCATTTGTGTACAGGAAGAGCTTTTGGGGGTCTGAGGGTACAGTGTACTTGGGAACAGAGATATCCCTTTCTAACAACACAATCTAATTATTACAGTAGACACACAGATCATATGGGACATGAGGAAAGAACTCACAGCTTCTTTGATTCCAAGGCACAGAGACAGAGAGAATCTTGTCTATTTTTAGTCTTTGAACAGTAACACTTGGGTTTTGGGTTACAGTAAGGAGAAGAAGGTTAGAACTGTGAGGAGTTATCACTGGCTCACACACATGTGAAGGTGGCCCATGCTGCTGTGAAACAGGCTGATAGAGTCATGGGCTAGTCAACAGTTTCAGACCACCACACCCAAACTAGATATACAACACAAACTACAGACAATAAAGCCTAACATGTAACAGACCTCGACTCACCAGTCTGTATCCACAGATTAGTCTTAACATGTTTGAAATAGAAAAATTAGCATTTTCTTACTGAGCATTTTTATTTTATTTTCCAAGTACCAAAACATTCTTAATATAACATTTGGCATATTGTTTTAAGCATAACCTCATTGCATTATGTTAGATTTATGCATTAAAAAATGTGACCCTGGACCACAAAACCAGTCGTAACTCACACAGGTGTATTTGTGGCAATAGCCAACAATACATTGTAGGGGTCAAAATTATGAATTTTTCTTTTATGCCAAAAATCATTAGGATTTTAAGTAAAGATAATGTTCCATGAATTAATATATATATATATTTAAATGTATTTTTGTGAGAGGATATGCATTGCTAAGGACTTCATTTGGACAACTTTAAAGGCAATTTTCTCAATATTTTGATTTTTTTGCACCCTCAGATTCCAGATTTTCAAATAGTTGTATCTTGACCAAATATGATTCTATCCTAACAAACCATACATCAATGAAAAGCTTATTTATTCATTATCTTTCAGATGATGTATCTCATTTTCAAAAAACTGACCCTTATGACTGGTTTTGTGGTCCAGGGTCACAAATGAAAAACTGAAAACAGGTCTTAATATATTATGTAATTTTGTTTCTCAAGTAAAATGATCTAGGGATTTTGTTTTGTTTTAAGCATGTTTAGATATCTTTACACAGAAAAAAATAGACAAGAATACTGTCCAATTCTGAATGATTTTATATAACTTTAAAGGCTGCGGTAAGAGTTCCATCTACCACAGCTTGTATTCGAACTGAGATGGCTTTGCATAACACAGAGCTAAAGCTAAAGTAATCTTTTAAATGCTTTTGATATGTAAATCATTTTAATTCAAATGACTTTTTTTAAGATTGGGCAATCGATGTTTACAGTCATGTGGTAAAACCATTTGGAGACCAATGAGGTCATATCTATAAATATATGCTAATGAACATTACTGCTAAATTTCACACAGTGAATCACACAGATCTGTTATGTTCCACACTTTTATGAACTAATACTTGCTACATAATAAATAAAATAAAATAATTAGCAGATTATTAGAGTTGGTCATGGCTAATGTTATATAATGGGAAGAATCTAAAAATGTGTTTTTGTGTTTGTTTTGGGTGTGTATTTGTGGTTATCTGTCTATCAGAGGTGTTAGACCAGAGTAGCATGGCTCTAATTTGTAAAGCCAGTGACACAAACACAGGATCAGAGAGCTAAGAACAGAAAATAAAAACTAAATATTGTAAACATCAATCAATCCACCACATGTGCATGTGGTACAAGTTTACTGATTCATTACATCACAAAACTCACAGTCCTCACCTCATTTTAAGAATAATTATTAATCCTTAGCAGAAAAAATAACTATTTTATATATATCTAACTAACTTAAGTTTAATTGTGCAATCTCAGCTTTAAACAAAGTTTAATGACATTAACTGTCTTCTAAATAACCTTTCCCTCAGAAATGGACAATGCATCCGACACCAATCTTTCAGGAACCTGTCAGTCTACAAGATTGACAGATCAGGGATTATAAATAGCTATTAACTATTGTATCTTCAGTCTTACAATAAACATACAGCAGGCCTTCTGCTGACCAGGTGTCATCTTTTTGTGTTGTGCGCATGTCCCAGAAAAAAGCGGCTGTCTGCCTGTTCTGCACACCTGTTCTCACAGCTCTTAAGTGACACCAACTCAAGCCTAAAAAATATTAGCTGAGTTTCACCTGTTCATGCTTGCTGGTTGTGAAGAGGGTTTTTTAAATTAGTCCTTCAACATGGAATGCTTGTTATTTCACTGTTGCAAGGCAGCGACTAACATTTGACATTTCCAAATGGAGAAAATATTTCTTTAACTCAATATTATTTTTAGTTAGTACAGTAACTTTAAAAATTATAAAGATACAACATACAAATTATAACTATACTTTGATCTTTTGAATAAGAATTTAATATCCTGTGCCTGGAGTTCTGTTGAATTGATCTGTGTGTAACATGTATCATTTTAAAAAATGTTATAATATAGTGTTCAAATTATAATGATTAAACTACAAATCAAACAAAAAATCCAATAGGACATGTTTATTGAACTGTTTATTGAATTTATTAAACTCGTGCAAAAAAAAAGAAAAACAATGTTGACAGAGCTACACTCTTAAAAAATAAAGCTTCAGAAAGAGGTTTTTGCAGTGATGCCATAAGGACAGTTCTAAAATAACCATTTTTATCTTGATGTGAAGAAAATGTAAAAATCCAAAGAACATTTTTCCACAATAAAGAACCTTTTGTGCAATGGAAAGGTTCTGTAAATGTTAAAGGTTCTTCAAGGAACCATCAAATGTCAAAGAACCTTTGTTTTTTAGAATGTAGAACTTCCAAACTCTTAAAAATAAAAGTTCTTTATTGGCATCAGTGGTTCCATGAAGAACCTTTAACATCAATTTTAAACTTTCCATTGCACAAAAGGTTCTTTATAGTGGAAAACGGTTTTTAACTGTTCACTGAAAAAGGATCTTTTGTGGCCTTTTGGAACTTTTATTTTTAGTTCTTGCTTATTTTTACTTTTTTCTTTTAAAACATGGCAAATATCTTTAAATCTGTCCTACAAACCGACTAAAGGCATCTCCAAAAGCAACCTGACTCTTTCGACTGCTCCTTCCAGGGGCCATAAAGTTATTATCGTCCATATGACAAAAACTTTGGTTCGGTCACAGAAACCCAATTCCCCCTTTGGTACTTCAAAAGGATGCAGAACAAATATTGGGCACTGACACATCAGATACCATATCATCCACCAGAAAAAAAAGTGATTCTGCCAAATGGCCAGAACTCTCCTGAAATTGCAGCAAGAGCCTAAAACAACCTTCTTATTCAGATTTATAGTTCAGTTATGGACTCCGTTATTGGGAGTGTTTTCCAGCTGACACACAGCTCATAATACTTCACACTATTTGTAGGTTGACTTCACCAAGTCTAACCACCCAAGTGTAAAATTCCAAATCAACCTCAGATTAATTTTAGCTTCACAAGTCGGCTACTTCCAGCTGCATAAATCCTCTCCGCTTGCAAAGCTACAGTGTGCAGTAGCACATCAAGCAAAGACTTGGATATGTCTAAGAAAATTATATTACATCGAACAATGACAATCAGCAGGCATTAAACAAGACTGGCATTTTCAATAAAAGAAATGTTGTTTTGATAAGACCTCAAATCAACAGGTGCATGCAGGGAGACCCTGGAAAACACTGCCTTACTCTAAACCAAAAGCTTTACCCAACTAATCTAACTAGATCTAGTCTCTACTGTTCTGATAATCTACAAACTGGACCTTTACCCTTTTACTATACACTTTACACCACGAACCACTCACTGTGGCCCCTAATCCATTAATTGATTTCTTCAACACAGTCACCAAATGATAATTCATGCAATTAGCAGCTGAATTCAACAATAAGTTTCTTTTAGACTGAACTAGACATAAAATATTAAGTTTAAAAGCTTACAAATCTGTGTTTCCGTTGCTAAAAGAGACACACGTACACAGATTACCTACCCTCACTAGGACTCAAGAGCGGCTGGGATCTTCTGTACAGACACTCTATGTTTGAAATCAGAGAATAGCCCCTCGCTCTCCCCCTCCCTCCCCGGTAGTCTTTTACTCCTTAAGCCCTCCCTTCTTCGCTGTCTGTCCCCCTATAGCTCGCCTACTCTCTGGGTTGAGCTGAGAGTGGGATACGGGCTACTCTTCATGAGGTCAGCATTTCATTATTTTGGCTTTGAGAGATTAGTGACTATGAAACAGTGAGTGAGAGAGTGTGTGTGTGAGAGAGAGAGAGAGAGAGAGAGAGAGAGAGAGAGAAGGACGAGATTGCCAAAACGGTCCATGTAGTCCGGTCCGTTTCATTAACTCCGTTTACTCATTAAACGTGTAACATTTTGGTAGAGAGGAGTGACCTCTAGGGTATAGAGGCGGAATTGCAAGAGAGACTCGAATTTGAATATCGGCTATCTCTCTGTTTACAATTTTAATGTAGAAGTTTGTACATTGGCAGTATTTAGTATTCTCTCCAACATAAGAAAATATTATAGAGGTAACAATTTTTCTTATTATTATGAAAATAATTACATTTAATAGCCTACATGACAGCAATCTTTACGGCTGTCTACTAATCTAAGACATTATAAATACACATGACTACATATTTAATTACATTAAACAGTGCATTTAAAAATAATAATAATAATAAAGCATAAAACAAAAATATCAACATTAAACCATTATGAAAAAAAGAAACATATTCAACAATACACTTACAAAAACACTGGTTGTATGTCACCAAAGAACGTTTATTATTTTGGTTAGTTAGTTGGTTGGTTGGATGGATTGATGGACAGATCCTCTCTTCTCTCTCTCTCTACCTACTTGTCCATCTTATTGTTCTACATTCCTTGTTTAATAATGATCTTCTGCCGCAGGTTCTTTGCAGTGGTGTCGGCTGGAGTCGCTGTGCCAGTGCAGGGCAGGCCGTGGGCAGCCACATACTTTTTATAGGCCTCTCGGATTATCCTAAAGGCTTGTACATTAGCGTATGGAATGTCTGTGATGGGGTCTCGGTAAAGTGCAGGCTTATGGGTAACAGGGCAGACCTCCTGGACAGGAATTCGAGGAGCTGGGGACTGGGGAAAGAGACGCTGGAAAGATTCATCATCACTGAATGTGATGTAGGTGCGGGAACATTTGGCAGGCCCCGATGGCAGAGAAGGGTTTACAGCAGCTGTGTTAGTGGATAGGACACTAGGGGGTGCAGTAAGGGTTGATTCTGCCTGGGAAAGAGCTTGTGGAAGGTGAGGGCCTGGATTCTGCTGGGCATCTTGGTCCAAACTGTTAATGAGATGTAACAATAAAAATATAAAGATATATGAGGTATAAAGATAAAAAATACAGAGAGTTTTACAGAATTTTAGAATATGTATAGAAAAAATGAATTGTAACATCTCCCTTGATTTCTTATTTCCATAACCATAACAAAGATGTCAGTCTTTATTTTTTTAACTAATATTATTTTAATTATTATTTTAAATCAATTCATTTAATTGTACCTTAATTATTGAACAAGAGTATAATTTATTTCTGACAGAATGATGTATGATACATCCCCTTTTTTAAGTGTTTTTTTGATTGTTTATTCTATTTATATTATACGTTAAGCATATTTGTTTAAATAAAAAAAGATTTACACATGTAGAACTCAACAGTACTTTTGAAAAATGTTAAAAAATAATGTATGTAGACATTAGATGCAAAACCAAGAAAAATGAAGAAGGATAAAAACAATCATATACTTTTGATTCTGTCTTTTTAGGTCAAATTAATGAATGAAAGTATTTGTAAACATAGGAACACTTCAGAGACTTCATCTCCCCAGTTAAGTGCCAGGCAATATAACGATTAGGTAGATAAAAGTGTACACCCCACCTAAGATAATGAAAGTCTAAGTCTAAAAAGCAAGTACAAAAACATTCAGAAAGAGATGTGGAACCAGTAGAAGTACCCCTCTACATCCACGTTTTCCTCTTTAAGAGTGACGTCCGACACCAGGGGCATGAGCACGGAGTGATATCGGATAACAGAACCCACACACTGACGCTTCATATGAACCTGTCGTTTCTTGTCTGCCTCCAAACGCTCATAGTTTTCTGCAAAAAAAAAAAAAAAATCACAAACAGCTATTTGCATTCATGTTTTAAAGACAGAACAATTTGCAAAAGTGTGAGTTATCAATTCCTCACCCAGTGATCGAAGGTTAATCTCTGCTGTGACTTTGGCTTCTGCCAAAAGTTCAGCCTGTGTCAAAGGTCGCTCATGTCTAGTACCCTTCCTTCGACGTGGAGCAACCTGCCTCTCCTGCAGCCTCAAGTATGTCAGCCGTGTGTGTTCGGTTGTGGACTGACGTACAGACTTCCTGTCTAAGACAAAAACAATTTTCTTGATTCACTACAGTTCATCAGATATTAATTTGGATATGTTTACTAACATTCATTCTGACACAATCTCGAACAGTTTATGATGTGGTCGCCACGTGTGTGAATTGTTGGCTTTCCAGGAAGGGATTTAAACTTAACTCCTTGACAACTTATTGATGGAATTTATATCTTTAGTAGCCAACAAACACATTTTATTGCATTTATTGCATTATCCTATGACTACAGGGAATGATGTTTTTTTTTTTTTGTTTTTTTTTTATGAGCTTAGAGTAAACATGCAATAAGTAAAAATGTTGTATTATTTTTGGAATCTTCTGTTATCATCTACTCACTTCCTGTTGAATAATGTTGTTGACAGATAATGTTTACTTTCTTAACAGAAACTATTTTTATGGCAGTCATTTCCTAAGAAGGAGGAAGTGTAAATGTGTAAAAAAAAAAAAAAAAAAAAAAATACTGTTTGTATATCATTGCATAAAAAATAAATAAATAAAAACAAACTTCAAGTACTCAAAATCAAAATTGATAAATCAGATTAATTGATGTAGTTTAGGTTTTAGTTTATTTGCACAAATATAAAATATATACAATAAAAAAAAAAAAAAAAGTACAATCCATATACTGTGCAGGGAGAGGCAAAAAACCCAAAGAGCTTATTTAAATCCTCCACCTAAACAACAACACAACACTAAATGGGAAATTAAAGAAAGAAAGAAAAAAAAAAACAATATTATAAATATACAATTGTATATAACTGCAACAAGTTAATTACAGCATGTATTTATTGTAATATTAATAATAAGGATATACTCCAAAAACAAACCATATAGAGTGAATGAAACATCCATAAACAAAAAAGCACAATTACAAAGCAACAATAAAATGATTCTTTATACGTCTTTTGTAATATTTTAAAAAACATAATTTTTCTGCTAGATAAGATAAACCATTCCATAATTTAATACCCCTAAATCGTATAGAATATTGACCTCTACAAGTGAGAATTTTAGTAAGATGAAAATCAGAGCATTGACGAGTTAAGTGACAGTGAACTTGTGAATTTACTTTAAAAAACATCTTAAATTGCTCTGGAATGTTACCGTCACCTGAATATATCTTATAAATAAAAACACAAATTTGAGAAATGTCAATATCATAAACAGTAAGAACCTGAAATTTCTGAAATAGAGAAGCAGATCAAGTATATGCATTTGATCGGGTTGCAATCCTAACAAAACGTTTCTGAAGGATAAAGATTTTTTGAAGAGTAGTAGGAAAAGCTCAAACTATATTACAATATGAAAGATACGGATAAATTAAACTATAGTAAAGAGTAAGAAGACACTCTGTAGTAACAAGATGCCTGACCCTCCTTATTATACCAGTAGATTTATGTATTTTTCTGCTTACGTAGTCAGCTTGTTCCCTCTAACTCAAGACTCTCGTCAACAAAAACTCCCAAGAATTTTGCAGTTGACACTTGAGGCACCTCAATAAACTCAATTGTAATTTTTGATAAATCCTTTGGGTATAATTTTTTACCACTAAAAATAATAAAGTTAGATTTTTTTTTTTAATTTAAAGATAATTTCTTTAAATTAAACCAATTAGCCTAAGCGATTAGACCATTATTTGCATTCTTAATAAATTAAAAATTGAGTGAGAGAGAACTAAGGTTGTGTCATCTGCAAACATTATTGGAGTAAAAATATTTGAAACATTTGATAAATGAATGGACCCCTGAGGAACCCCACAGAATAATCTTGCTGTACTAGAATAGCAACCCTTAAAACAAACAAACTGTCTTCTATTAGAGATGTCATTTTTCAACCATTTATATGTAATATCATGAAAACCATATTTATAAGCTTTTGATAAGTAGAGTGGTTTTTATGGAATCCATACTGATCTTTATAAAGAATAGAATTAGAATCTAAATGAAAATATATTATATTTTAATCACCTAAAATATAACAGTATTTATGCTCATTATTGATCAAATCAAGAGAAACTTTCATTAAAATCTTGAATACTAGAGTACTAGATCAGGTGGTCAGTAAATAACCCCAACAATAATGTTCTTTCCTCCAAAACCAGTAGAAAGCTCAACAAATAAACATTTCACTTCATTTCTATCTGATTTTAAGGCGAGATCATCCCTAATTTTAAATTCATATTCTTCATAAATGAACAGAGATACTCCTCCTCCCAATCTATTCTCTCTAACATGATGAACAGTTATATTTGGATAATTTTAAATTTTCCCTAGAATTTTCTGTAAGCCATGTTTCAGATAAAGCAATAACAGAAAACAGAAAACTGGTGTTTTAGTAAAAATAAATAGTGAATGAAATGGTCATAATTCCTAGAGAGACTTCTTATGTTCAAATGAAAAATAGAACAAACATTAACAGGCAGAGATCTACATAAGTCATTAAACTGAGTTTCAGTATAAAAAGTACAAAAATTTGAAGCACCCAACGATGAAAAAAAGTTAAAATCTGGGTCAACATCAAAATTATAAGAATCAGATATAAACAAATCAAAAGGCTTAAAGGTCTCGGCTTTGTTGGAGTCAATAGTGTAGGAGTAGTATACAACAGATATGCGATTAACTAATCAAAATGCTATAACTGTAGTATTAAATCTACTGAATCTACTGAACTCTGAACATTTGGTTTTCTTTGTTTTGGTTGATTTTGGATAGGTGGATGAACAATAAGTTCATTGTATCTCAGATATGCAATATCACCTCTCTCACCTAACAAATCCTAACAAAACGTTTCTGAAGGATAAAGATTTTTTGAAGAGTAGTAGGAAAAGTGCTCACCCAAACTATATTACAATATGAAAGATACGGATAAATTAAACTATAGTAAAGAGTAAGAAGACACTCTGTAGTAACAAGATGCCTGACCCTCCTTATTATACCAGTAGATTTATGTATTTTTCTGCTTACGTAGTCAGCTTGTTCCCTCTAACTCAAGACTCTCGTCAACAAAAACTCCCAAGAATTTTGCAGTTGACACTTGAGGCACTTCAATAAACTCAATTGTAATTTTTGATAAATCCTTTGGGTATAATTTTTTACCACTAAAAATAATAAAGTTAGATTTTTTTTTAATTTAAAGATAATTTCTTTAAATTAAACCAATTAGCCTAAGCGATTAGACCATTATTTGCATTCTTAATAAATTAAAAATTGAGTGAGAGAGAACTAAGGTTGTGTCATCTGCAAACATTATTGGAGTAAAAATATTTGAAACAAAATACTACAGTTATAGCATTTTGATTAGTTAATCGCATATCTGTTGTATACTACTCTTACACTATTGACTCCAACAAAGCCGAGACCTTTAAGCCTTTTGATTTGTTTATATCTGATTCTTATAATTTTGATGTTGACCCAGATTTTAACTTTTTTTCAAATATTTTGGATTTTTCAAAGATTTTGGATAGGTGGATGAACAATAAGTTCATTGTATCTCAGATATGCAATATCACCTCTCTCACGGGCTGCCTTCATTGCTGGAAGTAATTCTCTCCTTCTTTGCCGGATGGTTTCAGTGAAGTCCTCATTAATGAAGATGCCTGAGCCCTTTAAGTTCTTAGCTTTATCCAAAACTGCAAGTTTGTCCTTCAGCCGCAAGAATCTAACAACAATAGGTCGGGGCTTCTATGATGATGAAACATCATCTTCCCAACCCTGAGCCCAATCTAACTCTATTTTCCAGCTGTAAATTTTCACTAAAAAGTTTTCTCACTTTTTCTTCAGATTCAGACACCTTTTCTCTTACAGATTTTTTTCAAGCCATCCACAACAATATTATGGGGTCTTGACTGGCCCTCCAGATATTCTCTCTTGAAATTGTGATCAAACTTTTACAAATTGTGTCCAGATCTGTCCTGGCTTCATTACAATTTGTAGACCAAGTTTTACATTTGATTTTAAGATCATCAAGTTCTTTTTGAGTCTAGACTCATTTCTAGACTCACCTTAAAATTATAAACTTGCTTTGACAGATCATCAATCCTCCTGTTTGAAGAATAAACAATGATTTGTACGCAGGTTTTGAAACTTTTTTCTTGTTGTTCAAACAATGTTCTGTAGAAGTCTTTATGCTGCTCCAACAATTCACACACTTGAGCTATGGTAACATATTCCTCGGTATTGTTGTTTGTTGTTTTAGGTGGCATGGTTTGATCATCAAGGCCTGTTTGGCCCAAAGTTCACCTGAAGCCAAAAACCTTGAGTTGATTCAGGTGAAGTTGATTTATCTCTTCTTAACACAATCTTCAAAAGAAGAATGTAGTTTTGAGCAGGATTCTTTGGATTCTTGTTTGAATGAAAACCTCGAAAAGCTCGAAAGTCTGAACTTAATCCCTTTAACTAGTGATGGAACGGTTGATACCGGGGGTCCGATGCTCCGGTGCAGTTTTCAAAGCACTACTGTATCACACACTGTACCGATGCTTGTATCAAAATGACAATACCATGGATTGATGACGTTTGAAGCTTCGAACATCATGCATTATTGGAAAGTCAGGACAGCTGATTTGAAAAAATTGGCACTTCACCTGATGCATAAAAGGAAAATGCATTTAATCATGTTTTATTGCTGGGGTCTCAGAGACCCCGAACAAAACATAAGGGTTAAACCCAAAATACTCACTTCAATTATGATCACTTTGTATATCATTGTATATTTTATATTATTAATCAAAATGTGAATCCGACCAGGCTACACATGACACGAGTTGTGGTCTCATTGTCGCGATGATTTGTTAGATATGGTGGAGAAAACAAGTCCGAACACCAGATGTCGCTAATGCGAAATGTTGTTAAAAGCTTCAAGTAATGAACCGTTCGTCGGCACAATTTGATGAAAGCCTCAAACGCTTCAGAAAGCCTCGGTTTCCCATCACTACTTTTAACGGAAAGAACAAATGAAAACATTATAGAATATACTTACACTGATCATAAAACGTTTGCTATGTACAGTCAAACCAAAATTTATTCAGACACCTCAAACATTTCATTCATTAATACAGTTTATTCACTATAGTTAAAAAAAATGGTAATAAAATATGACAAGATCAGATCAGGTCAGAGTTAAACTGTGTCAGAAATAACACTTAAGCAAAACATGGTCAGGTCAAAGTGTCTGAATTTTTGGTTCCAAATTTTTATCAGTTTTACTGGTAGTCCACTGTATGAAGAATATTTTGGTATAATATTTCACAGTTTACTTTATTTTGCTATCCTCACTTACATAAATTAACTATAGTGTCCTGCACCCACTAATTAAACTATGTAAAAAATATCAAAAATATCTGAATAATTTTTGGTTTGACTGTATGTTTGGTTTTGTCACTTGTGCATGTGTGAATAAAGTGAAAGACTCTCACTCTTGCTGATGTCCTCCTGTAGTTCAGGGGGGTTGTATTTGTCGATCTTTGTCTTGTCTGTCCTCCTGGGCAGTTCAGCCAATTTTCGTTGTTTTGGTTTCTGCCGTACCACTTTAACTGGCTCCTAAGCAAACACAAGGTTCTGGGATTACAAGGGGCATAAAAATGAACATTTTGTCATTATTTACTTTATGTACAGAATGTACTGATCACCCTTTTCCATACAATTACAACCTCATTTCCAGAAAAGTTGGGACATTTTGTAAAATGCAATAAAATCATGAATCTATGATTTGTTAATTCTCTTTAACCTTTATTTAAAGGTGCAATAGGTGATTCTCTACAGAAACATTTTTTGTTATACTGGTTGAAAGTCTCCTCATATCCAGATAGCGGTCGCTATGTTAAATGGTCTAAATGCATTTTTATAAATATATATAATCCGCAGAAGGTGTAGGACCATAAAATGTTCATCTAATTATTATATTCGGTTCGAATGAAATAATACGATGTATAACCTGCCTGTCAGTGTATGTTTTTATACGTTTTTATATGTTTTTATATATGTTATTTTCATACGTCATCAGCGCGTTTCATGCAGTTTATACAGATTACAGACAGACCTCAGTCATGAACACCGCAAACAAACAGCAGCCACCTTTTACAGTTCCTACCCAATAAAAACATAGAGCTTATGCTGCGTTCACACCATAACGATCAATGGCAACCCGTGACGTTCTAACTCATGGATGCGTATCCATGTCAGCAGTATCAACACCGAAATGAATCTGCAGCAGTCAGGTACAAGCTCTCTAAGTTGTTTACTTTCATTATTATTATAATGTGCTTTGAGACATGAGGTAGTTTAACGCGTCTCTTGTGACACTTTGCCAAGAGAAGCTGAGGAGGTGGTGTGGCTTTGGACGGTAATTTGCAGGGAGGGTGGGTTCATAATGTTTCAATGCTGGCAAAGAAAACAGGCTAACGTTAGCATTTCCCAGATCTCCTACTGCACCTTTAACTGAGAAAAGTTCCAAAAAATATTTTCAATGTTTCCACTGACCAAATTAATTGTATTTTATAAATATAAACAAATTATGATTTTGATGCATGCAACACACTCCAAAAATGTTGGGACAAAATAAAAGTGAAAAGGTTACAGAATATAAAAGTTAAAACTGTTTTCAGTAGGGGCCAACCAGACTTTCATCAGCGACAGGTGCAAAAGCAAACATTTGTCATGGTATGGGGGTCCATCAGTGTAAACGGCATGGGTGACTCGCATATGTGTGAAGGTACCATTGACTTGGAGGCGTATATTGGGATTGTACAGAGACATATACTGTCATCAAGATGACAACTTTCCTGGGAAGCAAGACAATGCAGGCCTTCTTCTTCACATGCTTTCCTAGACACTCTACATCATAGAGCGGATGTGCTTGACTGCCTCCCTGCAGTCCAGATCTATCTCTTATTGAAAATGTATGGCCCATCATGAAAAGGAGAATCAGACAACGATGACCACAGACTGTTGAGCAGCTGACTTGTATCAGGCGAAATTTGGCAAAAATTCCACTTGAAAAAATGCAACAATTAGTATCCTCATTTCCCAAACAATTAAAAAGTGTAATTAAAAGGAAAGGTGATGTAACACGGTGGTAAACATGCCTCTGTCCCAACTTATTTGGAGTGCGTTGCATCCATCAAAATTTGTTTACATTTACAAAATACACTTTAGTTGGTCAGTGAAAACATTGGAGATATTTGTACTTTTGTCAGTTAAATAAAGTTTAAAGAGAATTAACAAACCGCAGATTCTTGATTATATTGCATTTTACAAAATGTCCCAACTTTTCTGAAAATTGGGTTGTACAAATAATGAGCACTTAAGCTTTCTAGCTTCAAAAAGGATGCCGAAGCACCATAAAACTAGTCCATATGACTCATGCACTAAATTCCCAGCATCAGAATCCATTAATGATATCATTTTATGATGCTTTTATGGTGCTTTTTCTTAATAACTCTCCTATACCTTGTAGGCTTTGGTGACCACTCTGCTCTTCCGACGCGGCCCATCCTCCTCTTGCTCGCTGTCAGGTTCATCCCCTTCATCAATGTCAAAGTCACTGTCCACCTCATCTTCCGTTTCAGACAGGTCACCTTTATATTCTTCATCACCTGATTCCTGCACAAATCAAGTTTTGAGGACTCAACGTCAAAGATGAGACACTGCATATGACATTATTACTGCATGGATTGCATTCAATAAGAATATATAATTTATACAATATCTAATTTATTAGAATAATACATTTGTATTAAATTAATTAATCATCAATATAATAAGCATCTGATCACCTTCGAATGAGGGTTGTATGCTTTGTATTAATTTGTTGAATTATGCCAGCCCAATTATTCTTTTTTTAAAGCTGCTTTACAACATATGAGAGAACATATATTGTGAAAATATCCATACAATATAAATGTAAATGTTATATACTGTATATTATAGTAAAATCCCCTTTTTTAGTTATAATTTTTGTGAATTTTTATCATGGGATAAATAAAAGCACAATGACTCCAGAGAGCCATGCGATAGTAATCTCCTTACAGTCTAAAGACAATAAAAATCAGGGTGACAGGGCACATTCTCACAGATACAAGTCCAAAGTATAAACGCATTACATCTGCGTAAATATGTAAACACAATCCCACTACAAGCCACACGGGTGATTTTTCATCACTCACGTCGTGAAATCCTCCATAGGTGGTCTTGTAGAACTCATCCTCCTCCTCTGCATCCAGCAGTCTGGACATGCGGTTGCCCGCAGTCTTGCGAGGAGCCCTGCTGAAAGCTAAACTCATCCTGACACCTAAATCTATTTCACAATCAATCAGATATGTAAAGACAATAAGATACGTATTTATAATAAAATTAATAACATGTTAAAATAGAGCAGGGTTAAATTGAGAGCAGATTTCAGGATAGGATTTAAATCTATTGCGTAAAGCAAAATATTACTGTATCATCAGTTTAATAAATTGAAGGTTTTTAAATTATTATCAGACCATAACAGCTAAATAAACGTCAGACTCACTGGTCTAATGTGGCATTAAGAGAGTAATCGATGTAGAGATCTTGTTCCAGACCAAACTAATAGAACTGATTAGATTCATCGCACGGCCACCAGATGGCAGTAGCCCGACAGAGTTGCAGTGAGGACGTCTGAACTGTAGTACCCTCGTGTTGGGAAATGATTATTCAAGTTCAGACACCCACACAGACTATTCAACTGGCAACAGGAAAGTTTATTCAATGAGATATACAAGTATAGTTATATAGTTTCTCCCACACATTTTCACCAATGATTTGTCATGATAATTTTACCATTACTTGTCTGATGTGTTAGTGGATAAAGAGTTTATTTATAGAAGCTGCACTCTTAAAAAGCAGCATTATTTCAATGAAATAATGTAATGTCGGGCATAACCTAAAATAAATATATATATATATATATATATATATATATATATATATATATATTTACTAAATATTCTGAGATATTCTCAAGTAATTTGTGAAAGGGTGTGATAGGGTGGCTGCTGTTCTCCTTGTTATCAAAGTTGTGGCCATGGATCATTAGCATTCAAGTGTCAGCAATATGATGTTTCTATAAATAGTAGAAAAAATAAATAAACACTATTTTATCTGTCTATTTATATGACAATGTGGATATGTTATGCTTGATGAATCATGTCGAACATAAAAAAAGTTTTTGAACTTTTGAACTCTGAAAACTGTTTAGTGCACTTTGTCAAATGTTGTGTACTTCATATATAGAAATAATCAAAAATTTGCTCATTTTTATGATTGGCGTGTCATTTGCTTACTCATTTGGATGTAGCACTTTTAAAAATTCTCAACGAAACCTAGATTAAGTTCTTCAAATATTTCTGATAGGCCTAGTATTAATCACAAACATAAGCAACATTCCGAGAAAACTTTCTATCGTTATCATTTTGCCTTTTGACATGAATCAGTTTTTAAAAATGCCTTCAACGTAATCTTTTTTTCCCAGGTGGAATAGCAATGCAAGTTACACTGAAAGAGACTGATTCTAGATTTTGCAGAACTGTGGAAATTGCTGCTCACTAATCAGTCCTTAAAAGTCTGTTGGACTTTTAAGGATAAATGTGAGACATACTTCAGATTAGCCAAAATGCTGTTATTATTTAATACATGAGGAATTGCTGCCAATACATAAATGATTTGCCTCTAGAGACCTTTTAAAGGCCAAATATTTTAATCAAACTGAAGATGAAAGTCGTCACTACAGTGTCTGGGGACTTTACCTTTGAGTAGTTGAGGGGAAAATACCAAGTCCAAACCAATGGAATTATTTTAAATTTTTGCAAAAGTCCATGGGGGGGTACAGAGAAACAAGATCAATTACTCTTATTACAGGAAACTGAAATCTATACCAAACAACAACACTTTTGTCAAACCATAATCCTTTAAATGAGATAAGAGGTACTCATTACAGGACCAGAAAGTTAAAATCTACCTTAATTATTAGTATCTTGGCAGTGATTATAATAACCCATTCTGCAGGAAGAATTCCCCAAGAGATTAAGATCATGTGAATTCCATGGTTCTGTATTTGTTTTCCCTTTCCTAGTGTGGGAAAGGCTAAAGTACATCTATAAAGGCCACCCATGCAGATCTCTCTCTTTTATTCCCCCCACCCCCACACACACACACTCACACACAAACATACATGAAAATTTCTATATCCAAATTTCCCTTGATGATCAATATGCAGGGATTATAAAAGATATATGAAGTATTATTTACCAAAATGGTGCTCATGACATTTTTTTAATCTCTGAATTTAACATTGATAATACGCTTTTAGTCTTGTCTGGGAAGGTAAGGAATGCAGTACTGACAGAATTCAGTTGTCCTTGCAACAAAGCTGCAGTGTATGCTCTGAGCAAACATTCAATGTCATTCCTTCTCAGCCCATTTACATTCATTTGAAAACCAAAGGTGAAACATGTGCACACCTTCATCCTAACTACAAAGTTGATATATTTTAAATGCTTCAAACACTTGGGCCCGGTTTCACAGAAAGGGCTTAGACTAAGCCAGGATTAGGCCTTAGTTCAATTAGGACATTTAAGTAGCTTTTATAAATGTATCCTAGAAAAAAGCATTACTGGTGTGCATCTTGAGACAAAACTATGATAGTGACTTTTAAGTTATGTTGGTTCAAGTTGCTTTCAGTTAAAGGTGCAATGTGTAAAATTGGGAGGATCTATTGACATAAATGCAATATAATATACATAACTATGTTTTCAGTGGTGTATAAAGACCTTACATAATGAACCATTATGTTTTTATTACCTTAGAATGAGCCATTTGCATCTACATACACCGCGGGTCCCCCCTCCACGTTCCCCGCCATGTTTCTACAGCAGCCCTAAACGGACAAACACTCTACAGAGCGTGTTTAGTCACTATGTTGTTCTTCTTCTAAATCGTTCGTGTTTTTAGAGGCAGCTTGCACTGTCACTATGTTGAATATGCACGAAGAAGAAGTAGTAGTAATAGTCGTCATCTGGTTTATTAGAAGCAGAGACCGTTCTTTGTTAGAAGTAAGAAGAAACCTCATTGCTCGACTGGCTAACGTACTCTCTGCTGTCTTTGACTTGTGTCGGCCAGACGGCCACCGTAGCTTCTCAAATCACGTGAAAGGATGGGGTGAACTGCCGTTGGTTGCCATCAGCAACCTCACCACTAGATGCTGCTAAAATTGACACACTGCACCTTTAAAACAGCTCAAACATGTATTCTGGTCTGGGACTAGCTTAAGCCTTGTCTGTGAAACCAGGGGTGGGTGTTGGTGTTTTTTAAACCATAAAGCAATTAGATTTGTTTTGAAGCTGGTTAAAAATGTTCTGAATTATTTCTCTGGCATGCATTTATTTCTTCCCACGCTGAAGGTTATTTGCGGTAGAGGTGTGTTAGCATTGTTTCAAGCATAAGGAATAAGCAAGATGGTAATTCACTCCTCCGAGATATGGAAATGGAATGCAGATGTAAAGCTTCTCTCTGCCAGATTACAACCATTTTTGACTCAGTACACTATGTTCTAGTTCAAAAAGTCCTAGAATCATTTAAAACAGCTGATTCTAGAATTTCTCTGTTGAGAATGAGCAGGTTTCGGCTTTTAAGAAAGAATGCTGATGCCATCAATGAGGGCTTTCAGAATGGTATTTGGTTTCTTTTTTCTTTGATGTCTGGCTTTCGTCTTCCCTGTTTCTCTCTCCCTCTCTCCCTCCTGCTGTCTCTGTAGAATACAAAACATTTGTGAAACTGAGAAGAGAAATGCTCATTCACAGAAGAAATCGAAGCGCCCCCTGACAATATTGCATTATATTGCATCGACATTAGTAGTGTTTACAGACTAGAGAATGTTTGTTGTTGTTGGGCGGTACAGATCTCAAAGGCTCTTTCGTAGGCCGTGTGATTGGTACCATATGAAGGAAGTTTTTGTTTGGGCCGCTGAATACAGACATTATTCTGAGGGCTACAGTGGAAAACTGATCTCACAGCTTTGGAATGTGAAAACACGCCGCTGCTGGGAAGCGAAGTTTGTGGGGGTGTTATATATCCCATATCCCCTCTCACAGGCCTATTTGGAATGCAGACCACACGGCACTGAAATAAGAGGCAAGATTTGATCAGAGGAAATGATGAATCATATGAACATCAGACATCATGTACAAACATGGGTAAAAATGTCTTTCCATTTAAAGGTTTGTGTCCAGCGTTATATCACTGGGTGTAGAGAAACACAACGCACCATGTACAAAAAATAGTCCAGTTTGACTTGTTTGACCCAATTAGTATTAATAGGTACAGTAAATCTCAATGGGACACGTATGTGTATTTGGTATTTGGGTTATATAATGTTGTTGAGTTTATAAATTAGGTGTAGTCTGCTTTTGTCTGAGCTGTCATTCCCTTCTGCATCAGTGTCCATGTCAAAAGCATTACATTATGACATTACATAAGGCCAGTGTTCTGTTTGGGCATGTTTGTTGACCGGACTGATGTTTTGACCTCAGAACAGAATGTTCTTGTCTGAATCCATGGTGACGTAATGTCTCAGATGTCCAGCCCACCACTCACATCATGACCTCTTTTTTCTTCAGAGAGAAGAGTATATCTGCTTAAAAGCATTCTTTTGAAATTCTGATCAAGATGTAAGCATCAGTATCTTGAAATGACAGACGTAAATCATGAGCACATGTTTGAAACAGTAATTTATGTGTTTTTTGTTTTTTTTTTAAAAATAGGGTACAATGAACATTTTTGTGCATATAACCTTCAGAAAATGTTGATTATCAACCTCAGGTGCTTAAACTAACTAAAATATTATAAGAGGTTCGCCATTTTTGCAACCCGGTTACAGTTTAAAAACCATACAGTATGTATGTTGTTTTTAATAGATATTTTACAGCAATAAAAACATTAAACTAAATAGACAGTAAAAGGGTTTCGATGAGAAACTTAACTGTCACTTTTGCTCAATTGAATGCATCCTGTGGGACACAAACTAATAACTAGACTTTATAAATGGCTGTGACATGGTAACTAATCATTAAAATGGTTATGTGAACAACTGTTTTTGTGGTTGATATTTGTTAAAGATCAGAATGATTTGCACACTTAATAACATCTCTGAAAAAAAAAAATGTATCACTGCAAACACCAAGCAGGCAGTAAACTCATTTACCAATATAGCATCACTTTGCTTGCATAAATCTTCATTAAATGATCCCCCAAAGTGTGAAAATATGCCATAAATCAGTTTAAAAGTGTCTAGAATACAGAAGTAAACACCACAGCAGGGGTTTCAGGCACATGTGACTGAAAGGTGGGTAATTAAAATGACAAGACATACCTCAAACAAACATGCATTTACACACACACACACACCCTGTACTGACAATACAGCTGTACTGTGTCAAGCACATAATGTTCTTAAATACATATCCTGCCATTTACCAGCATAAGTGTTGGATAGTTGATTGTGTGAGCATAAGTTAAAACCAACAGTGCAACATTTTAAATGTCTTCACATTGTACCAAAGGGATAAATTGAGTATTAAGATACGATTTTATTGTTTACTTCGGTTTAATATGTGCTTTTGGTCCTCAAACAGAAAGAAGTCAAGGTGTATTCTCCTTCAGGCATGAAACTAATCTGCATTAATAAAGAAGGGTGCACCGCATGCCAGTCATACCTGTCCTCATGACTTACGGTACCGTCATAACTATACTCAACGTCTAAACAACACCCACATAACCTTCATCACCTATGCAATGAAACTTGAAAGGGAGTAAAAAGATCATCTTTATACATGCCTCTGCATGCACTTATCAATCAGTTTGTGGTGTTTGTCACATTTTGATATAAACAAACTAAACAAACATTTAAAACTTTGTAATTGTCATTTGTTCTTTCGAGATGAATAGTGTCATTAATTGAATCTAGCAATAAAAAAATAGCTTTTCACAAAAGAATCTGACCAGCTATTTAGACTATGCAAGCAATGTGTTTAACAATGACAATGACGAGCAACAAGACAAAAGATAAAATGGTGGAGTCACACAGGAAGTACATGCAATTCTTTTTGATTAAAAAACTATACAATAGCAAACTATTAATCAAAATGAAAAGCAAAAGTTTGACTTTTGAGATTTCTGGTAGTTTTATCATGTCACAGCCGTTGTTGTTTGGCATGTCTCCCAGGTTGAATTAGCCAGCTTTTATTTCCCAGAAAGGTGTGGGAACAAGATCAATGAATGGCAGAACACAGTGACATCAAATCATCAGGCCATGACTGCCAACAGATTGGACTATGCAATGCTAGTAACTTCAAAAACAAACCGGACAAGCTGTGTCATGCTGTAGGTGATATCACAGGCAGTGTATAGCTGCTCTGTGTACATTGTACATTTCTGTGGGGTTTAGAGAGAGCAGCATTTGAAACTTCAGGTCTGCTACTAGTGAGTGCACTGAGATACTGAGATGTTTAAAGTGAAAATGACAACAAAGCCCTGCTGGAAATGTGTATCTAAGTAGCTGAGCCCTGCATGGGAAAAAAGAAAAGAGATCAACTGAAATAAGAGTCAGTCGTGGGAACAGAACAGTGACAAGTTCTCACATGTTTATAGTTACTGTCAAGTTCACTGTCAAGGTCAAGGTCAATGTCCTATCAGAGTATAAATAACTTGAGTTCAATGTTATTTGGGAGTTCTTACAACATGGTACAGTATTTAAACTATGACCATATGAGAATTCTTTTTTTTTTTTTTTTAGGCATTTGAGGGCAAGAACTCTGTCAAAGAAATATCTTATAATTAGTAGGTATTAATCATACATAAAAACATACATTTTATGTACGTTTGGATATACAATGATACAAATTAATAAATACATAGACATGTCATGTACTTTGTTAGTGCACATTACTAGTGACTCGTGGTGAACAATTAAACGCACAATATGTATGATTTTTGGATTCAAATATCCAAAAACCACTAGAACAATGTTATATATTCTGTTGACTTGTGTACTTACATTATCCCAAATGTTTCCAAGAATGTTTAAATCCAGACAAATAAGCAATTTTAACCAGGCCTATTAGTGCGTCATTCCTGCGCTACCCTTGATTTCCGGAAACTCCAAAGACGCTTTAATATATTTTATTAGATAGGTTAGCAACTGCTTGGATACATTCATTGACAGAACACTAATCATCGTTATATAGCTCAACACAGTAAGTCTTATTGTTTAAATCTCGTTTTCTTGATTTATTGCAAGTACCATGTGTACCATGCATTGATCTAGCTTACTGCAGTGTGCAACAAGTGTCTCATAGTAGCTGCCGAATGAACGCACAGAGTAGCATTATAACAACTTTCAATTCACAAATGTATCTAATGTGATAAAACAGCGCTGCGTTACCCCACATACGAATGACCGCAAGAAGTGGAAGCGGTCGTCTGCAGCATAATAAAAGTTTCACTGCTCTCAAGCCGTGTGTTGCGCTGGTCTCTCATTAGCAATCGCTCTAGCGACCTCGTTCCACTCCAATGGCTTTCAGCCACACCCTGTTTCATACTACAGTAATGTTGATAAATCTTTAATACATTAGCTCATCCATGAATATGATTTCTGCCCGAGTCTTGTCAGATTCTTTTTCACCGGCTGAAGACAACACCTCCCATGATTCCACAAAATCAAGGCATCATCAAATTATGCCTTTGTTTTGAATAAGTGACCTCTAGCAGCATAAAATTACCTATTGTGCCTTTAACGTAAAAAAAAAAATTGTGTTTTTAGTCAAAATCTGAAAATGTCCTTTTCTGGAATGGCATTACTAGTCTGATGACGTCATTTTGACGGACTGGGCAAAACATCCTTAACCACTTGCCTCCAGCTGTGAGCTAGAGATGGATATATTTATATATATATATATATATATATATATATATATATATATATATATATATATACAATATACTATAGATTTTTTACCACAACTAACATAAATCATAATGAGATCACGTTACAACGTGAACATTTAACCTCTTTAATCTGATTTGCCAACAGTGCATCTGAGACTCTGAAACTTCTATACTCAAGCTGATAAGGTGGATCAAGAAGAAGAAAAAACAGTTTGAACATGTTAAATAAGTTCCTGTGGAATGTACTGTTTCTATATACACAGAATGTTTAGTGTCTGACAAGGAGTCCTCTGAAACATTGTTCACTAAAGGAATTTGCGTAGGTATCCAAACCTGTAATAGCAAGTTTTTGGAATGTACAAAACCCCTATTTGATGGCAGTGTTTTTGCAACAGAAATGTTCAATACTCAATACTCAATTTTGCATAATACCATGTTGTATATTGATATATGGATGAGTTAAAAAAAAGACACCTGCAAGTTGCTCAGAACCTTTGGCCTATATTTACAACTTTATGCAGCGCATGCAAAACAGCTGACAGGTGAAAAATGATCCCTTTATACTTGTTTGTTATTTTTATTCTGTTGTGCATGTGCTTACATATTATCATCTGCAACATAAAACCTCCATCTTCTGAGGAGTTAGTCAAAGTGAAATGTTTTTTCATTTGCATTTCTTCTCAGGCAAAGTTTTACACGCCCTGGAACAAACATGCTGCAGCAAGACATTCCATTGTTGACTCCTCTTCCATAATACTTTGCATTTTGCCTGCATTTACAGTGTGGGTTTTTTGACATTCATGACAGAAAGAATTATAAATGTTTAAACACAACAAATTATCTAGCCCAACACAGATGCATCATGCAAAATAATTGCAAATCATTTTCCAAAAACTTCCTGGATGTAAATGGGTGTGCAACAGATATATTATTAGCTGCAAACAGAATCAAGAATCTCCCTATTTTGCATACATTAGACATGATTAATTCCTTAATAAAGCAACATGAATTTCCACAAAAAATAATAACATCCCAGCTAACACACATGTGTTCTAAGAATGCTTTGCTAATGTTCCCATTACATTATGAAAATGTTATTTCTGAATGTTTTAGATGTTTTAGACATTTTTTTTAAATGTTTTTCTTGGTTATGCAGGGAACATTCTATTTTATCATTTGCAAACATTATAGGAATGTTACTTTTGAATGTTCTTTGAACATAAAAAAACAAGTAGTAACATTTAGGCTAAAAAATATAGATGGACATCCAACTACAACGTTTCAGGGGGGAAAATGCTCCATGATGGATGTATAGATTATGTTTTTGTGCTAACATTCTGCAAACATTATTAAAGACCATATAACTTTGAACGAACTTTTAATGTTACTGAAAGAATGTTTGTCCATAACTTTAAGAGAACCTTGCCAGAACAATAGCTAAAGCTCTGAGGACATTCCCTGCTAGCTGGGCTCTGTTTCTCTATTTCTAAATGACAGCATGTGACAAAAACTTCAGACATCATCAACCTTTAGAACAGTAGAAAGGAGAACTCCACTGACAGAAAAAAATCCCAGAGGACTGTTTTTTTTACATTTCCCCTTAACATGATCTCATCCACTAAAAAAAAAAAAAGATTACCAACCGTTTTGATCTGATGACTTGTAGTAAATCATTACACTGTTTGAATCTTAAACATTTGATTGTGATTGGACAGTTTGGATCGTAAGATTAAACAGATCAACCTTACTAGACAGATCAAAGTACAAGCCACATACAGAGTGTGTCCAGTCTATGAACCATTCTTAAACATCATCCCTCAATGACAACAGCTGTCAATGTCTATTTGTGTTTTGGTTTCAGTCATCTTTTTTATCATTTGGTTGGTTGCAGGAGCAATGTGCTTTATCTTAATCTGCAATTCATCCTTTTTATCTCTTTGTCTCTTATTATAGATGAACAAAATAAAAAGTATACTCTCAAACAGAAACCTGTTTTTACAACATAATATAAAAATAAAACAGTACAAATATTATACACTCCTGTTACATATTGTGCATAAACTGCAAGACTATGTCCTTTCTTTATGCATTCACAGGTCTGATCAAAGAGTAATGCAGTTTTGGACAGTGGCAAAAATACCAAGATGTTATTCATCCCTTACCAGAATCTTTTATAAAGAAATGTGAAAGTAACTCAGTACATTTCTACGTGGGTGAAAAAATGTACCTATACAAGCATTGGTGTAAGAAATGAAATGTAACATGAAAGCTATTCAAAAAGAAAAGTGGACTGGACACTAGTATTATCATTCCTGTATTTTATTTCTCAGAAAACACAGCATGATGAAATACACAATGACACAGCAGACATATGACATAGAGACTATATGAAAGAGCTTAAATTAATACAAAAATGATTTTCATATAATAGTATATATCACCAAAATGCTGATACATTTTAAGAAAAAAAAACCAGCTTATAGAGTACAGAATATATATATATATATATATATATATATATATATATATACTGTATATATATATAGATAGATAGATAGATAGATAGATAGATAGATAGATAGATAGATAGATAGATAGATAGATAGACAGATGTTCTGACTGAGTTGGAGTCATTAAGTTATTTTGACAATGAATGTGTGGCATAGGTCAATAACCCTTTGGCCTTGTTTATTTTACAGTATAAACATCAGAACTGACCACATTGCCACTTAAAACAAGACTGGACCTGCTGCTTGTCAACCACATGTCATAGAATAAAGTCACCAGGTTTGCAGTCATTATGAGGATTTGTAGTAAAATCTCTCAACAAACATACAGGCACTTAAATCTAAGAAGTAGCCTTCCATGGTGGCCATACCTGACACTTACTCAGTATTTCTCAGTACTCTTCTATGTAAACATAGAAGCATTTTAACCACTAGGACTAGAGTTCTCAAAGTGCTTAACAATCAAAACACAGTTAAATGCAAAATGAAGACAACTGATTTTTTAACTCTTTAGCTAATTTAAAAGTTGCATTCAACAGCCATTGAAACATCAGCATTACCACATAGTACAAAATGTGCAGTAGCTTCATCAACATAGTTCAAAATGTTCAAAAGCAGTTTCTTCTCAAATATAATCACAATATTGTACCATCTTTGGTGCAGCTATAAGCTTTCCCAAACAGAGTAACATGTTTTGTTGTGCCAGACTTAATGAGCCTACATAAGAGGAAAAAACATGAGAGAGCCGGAATAAGGAAAATCAGATCAGATAAGGAGATTTTATTTACATGATTAATACCAGTCGACAGCCAACCACATGTGACTCTTTGCTCATGCGTTTGTATACATAAAGCAAGGAACACTAATTGCAAGACACAGGTCAGGCGACTCAAAGGCAACAGTGAGTCAGGACAGTCTTTTTCCAGTGATATGCTGACTAACATAGACCACTAGGAACTGCTTACCCATTTAACCAGAAAATTATACGTTTGAAATGTTTATTAAATAAATAAATCACACATTAAAAATAGTCACCTGAGGGGTCAGATTTGCCAGGTTGGCAATTATTTTTTGGATTTTAGAGCTTTTATATTTATGACAGAATGTGGAAGTGACGTGTTTTCCCTCATGGAATCATGCTATAGGGGAAAGATCACTGACCTGATGATCCAGCAATGACCTGATGACTAGCAGAAATGTTCTTTCACCAAGATTACCAAAACATAAAAGCTGGGAACTTAATGCAACACACACACACACACATACATTGATAAAGTTAAACAGCAGGGTAAATCCCTACCAAAGCGCCAAAGGAGCTGCCCCCTTCCAGCGCTCTGTTGCAAGCTTCCTGTATCCCCTTGCCTAAGGATGGTGGGAAAGGGCTAACACAGAGCGTCGATCACTGCTGTTCCCCAAAAAACCCACTCAGTGAGACTATTGGATAACACTGGGAAAGCGTACCCTTTCACTGGAAAGGAACGCTGCAGAAGCCACATCCTTCCCTAAAGGAGTTATGTGGATAAGTACATATGGACTAACCCCGTAGGGCTGTACTACATATGGAAGTACTCGAGTGACTCCAACCTGATGATAGGCGGGTTCTCCCAGAGGGAAAGACACAGGCTTCATTTAGGAGCAACCGTGGAACTACACATATGGGATCCCCGTAAGGGTCACACATATGGAACCCAGCCTAAATCCGGTTCTCAAGGATACCATGGAGTATAGGCCTGGCGCCAGATGCTCCGCTACGTCCAGCTGCCAAAGGGAATCAGAGGACTCAACAGGGTCTGCCTTGTAGGGACTCTCTAGAGCAATGAGCGCATGACCTGAGGTGAGAACATGGGAGGAGACTGGCTTGACACAAAGGCTATAGAATCCAGCGAACGTGCTAGGTGTCGCCCAGCCCGCAGCTCTACAAATATCTGTCAGCGAGGAGGATGCAACACCTCTCGTAGAGTGAGCATGCAACCTAAGCGGGCAGGGCACGCCTTGTGCTTGGTAAGCCAAGGCAATGGCGTCCACTATCCAGTGGGCCATCCTCTGCTTGGAGACAGCCTTTCCCTTCTGCTGGCCTCCGTAACAGACAAAGAGCTGGTCTGAGGTCCTGAGGCTTTGAGTTCTGTCTATGTACAGTCGCAAGGTGTGGACTGGACAGAGCAAAGCCAGGGCTGGGTCTGCCTCCTTTGGGGGCAGCGCTTGCAGGCTCACTACCTGGTCCCTGAAGGGAGTGGTAGGAACCTTGGGCACATAGCCAGGCCTGGGTCTCAGTACCACGTGGCCGTTGCCCAGCCCGAACTGTAGGCACGATTCGTCGACCTATTCGTGCCTGCAGGTCCTCTACCCTCTTGATGGAGGCCAATGCAACCAGCAGCAAAGTCTTCATAGACAGAATCTTTAAGTCTGCTGACTGCAAGGGCTCAAAGAGAGCATTCTGGAGTGCTCAAAGCACCAAAGCAAAGTCCCAAGAGGGTATGGAGGGGGGTCGAGGAGGATTTAACCGTCTCGCCCCCCCCAAGGAACCTGACGACCAGGTCTTGCTTACCAACAGACTTGCCATCGATGTGGTCGTAGTATGCGGAAATTGCGGCAGCATGAACTTTGAGGGTGGAGGGAGAAAGCCTATGCTCCAACCCTTGCTGCAAGAACGAAGGCACGACACTGATCAAACATTTTCGGGGGTCTTCTCATTGAGAAGAACACCAGTCGACGAACAGGCACGTCTCATAGACTGTGCAATCCCGAAGTGATGGTGTTAAGTACCATGGGCATCGACAGCTTTCACCACAGTAAAGTGTACGCCCCTGAACTTGGGGGGACGCCGGGCGAATTGAATCACATAGCCAAGCTTGACAGTCTGAATGAGCCAGTGAGATGGACTGGGGAGCACTAACCAGGCTCGCAGAGACCGTACAAGCGGGATCAAAAGGGACCGCAGGCGTACCCGCAGTGAGGCAGTGAGGTGGAATGCAGGGACACAGCCCAAAGTGGGGTCTGAGTGTGCTGAGCAACACCTACATGGTTCCACAGTTGGACAGAGGGCACAGGAGAGGCTTTGGTTTCCTTCTCGAACCACGCGCTGCTGCCCACTGGTGATAGAAGAGGGGGATGAGAGTGGAGAGGTTCTTGTCCTCCCACTACTCTCTGAGCCCTCTTCGGACCCAGAAATGAAGGAAATTGAGCTCTTCATGCACCTCCAGGAAGAAAGGAACCGGGGTGGGTGGCTGAGAACCAGCACAAGCCACCCCGAGATACCAATCGTCCAAGCGCGAGGGCTCGGGACACAGTGGAGGATTCCACACAAGCCTGACCCTGTTGGCAGCCCAGGAAAGCATAGCCATCATTTCTGGATCTGAATCGGGCACAGCTACCATTCCCGAAGGAGGCAACTGTGCCGATTCGTCATCTCCAGAGAAATCTGGCTCACCCTCCGATGCAGCTATCGACATCCGGTCATTAGGGGGGAGCTCCGAAGAAAACAGATGGTGCACACCTCTGGGATGGCCCACTGCGCTCCCCCGGCAACTCTGCTGGCTGCGGAGTGCAGGAGGAGTGAGGGTTCCCAGGGGGTTGGTTCCCCAAGGGAAACACGCTCACTGTGATCCTCAGATCACCGGTACCACTGCCTGAAGCCACCCTCTGAGGAGGATTGGAACGAGGCAGCAGCACCGGGACTCCGCCCCTTTGCAGGAACTGGAGTCATGATCGCAACTCAGAGATGGTCATCTTCCCACAATGGGTACATGACGCATCCACAAACGCTGCCTCAGCATGCTTTAAGCCCAGACACGTGATGCAGCAATCGTGACCATCCCTTGGTGCCAGGTAACAACCACATCCAGAAACACACAAGTAGAATGTCATCTTTAAAAAGGCGCAAGCGCTACTTGTGTAAGCTCTTTCAAGGACTTACTCTTTTAAGGGGAACAGCCACGGCAACACAGACAGGGATTGTGTGCAGCCTGTCGTGTGCTCTCCTCTCTCTGAAGGCCTTACCGGCCTTTTTGGCGCTCAAAGCACACAGTACCGGCCGTGAGAACAGCCCTTTTTAAGATGAAAAAACAAATACAAACACAAAAGAGAGAAAAAAGAGAGGACTCGACTCCGCTGCTGTGCTGTATGCCCACAATGAGATAGAGAAGTTTGTCCTGAATAGCTGACTCGTCACAGACACTTGCTTGCAGAGAAACAAAGACATAAGTAACCTAATGGATAGAGAGTCGGAGTTGTAACCCAAAGGTCGTGGGTTCGAGTCTCAGGTCCGGCAGGGATTGTCGGTGAGGGGAGTGAATGTCCAGCACTCTCTCCACCCTCAATACCATGACTGAGACCCTTGAGCAAGGCACCGTACCCCCAACTGCTCCCCGGGTGCCGCAGCAATGGCTGTTCACTGTGTGTGTGTGTTCACTGCTGTGTGTATGCACTTGGATGGGTTAAATGCAGGGCACAAATTCCTAGTATGGGTCACCATACTTGGCCACATGTCACTTTCACTTCGCTTCACTTCATATACACTGTTCGGCTCCGAAGCAAAAAGCTGAAGATGCAACACACCTGCTGCTCATTAAATACCCGTGCTGCGAGGAGAGCAGCTGCTGCATATGATTGCATGCCAATGTGCATTGGCTCGTTTAGTTACACTCGAAGCAGATTGGCCTCTCTAGCGAGATTCCTATTCATCGGTCTGTCCGACATACGTTGAACGTGACCGACTGAATGGGAACTAGCATCCCTGCAGAACATGTGATGGGATCATTTGGACAATGCTTTATGGCCAAAGAAACACTATGCTTCACAGTAATTAGATCTCAAACTAAGAACAAGAATAAAAAATAACAATACAAATTATATAAAAAAGAAAATAATTTTTACTTAAGATAATACAACTTTTATTTAAACACCAAATATTCTATAGGTATTTTCTGCCTGTTTCATACAGACCAGGGGTTTTCAATTTTTTTTCAATGCCAAATTTGATCAAATATTATCATCCTCATGCAAGGGACACCCATCTTGAAATTTACAAGGCAGTTATATATTTATAAAGACCTAATTAATACTGTGGGGGGAAAAAATATTATAAATGTGTTGATTGTGTTGCATTGTGTATTTTGTATTGTACTGTATTATTTAAATCAAAAGTTATTTATATATTTTAAAAATGTTATTTACTTTAATCAAAGGTTTTTATTTATTTATTTATATCAATATTCTTCTAATTTTAATCCATTTTATTTGTTTATCTAGTTAATTTGTTATAATTACATATATATATATATATGCACTGTTTTTGTCTAAACTTTTCCACGGACCCCATAGCATTCCCTGGACCCCTGCATGAAAACCCCTGCTTTAGACAATAATGCATTCTCCTCCTTCTATTGTTCCACATTCACTAAAGTCAATGTTCTATTAATAAAAGCAGGATATGCACATTGTTTGTACACTCAATATTTATCTGTACTTCATTCTTTACATTAACTAGCATTATGTTCCACTGGATTTTTTTCCAGACTAAGTAGTCTATTGTATAACACAGCAGTCTAGAATGTTTGATTCTGATTGGCTGATGGGCGTTCTAATGTTTTTTGAATAACAGCATGGCTATGAAGTAGTTTCACCCTTGACCACATTACAGTTCCATATCACTTTGTCAATTTATTTCACTTATTATAAAGAACCTTCATCAGTAAAAGATCCACAAAAACACTGGCCAAGCAAATAAATCTCTCACAAATGAGTGGCTTTTAACCCCTAATTGAAGATGTCTGTTGTGTGATACTTAAAAAAAAAAAAGACTCTACAGATTACTACATGTGTTGTCACATGGCTTTACCTGTATTCCACTGAGTTTAACAGCCATGTGCCTCCTGGCTCAGGTAACCACAGCAGGTGCTTCTGCAGCGAGCTGGAGGATCAGGTGAAGCCCTGTGTGTGTCATTACCATAGTCCTCATTAGACCCCACGGATGGCCTGTAACCAGACACTAAGCCAATCTGAGCAAATAAGCACACTCACACAAATATTGTTTAGCTTAGCCAGAAAAACCAACTACAGACTTCTTTCTAATGAAGGACTAAAACCTTTTAGGACAGCTGTTTTTTCAGCAGATTCTTTTTCAAATAAACTCAAAATGTTTTAAGTATAGACTTAATAGTTTTTCATCCTGCAAGCGGATATCATGGATCTTTAAAAAAAGATGTTAAAAATTTCTGTATAAAGATGTGTTGAGAAGGAAATTTCTGGTTAAAGGAGTTAAAGGAATAGTCCACCCAAACTGGGAATTCTGTCATAATTTACTCACTGTCATGTCACTCCAAACCAGTTTGACTTTCATTTTTCTGTGGAACTCAAAAGAACATATTTTGAAATATGTATGTTTTTTGTTGTTGTTGTTCGTGAAACTCAATAGGGCCCAATGTTGATTTGGTCCCCATTGACTTTCAATGTATAGATAAAAGTTTAAACCCTTTTCAAATTATCCTCTTTTGTGTTCCACATTAGAAAGAAAGTCAAACCTGTTTGGAGCAACATGACAGTTAGTAAATTATGGCAGAATTTTCATTTTTGGATGAATTACCCTTTTAATGCATTTGTTTATTGTTTTATTTTTTCTTGCATTGGGTTGTCAAATATGGAAATGCTAATGAAACAAATCGTTTCCACTGAAATAAACCATGTGATAAACCATGAAACATACAACCTGTCTCAAATATCTTCCAATAGAGGCAAGATGGCCACCTTACATTAGACTTTTGCTGTATCCCTAATTAACCACACCTGAACAAGCTAGTCAAGGTTTTCAGGGTCACTAGAAACTTCCAGGCAGATGTGTTAGAGCTGAACTCTGGCCCATAAGAAGCAGGACTGGACACCCCTGCTGTAGAAATACAAACAAAGCATGTTCTCAAACAGATGTTCATAGACATCAGAACATTTTCCTTCTCATTGGACCCTCACTGGAGATCCTTGCTCATGGTTCATGACTTTTCCAACAGACTTTTTATTATCAAGACTATGGGACGCACATGCAAAATATTAAGGTATTTCCGGAATGGCAACTCATAAATTTCCATGTCACCATGTAAACATTTCCTGTGCCCTTTTTATAGGCACTGGAAGTCATTCACTAAGGAAGTGGACATTCCCATGCAAGCCACTAACATCTGATTTCATTCACAGGGATTTGACCAAGAAATGTTTTTGAACTGTAAACTGCTGAAGTTTCTTTCAACCCCATGTGATTTTAAAACTATAGCCATTCAGCATTATACATAAATGTGACTTGCAGAAGTGTAAAGTCAGTAAAGTAAATCACACGGTTCTACTGTGTGACAGTCATATTGTTAACAGACATTACTTCCACATTAAAAAAGCAAGCTAAACTGGCTACATCCAGTGCCTTCAGGCAAAAAGTACAGCAGACGAGATTAAGAAATCAATTGAGAAACTTCCCTGTATAAGGAAGGATCAGAAAATAATGACGAATACTGAGATTGCATTATGTCACGCTTTCAACACATTCTACAGTTAAATAGCAAAAGGAATTCATATTTTGTGTATGTAATAATGTATGTTTTCAAATGTTCAAAAATTAAAATTCTATTTGAGCTAAAACCAGTTTACAGATAGCTGACAGTCAGTTCACAAAGTGGCTGAGCAGTTTGGTTACAATAATCACAGTAGTGACTCATCATTACAAGGATGGTGAGGGGTTTGTATAATTATAATGAAGTATTAATATGCTTGGGTCCACTAAGTAGGGAGTGATTTAATGACGTGACTGAGCAATACAATGAACTCTTTGAAATATGATGTGTATGAATGGTATTCATCAAAGAGTTCCATTGTGCCGCTGAGTTTCACTCTGCCAAACCTCCTAAAACATTTCCGCAGCAGAGTGTAACTTCTTTCCAAAGACTGAAATGAGAGTATACACAGGAAATGTTTAACAATTTACACAACTCTGTTACAATGAAGTATACAAATAAAAAGCTAGAAAACCTTTGACACTAATAATAATGGGCTATATAAAGCACATATACTTTGGACTTATGACCCAGCCATAACAGTTCACTAGGTTCTTTGTGGTGAAGGATTAAATACAATCCTCTAATAAAATAAAAAATAAAAAATACAGATATCAGCTTGTTGGTTTTAATTAGCAGTTTAGAGAACAGAATATTCACAGAAAAAGGTCAATGACCATAACATGTTCTCAAACTTCTCTAAACATTTCAGTGTAGGTTAACCAGCAGGTAAAGAAAACATTTAGCAGCCTTGTGGCCAAAAGGGTAGTTCACACAAAAATGAAAACTCTGCCATTTACTTACCCTCAAGTTGTTCAAAACCTGTATGAATTCATTTCTTCTGCTGAACACACAAAAATATATTTATTAAAAAATATATATATATTGGTAACCAAACAGTTGATAGGCTTCATTGATATTGACTCTAGGGGGCCCATCAACTGTTATATTGGTTACCCATATTCTTTAATATATCTTTTTTGTTCAGCAGAAGATTCATTCAGTTTTGGAACTGGAGGGCGAGTAAATGACAATGTTCATTTTTGGGTGAACTACCCCTTTAACTGTTATCATAGCCCTAAATTAGGACTCAAAACAGAACCACCATGAGGTTTTAGATAAAAGCGTTAAAGCTTATTTATGAGCTAAAGCCAGCACCTGAAGTTCTGTGCGGGATACGCGTGCATTACATTGCAAAATAATGTTTCTGAAACAGGAAGTGACACCATGAAAATGTGGTGTTGTACTACAATGGCTAATTACTTAAACACAGTTAAATTTTTTTTTTTTTTAGTAACTGCAACAAATAGTTGTGAGCTTTAATATGCCACCTGTGCAATTCCCAATTCAGCCAAGTTTATGAACATCATGTCTGTACAGAACACTGCGGGAAGTGATGACAATTTCACATGTGATTGTGTAAACTGCACCAAAAAAAAAAAAAAAAAAAAAAAAAAAAAAAAAAACTAATCAAGTGTTACCTGCAATTCAGTTCTGAACAACTCAATGACTTTAAATTTTATTTTTAATAAAAAAATAGTTCTCTACACCAGTCATACAAAAAGCATTGTTTTGAAGAACAAAAAGATTCAAACTGATTTCACTCAAGTCCCTTTTTTTTTTTTTTAAACAAAGTCCAGGTAGATTCACCGTATCAAATAAGCAAGTGCAGCTCCGAATGTAGCCACGCTACCAATGGCCATCAGTGTGTTTCTCACAGCCACCTCTGTATCTGGGACATGAAAAAATTCTGCAAAGCCATCCTATGGGAATAAAAAAAAAAAAAGAATTTATTTTTATATATTATATATATATATATATATATATATATATATATATATATATATATATATATATATATATATATATATATCCCAAGTCACATATACACCAGGTGATTACAGGTTACAAACAAAGAAAAACTCAAAACAAGCACATTATTGTGGTTAAAACTCACCCATGCTTTGTTTTTGAGCAGCCAGTCCCGCTGGACTGTGAGAAGATAGCAGGAGATCTCTTCCCCCACCAGACTCACACACTTGCTAAGTCCTCTGTCATTCTGATGCTTGCACACAACTGCCCCAAAAGTCAGCAAGCTGGCAATTCGGCCCCAGTTTGTGATGCCATCGCTGAAGATTTCTGTTGCCAGAGTCTTGATGAAACTCACATCTTCTCCATTCTGCTCCAGATTCAGACGTGCAATCATACCTGAGAGAGTCATATGTTAGAGGGCACTGCGGAGTCATAAATATGGTAATACGTGGCATAAAGTGGAGCAACCTGCCAGGCCAGGTGTGCGTGTAGAAGGTGAGGCTGCCGTAAGACTCTTTAACTATAACCTATTCTTATCAACCACTAAACATTACGAAACAAAGCGAAAGGGAAACAGTAGAGCGCTGCATGCTAAACTGAAGCAAGAACTAGGCTAATTAAATTACCTTTGTAAGCGATTTCGTGCTTTACCACGAGACTTTCCACAACCCTCTTCATCGTTGACAGAACCTGTTTTTTTTCCATTTTAGAATGAGGGAGTCCTGTAAAGTTTCTTAAGAAAATGTCAATAATTTCTCGTGTTTCCATATCAAGGGACGTGTAAGCATCTACTTCCTCGATATCCGACTCAGGCGAGGATGGTACCGAGCCTTGGAGACCGTCCCCTGTAAACTGGCTCTGGGGTTTCAGCTCTGACATTACCGGTCTCTTGCTACCAAACCCGCCAGAACTGTTGACGTTTAGAGCTGTTAATCCAATGCATGGCCAAAAGGCGTTGTCGTTTGAAACTTTACTTCCAGGGAACATTTTTGCAGATTGACATTAATGCCTTTAATCCAGTATATCCACGATGCATTTGAGAAAAACGTACCCTTTCTAATTTTAAACTGCTCAAATCTACTACATTGTATGTTATTTAGGTGGAAGCATAGAACTAGAAATGTCTGGATATTTATACGTTCTCTCGGGGGCGGGGTTTGTTTGGTTTGTTTGGTCTGGTCTGTTGACCAATCATTGACGACGCACGTACAGAAAACAAACTGCACTTTCGAAACTTAGAGTACTGAGCATAGGCTACAGCTGGTAATGCACGTAAAATGCGTCCCGTATTCGTGTAAAGCCCCCAAATCTGTGACATTAGGAATAAGCCTATTTACATTCTCAGGAACAATAATATTTAAAATAATTTCATGTCATGTCAAAATGTTTCACAGTTAGGAGTGAGGTAGGATTAACGACCATTCTGTTCATGAACGACCAGATATGTTTATGAAAACAAGATATGTATGTTTGATTTTAAAAATGTCACCCTGTTTTTCTGTCCTGGTTTACTGGGTTTTCAGTTTTTCCAAAAAGGTGGCGCTCCCCCTAGTGACAAATATTTGTAGAACAGAATGTGTAAAATAGAATTTATAACGTGCACCCCTTAAATATGCTAGAAGTATACACAAGTAGCTTAAAAAAAAAAATTATAGGGTTAAAAAATTAGGGTTCAGATTTCTCACAATTCAGGTTTTATTTTTATTTTATCCAAAGAGCTCCATTTTTAATTTTACAAACAAGATTAAAATCGGTACATAGGTAAACAGTGATGGTTCAGTTCTGTACTATATATTTTAAATAAACAAAATATGTAGTATATCTAGTAAAAAAAAAAAAAAAAAAGGGGGGGGGGGGGGGGGTGTATGATTATGGATGACATACTGTGTGCGCACTTGTGTAGACTGACCGCCGCACGCGCCTTTGTTTTAATTCCTTGATTACATCACTTTTGCAGTTTCCTTTCTTTGTACAGCAAAACGAGAATTGCCGTACACACTCTTAAAAAAAGACAATTTGATGATGCCCTCAAGCGGCCACAAAAAAGATTTCTGTTTGTGACCAGTCGATTTACTTGCATTATAATGCAAAAAATAAAATAAAAAATACCATTCAATGTTTTTGCTATTAATGTAAAACTTTATTTGAAGTTCAGACAGCTCCAATATTCATTTTAAACATCTATCTTTGCTTCGTGATTATCCATCCTTTCATGTAAATATGATTATAAGAAAACAAATGACTCTGGAAATCCATTTTCAAACACAAATTAATTCAAGCAAAACATCAGAAACAATAATGCATATATATGGGGATGAAAATAGAAATAATTAAAACACCAAATGCTTCATAGTATGCAAATCATCAATACATTTTTCAGTGTCTATATATAGCGAGAGAGTCTTAAATTGGTTTACAGTTAATATGTTACATGAATATCACATTGCAGTATAGTGGAAGGTTTTCAGTTCAGCCCTGTCTGAATTGAATCCATTCAATTACAAAGCTTTCTTTAATTACAACGCAAGAATCCTTAAACCCCATATTTACATTTCTCAGATTTTATGATATTCTTGTCTTGTAGCATTAAAAAGCAGAGATTCTGACACACGATATTAACAAAAAGATAGAACACAAGCTTTGTGAATATTGGAAAGAACATTTAAAAATTCTAAAGACAACTGAGACAGATAATGCAAGACAAAATGCACAAATATGACACCAGATGCACAGTTTGACTATTTACAATTTGGCTGCAGCACAAAATAAGATTATCTCCTAGCACTGTGCAATAACGCATTCCTCAAAGGAAACACTGTACATCCACACATACCATCGAGTGACAAATACTAAGTGCAAGACCATCATATTTCCCTGATGTATTGCCAACTGCCACCAGCACCTCAACCACATATGGAAAAAAACACATTCAATCCCTTAAATGTAATTCACCTTTTAGTGAAATTTACATAGTGATATACAGTATTTTCTTTTTTTTACCAATAACAACATGCATTAATATACATGTTTTTTTGTTAGCTTCACATGGCTAAACGCATTTTCTTTTATATCTTCAGGCCACATGTAGGCAGGTATGTGGTTTTAGAAGGGGCAACTTGATTAGACTATGCAAATCCTGACTTAGACACCTGGACTGTAAAACTGCCTAGGTTGAGTCTAGATTTCCCCTATAAGGGTATCTATCTTCATACTAGAATTCTTTAAAGAGTGCACCTGGTCTTACCACCTGGAATAAATGAGCTGTTAAGATCCACTACAAAGTTTCCAATGATTTACAACAGACCACGGATAATAAAAAATGGGTCATAGGATATAATATTCAGTCATTTGTATGTTTTATGTTGGTTTGAAAACCAATAATAAGCTGCATGTCAAACAAAGCAATCTATGGGTAATATTTTCCAATACTTTTTTAAGTGTTTAAACATGTAACTGTGTTCAAGTTTAAGTAGAGCATTTTACTATTTAGATCTGACATATTTTTCAAATACTGAACCAAAGGTGCTGCTCCATTCTGCACCTCATTCCTTACAATATACATACATATTTAGGACTGAATAGACTCATTTTGTTATGACAGACAAGATGACTGCATCCCAGATGATCAAAGGGGTCATGTGCATCATACTACATATGTGGATATTGTGAAATAATCACACATTAATCCCATTTATAGAAACACTGCTGATAGTGTATGTGACAGCACAATGACTCCAGATGCCGGTAAGATTGAACACAAATAGCCACTACTTTTTATAAACATACCAAACCAAAACTTTTGACGCATGCTGTATGCTATGACAAGGTCATTTTCTTAAGTCCCTTATCATGCCACATACAAAGACTATTTCTGCTTTTGGCTATTATCAGTGGATTACAAAATTCTCTGTTTACACCCAAAAGCTGCGATTACAATAAACCAATCAGCCTGATTGGAACCGCTTGATTAGATCCTACCATAAAAGGTAAAGGCTAAGAATAGTAAAACAATCCAGTCGTAAGTAGGGATGGGTACCGAAACCCGGTATTAAATTGGCACCGGTGCCAAATTATGAAAGACCGGTGTATCGATAAACTCTGACGTTAACGGTTCTGCTATCGGTACTGGAGAAATTATGAAGAAAATACACATACATTTATTATTGCTATATAGACATTATCTTGCAAATTCTATCTCGCCAGCTGTTTCTGTATGCAATAATATTAGGACATTTGTCTATGATGCATTTATGCTTTTCACAATCCAGAAGAGAGATCGCGCTCACGCAGAGGAGCTACAGCACCCGCAGCCGCTCACAACATGAAAGTCCTGTTTAATTGCGACGATGGAAAGAACTAAACAACTAAACGTTTGCTTACTCTTTAGGCCTGAGATATTAAGCTAACTTTATTTTTTATTTCGATTTTGGCTTCCAAGGATCATCAGAAAGAAGATATTTGAGGTAAAACTATTAAAAACTAGCCGCGTTTCTTCTAGCACACCTTCATTCTCTTCACAGCTGTGCGCGTTCGTTCCTCCCTAAACTCAAACTTAACGTCAGAATCAGCACAATCGGTGATTGTTGTAAAATGCAGTCTTTACTGTTGCTAAATTGCGGTAAATGTTTGATAATTATTATCAACGTTTTAAAACGTTGAAAGCACAATAATCCGCGCAAGAGACGCTGTTCCTCGGGAAGAATTGTGTGTGCGCGCCAAACGGATCGCAAATAGACAAAATTACACTTTGGTCTTGGGGTGCACGTCCAAACGAGGAAATGCACACAAAAATATGTTAAAATGACCGGCATGGAGAGTGTTTAGCTACTTGAACGCAGTTTATATCATAAGTGTATATATCGTATAAGTGTAAACGAACAGCTGGGAGAAAATCCGATGCGTGTTAATATATATTGTCTTAAAGTGACAGCAGTCACCTTCTGACGATTATGGCATCAATGTTAATCAAACAACAAAATGCAGAGAACTCATGGCTCTTCATCTGAATATAGTTAGCTTTAATAAGCATTAATCTATTAATTTATACTGTGAAAACCATGCAGTGTTATTTTACATTTGGTTACTTAGATTTATTTTATAGGCTAGGCCTATATTACTTACCTGAACACATGAACAAATGAAAGCACTTTATTTCATTTGTATCTTTGTTTTATTGTATTTGTCAGTTTGTTTTACTATTTTATATATATATATATATATATATATATATATATATATATATATATATATATATTTAAACAAAAGCACTAATAAGAATACAGTTAAAGTACCGGATCGATAAGCAGTATCGGTAAGAGTAGTAATACCGTTAAAACCTTAACGATACCCATCCCTAGTCGTAAGCAGCTGTTATTTAGTCAAACTGAGCCATACTTAGAGAGCGAGAGGTAGAGAAGTGGATGAAGGCTACACAGCCACTCTTTACCACTATTGCTCTAACCACTTGTTTACTGACTTTTTCAAAGAAATTCTCATAAAACATTCATTCTTTTGTCATTGCGAATGATTAGAGGGCTGCCAATGTACATCTGGGGCCAATGGCGGTCAAGTATTATCTTTGTAAAACAATGCCTTTTAAAACTATCTTAAATAATTTTAAACTTAATTGAAAGCATCTAACAGCGTTTTATGAAGTCTTCGGGGTTTTGATCGTAATATGACTGATGTACAGGGTACACAGAGTAAAGTGCATCATGCTCCACTGGGGCCTGGAGTACTGAGGGTTACATTTTTCCGTACCATATGAAAAGGGTAACAGAACTGGGTTGGTTAGACCTACTGAAGTGAAACAAAAATGACAGCAAATCTCTACACCCAAATGAAAACAAGTGAAACAAAATAAATTGATAACCAGTCCTGATGAAGCTGGCCTGGCGGGGCTGGGGAGGTTTTGGAAGTTTGCTAAGAGGGTTTTTTCAAAACCTACGGGTGATGTTAGCCAGCCAGTTTACTTGTAACCAATGAGGACTTTCTCTGAGGAAGGTCTTGTGGGGTTGGAATGTGATCCCCGGTAACGATGTTCTTGTCTGGACCGGCTGCGGCAGGCAGCTGTTTGTTCTTCATCTTTGCCTTGGCCATGTTGTAATCTCCTGAGTCAAAGTACTTTTGCTGGTGACAAAAAAAATAAATAAAAAAAATGCAGAAGTTTGATCACATTTTAGAAGTTACATTAAAATTTGTATGAAATCATAAAGTATTGTTTGTTTTAGCTATGTTGCAAGCACCTGGAACTGTATGAATATGCCTTTTAAAATGTCTCTTGATTTAGTTGTACAATTGAAGTAAAAAAGTATGTTAAAATCTTTACATACCCCCTTCTGCAGTCTCTTCATCAGGAAGTCAGAGCCACCTGGCTTTTGACCCAAGGTGGGATACTTCGACTTCAATTTGGCGTCCTGCTGCACAGGGTTTGAGTTTGTGTCCTGAGATTCCTGAAAAACATTTATCGCAATCTTTAGTTGTTAGACATCAGTTTAAAAACTTTCAGTAAAATTCATATGTACACTACCATTCAAGTTTGGGGTCACTAAGATTTTTTCATGTTTTTGAAAGAAGTCTCAACAAGGCTGCATTTATTTGATCAAAAATACAGTAAGCAGTATTATTGTGAAATATCATTGCAATTTTAAAATAACTGTTTATTCCTGTGATGAATGGCAAAGCTGTTTTCAGTGTCACATGATCCTTCAGAAATCATTCTAATATGCTGATATTTGGTGCTTAAGAAAAAATTCTTATTATCAATGTTGAAAAAAGCAAAAAGAACAGCATTTATTTTAATTGTATTTTTTTAAACAATGTAAATGTGTTGTTCTGTCACTTTTGATCAACTTAATGCATCTTTGCTGAAAAGTATTAATTTGTGTTTTGAATGGGTTTATGTAAACAAACTTTGTTAAACACTGGAAAGCAGATTACTTTCATTTAGTCTTACAACTATGACTATAAGGAGGGAGACGGAACAAACTAATAATCAACACTCAAAACTAATAAAACTTAATCTCACAATAACACAACAATAAAGCAAATTCCACTTTCATCATGATATTCTTCCTGTAATTCCCAAAAGGTGTGGTCCTTTAATCACTTCATTTCAGGGCAAGGTACAACTAAGACTGCTTAGTTTGGCAGGAAATTCCCAGGTGTTTTTTTTTTTTTTTTTTTTTTTTTAATATATAAAACTCTCTGACTTCACTATTGAACAGGGAAATTAAATTTTGGTTTCAATTTGAATGCAAGCTAAAATAAACAAACACCACAATCTGGTAATTATGTCACAACTGAAACTATTCAACATCCAAGTCAAGGCGATTTGTAAACATCTTCAAGTTTCTGTTTTGTTGGGGTTTAAATGGGTTGGTTTTGAACAGTAAAACAGCTAAATGTGTCTTCAGGTCCCGCAAACAGCTAAACGTACCAAGATGTTGAAGATTACAGAAAGATACATATTTGAGCATCTACATATTCCCCCCGATATGTGTTGTTTCATTTTAAATCATCCTCTGCTTCACCCTAAACTGAGTAAACATGTGGTGGTGTGTTTAGACTGGGGCCTGGATAATTGTGAAGAAAGAAAAAAAAACACAGCCTTTAAAGAGGGCTATAATGACATAGACTGCAGTATATACACATTTAAGTAGACTTCCATTATGAATGCATGACTTGAGATTAAGACTATTTTTGCAAATAACGACTGTCAAAAGGGGCAGATCTTGCATGTTACACTGACTAAAAGCAATTGTAGCAGAAGGCAGATTGCAGAAAAACAGGTTTGTAAATCCTCATGACACAGTAACTAAGTTTATGTTCTACATGCTACACCCTAGGAGTCTATGTGAGTCACAAACAATTCATAAAACAGCATTTTAAATCACAAAGGCAGAATCCTGTATAGGTTATTCCACACTACTAGGACCCAGGAAACTGCATTTCATTTTCCCCCAATTGTATTGATCAAAAACAGGTCTAGCCAAAATAATAATAAAAAAATAAAACATGTTGTGTCGCATCAAAAGGGTTTAAAATTAGTTTATCATGATGTTTTTTGGGGTTTTTTTACCTCCATTGAAAGCGACAGTATTTGGGATTAATAAACACAACAGACCTGGGGTTGGATCATGCATTAACTGCTAAGAGTTAGTTTTGTTTTTTCTTTAAGACTGTTCATAAAAAGTAAGACTGGTTGCCCCTTGGCTAACTGACAGTTGGTCATGGCTGTTTATGCAACAGGACCCTGGAGAAGAAACAGACTCTTCTGATTAGGTCCAATATGCTGATTCACTAGGATCTTTAACAAGTAATTTATGAGCTGCTATATTCAGCACCACCTGGAAAAAGTGCAAACAAGGCTGTTTGTTAAGTTCCCACAGTAAAAACTACTCTTAAAACTGAATACACTTGGGACTCGTCTCATTTTCTTATAAATACATGCCATTTTAGCACAACACTGTCAATTAACAGTGATAGTGGTCTTCAGATTTTTTTATATATATATAAACAACATCAACAAAGAAATAAATATTAGAATCAGTTTTGTCTACAACTGCTTTCATAGTTTGGCATGACAACTTTGCGGAAACATATGAAAATGGGCGACCCAGTTATTTTTGTTTATACAACCCAACTGACACCATCAGGTTAGAGTAGGTGTGACAAAACTGAAGAGTGAGAGAATGAACCAATCAAACGCTGTTATTTTGTGACGTCTGAGCTCACTAACCAATCAAAAGGAAGCTCATGCTTGTGAAACGCTCGACTATCACCCTGTTCAACTCATGCAGGTGACAGCTCAGCAATCAAATAGCAAATAATCAGATATTTCTCTTGAAGATGTCAGTGAGCAATAAGCAGTCATTTTAATATAACGGAATTAAGGCATAATGAAATTATATTGGATAAAATTGACAGACACTGTAAGAGACTGCAACGAACGAGGCACAGCCCCAATGTAATCCCCACCTGAGTCTCGTCCACCTGCTCCGAATGCGTCTCCGTGTCCTGGTTATCTGATGACATGTCTGTTCGGCGTTTGCTGACCAAGTAATCAACGTGTTTGAGTGTAAATTTTGCTGTCTATTCGCACCCGATCCGATCCACCCACGGTGTTCAGTATCAAAATGGCGTCCGCTGCAGCGACGTCACTTTGGGGGACGGTCAAGCAGCGGAAAAGCCAATAGGAATCTGGTTTGATGTTTGAGAGACAGAAGAACCAGCCAGTAGATTTCCAATAGTCATATCAAAATAAATAAGTGACCAATGGTAAGCTACAATGCCTTTGCGAGCTCATACAATAATAAACATTATATTGGGCAACTGAAACTGTTCAGTTATATTAAAATTTACAGGGGACGTTAATAAAAATTCTCAAAAGGTTTTCAGTGGGGAACATGCCTGCGACTATACTGTTATCTAGGAGAGACCTTATAATTGCTATTTTTGAAAAAGTAATTTTAAAGCCTAGGCCTAAGTAGACTTCATATACAATTCATCAGTCATGCATTTTAATATGCGAATCTGCTATCCCCTATCCTAAATATATTATAATCTTTTCCCTGCACAACTCCACTACGTTCAAGACTTGACATTCTTAAGGTAAGAATGACATTTGATACTTTTAGCAAAAAAAAGTGTATTTTATTTTTTAAACTTTAAAAATTAATAATAATTTAAAAATGTTTCATAAATCCATAGTACGTATTGCTGTTTTTCAAATGAAGAAATAATGCTTTATTGCTATATTTGCATAATGTTATACTTCTGTATTAAATAACTTCACATTTGATTGCTTGTTTATATGTTAGACATGGTTGGACATGAATGAATAAGAGAGGTCACGTCACGTGACGTAGGAGTTTATAGCGGGAGATTGCGCTCGAGTGACGGACAGTTAAAACGTCGGTTGAGGTGAGGTGAACCAATTTTTGTTATTACTGCTTTTTAGGATATTTGCCTTTCTTTTAAAATGTAACTGTCCAACAAAGTCATCTTCATTAGCTACCTTATTTGGTAAGATAATTATATTCTTTACACTGTTATGTGTTTTTGACAGAAAAACTGCTGCAATTGTACCAAAGCCATCAAGCCAGTAACTAAAGCAGTCGAAAATTATATTTGCAGATGCTAATTTTTGGCTTGTAACTGGTAACTGGTCTGTTATAATCATCATGGCAAGTGAACAGAAACTGCGCCCCGTCCAGGTAAAGATTTGTTTTCTCAAAATCAGCACAGTACCACCAATTGTTTGAAACGAATTAAACTTTAGCTTGTCTAGGCTTTTGCCTGCGTGTCCCACAAGTGGTAAATCTAACAGTATCTTACTTAATGAATGTGTTTTTGTGTGTTTTTCCAGAGCTGTCAGATGTTGCCGGATGTGGTGTCCACCGAACAGCAGTCGCTGGTGCTTGTGAAAAAACTTCTTGCCATTGCTGTCTCAAGCATCACTTACCTCAGGGGTCTTTTCCCAGAAAAGGCTTATGGACCCAAATATGTTGGAGGTAAAAGTGATGCATCAAATAGAACAGGCAACAAATCTTTAATTATCTCATTATTATAAAACTGTATTATTTTTATTTCCTCTCTTTTCACAGAGTTGAAAGTCCTGATACTGCGAGAGCATAGCTGCCCTGGTGCTCAGCAGATTGTGCAGTGGCAAGTGGACAGCTGACACACACATCATGTTTTCACATTCCCTTCATGAAAAATGTATTAAAACATTAAAAATGAAAGTACATATACATAATTTGGAAGTGTACTAGTGAACATCTTGTCTAAGATACATGAAGAGTATCTCACCTCCACCATTTCAGGTTGCAGGGATGTTTTGATGCACTTCAAAGAAGATATGTAAGTCTATGCTTTTATCCTCTTATGTAGTTTTCTTTAGATTTCCTAACCAGTTATATAACTGGACTGGTCATCATCATTTTCTGTAACCTTTGAACCTTTTGCATCTGCTTTGCTTTATCAGCTGCGCATGGTTCTTCTATCAGTGAGTATTACCTTATTGATTTGAAAACTAACAGTAATCAATTTAAAACTAGATGTTGCATGCAGAAGTATAATAGTTTATATTATATAGCTTATGACAATATATTTTAAAATAAAATTGTGACTATTTTTTACTTGTAGATTTACTGTGATCCAGACAATCCACAGGTAATCAGACATTTAAATAAATGTCAAACTTTGAATGTAACTTAATCTCTCTTTGAATATAATGCAAATGAAATCATTTCGTGATGACCTTGTTTATGTGTTTCAGACTTTGAATTTGCGTTTTTACTTTTTGCTTTTTTGCAGAAAGTGACTGAATGTTACCAATTTAAAATCAAATACACAGAGAAAGGACCTCAGATGGACTTTGAGAGGTGGCATATCTGTTTGATCAGTTATCAAAATTAGCTGATGGATTACAACTGCCTAGCATGTCCTAATATAATTTTTCTATCATTGTTATTTTTTACCACATATTAATGTTTCCTCTTGTGAAAAAAAAATGTCTGTGTTTTCAGCAAAAATGGGCAGAGCCTGACTAAAATGGCCTGTGACAACACCCAGAAATCCAGTATGCTGCTGGTGCGCAAACTTTACATGCTGATGCAAAATCTCGGCCCACTGCCTGATGGCGTCTGCCTCAACATGAAACTCTTCTACTATGATGAGGGTAACTCTATGCTTGCTATCTGCTACAGGCTGTACCATGCACATGAAGTGCTTTGTTTGTCATTTATTTCTCTTTAGTATGTGATTTAGGCTATTTAACACCATTCAATATACTTTGCCAAACCATGGACCATGGGACAAAGTTGGCCAGTGATGACCATTGATTTGGCCATATCATATCCTTGAAGCATTTCTTAATTTTTTATTTATCTTTTTGTTTCATTATTTAACATTTTTGTAGTGATGCACTTTCATAGCCAATTCTGTTTTTTTTTAAAAAAGCAAATTTGCAGATTCACATACTGGTTGCCTGTTTTTTTTTTTTTTTTAAAGAAAATGTATTCATTGTATATTTGAAGAGTTCATTTACAAAAACAGAAAACTCAGTTTTTATTAATTCTCACAAAACATGTTTTTTTTATTGTGCATTCCAAGTAATATCAATCAAACTGCAGTTGGGTTGTTTTGATTAAGTAATAATTACTCCAAAAAGGTAACTTACAAAATTAAAGTTTATTGAAAGTATGGTTTTTATTATATATATTAAAAGTTTGTTTCTTAGCAAAAGCAGATAACTCCAACAGTCGTTTTATAGCAAAAGCAAAAAACTCCACATTTCCGTTAAACAAAACCAAGTAATTGCTTTGTAACACAAACGCTCACTCACACACTAACAGATCAGCACACACATACACACACAGGCATGCGCATGCGCATACGCATACGCACACACACACAAACGCAAAAGGACAGCCAAGGTGTCACCTGACCTGAGTACTGCGCGCTGATTCTCTAAAACTGACTTATCAGTTTCTGTTCACAAACAACAAGGACACTTGTCGGTTTCTTCTGTAAAATGTGAGCTCGCGATGACAAAACAGATTTATGGTTCAGAATGTGCTATATGTGGAGAATAATGCATAGCAGTTCATTCTTTTTTCTTTTCTTTTTTTTTTTTAAAGTGGCGTTTATCGGTTTTTGCAAATGAACTCTTCATTTGCTCGATGACAGGCAAAAAATATTTGTAGCCATTTGACATTAGAAGGAATCACTGCATTTTAATCATGATGCAAACAAAGATGCTGCACACATGTAGCATGAGCAGTTATTTAAATTTTAATTGGAATGTATAATTTAAAGATTTTAACTTTAAAAACAGAATGGTCTAACTTTAGATTTGTGAAATTATGCTACATAAGTCACACCTGCACAAAACAAAAATAGCAGGCGGACTGAATGAAACTGCATATTCACTCTGTGGCGCTTATGGAACCGCAGTAGTGTACTTATAAACACTACTTTTTATACACAGGTAAAAGGAAAAGAAAATGCCCCTGAAACTTTTCTGAAGACTGTCAGTTCCCTTCAGAGATACATTCATATCATTCCCCACCCCCGATATTTTTTTTTTTTTTTTTTTTTTTCCTGTATTTCGAGCATCGCAAACAGTGCGGTTGCTGTGTCTGATACATTATTTGCTCTGATGACATGTCTATGTTCTCTACTTTGTATCCGTCTTCAGAATGTCCCGTCTCTGGTCTGTGTTAACATCCTGTTTACAGACTTCATAATAATTCCACAAAAAATTATATTTCTTAAAATGATTGCAGTGCAGTTTGTGTGCAAGTCCGGAATAGAGTTCGGTCAAAATAAAAATAAAACTTGGAACCTAACCTGGTTCCAATTTATGGCCAGTTGACCGGTGCATCTCTACATTTTTGTTTCATTTTTTACATTGAAATGTATTGAATATAAGCTAATTTGTTTTTTAATATAATACAGTTGAATATAATGCAACATTTACTTTTGGCCCACTGCCCTCAATCAAGTTTGATTTTTGGCGTTTTTCGTAGTAAAACATTTGGGCACCTCTGGTATACAACATACTATTCAGTGTCAGCATGTATCTGTGTTTCAGTGACCCCTCAGGAGTATCAACCACCTGGCTTCAAAGACGATGACAACAGGACAGTGATATTTGAGAGGGAACCAGTAAATCTGACAATGGGAGAGGTGGTCACACCTTTTCATAGCCTCAGAATGAACGTTACCACTGAGCGAAAGAGACTTGATCCGGTGAGATAAAGAAGCTAGGCACCTACTGATCTGCTTGGCATGAAATATAATATCATTTGTGTAAAGAATTGATCAATACTATACATGTATTTATGTGCATGAACAGCCTGATAACGATGATGTGGAAGTATGTGTGAGTACAAAATGGTCTTTGAAAATGTTTGAGGATGGGACAATGTCTGAAACTTCAGTTCAGCAGGTGGGGTCCTTTTAATACTTAACAGATATTTTCTCAGCTTCTTTTTCTGCCTTAACTTTACAAAATGTGAATATTAATCTCAAATGATGGACTTATTTGCTCACAGGAGTGTATGACAAAGGAGAATGTCATCACTGATGCTGGCATTGAATACTCAGGTGAATGTTACACTGTGTCTGCCAGTTAAATTACGTTGGTGTGAACCTAATCAAGGTAATCACCACCCACTCACAGCAACCATTGCTCATGGTCTGTCACATTTACAGAAACTCAGGAGAACTCACAGCAGACTCACAGAAATAGCAAGGAGGATCTTACAACAGGTGCAAAGGTAACGCCCCACACTCACAGTCTGCTCTTGTGGCCTGTGTATGAGAGGAAGTTGTGTTTTATTATGTGATGTTTATTTTAGATTGACAATCTGGTAAAGAAAACTGCTGATCTTAAGGTGGACACCAGGAAGACCAGGAGTGGACGCATCTTTGAGCCTCAGGTGGGAAATACAATGCCCATGGCCCGTATATGTGTTGTCATGTTTGTTGGACTTTTGTCACATCTACCAGTATAATCACTGGAACTTTGTGAATATTTTTTTTTTATCAGTCATTGAATTTAAATGCAAGGTTTAGCTTGCTCTATCATGCAATCAGAATCAGAAAAATTGTTAAGTAAACAGATAAGTTTGTCACTTTAAAACAGGTTATTCAAGTGTTCATGTTCTGATGAACTGTAGTTTAACACAGCTAAATGCACTTCCTCGATCTCTGCAGATCTCTCAGTTAGAGTTCCCGCTAAGCCAAGATCCCCAGCCATCTGCCCCAAAGAGGCGCAAAGTCAGTGTACCCAAATAACACTGTGACTAGTACACTCACAATATTTCCAGTACAGTCACACAGCAACAAACTGACACATGCTGCATCCTGTTTAATGTCTTCTGGTTTTGGTTTGATTCATTTAGTTGCAGAAATGCTTTGTAAAACAAGTTCTATGGTTCAAGGGCATACGGTAACACAATGAGTGCACTAAGGAGTTTTAAATTGTGCACTTTGTTATTTATGTTAATATTTTATGAGATATATTTGAATAGTCACAATTTGCTTTCAGTGCCAGGAAATTTTAGTAGCATTGCTGGATTTTAGTCACTGCTGCCAAAGTAACATGTACATATTTAGTTAGTCCACTAGATGGCAGCATGCACATTGCCTGTGTGTTTGTATCAAAACAGTGATTCCAATAAAAACATGCCTTTACTTTGACTTGCAGAACCAAAGTGGCATATTAAAATAATAAAAATAATCCATACAGCCACTGGAAATACCTTTTTTACTGCTTTAATAATTTGTAAATTCTATATATTTTTTTTAAATAAATACAAACTCAGAATAGTATTAGCTACATGTAGGACAAGGCTAACAAAAATATGTTCTAAGAATGTTTTGCTATCGTACCCATTAAGTTAACATTATTTCTGAATGTTCTCTGAATGTTTAAAATGTTTTTTTGTTTTTTTTTCTTGGTTATGCGAGCATTAAGGAAATTTTCTAGTTTGCAAACATTATAGAATTACTTTTGAATGATCTGAAACATTCTGAAAAATGTACTAACATTTAAAAATGTTAGATAAAATTGTAAGTAAAAATTCAAAATAAAAAATCCATAAATAATGTATAGATAATGTTTGTTTGTTTGTTTGTTTTTTGTGCTAATGTTTTGAGAACATTATTAAAGACCAGATAACTTTGAATGAACATTCTGTTAATGTTACTGGAAGAATGTTCATAACTTTTAGAGAACCTTGCCAGAACATTAGCCAACGTTATAAGATTGTTCCCTGTTAGATAAAGTGGAGAATAGTAACCGGAGTTCTGCTGTAATTTTGCACATGCTAATTGACCCTAAATCAAGCTAAATAAACTGTATAACATACAGCATGAGAGGGGTTTTTGCCAAAGTTTTTAAAAAAGTTTTTATCACACCTACTTGAAAAAATTGGGATGCAGCTCATATAGCAACGTTTTTATTTGCAAACATATTCTAGATCTCCAATGTAACAATAATATATACGCAGTAGTCCTTGTTTACAACAGTGTTCACTTTATCTAGTTCCAGAATATTTGTTGGCTCATTGCCCGAGTGTAGAAGAAGTTGGCTAGAGACAAAAGTGTCTCAAACTCCAATTGCAGATCTGCAGTTTCAGGCTTGGCTGTGAAACACTGTCTTTGAGGCTTGATTTGTCACTAATCAGAGACAGCAGAAACCCCTTCGCCCTTTTGCTTTTACACTAGAGCTTTCAGTTTTGACATCAGAGTTTGGTCTGTTTAGCATCTGCTCTTCTTGTTTGTATTCACATTGATGATTCAAACATATTGCATTTTGGACCCAAATAGTACAATGTAAAAAGAGACCTGCTGGGGGAGGGGAAGGGTGGTGGAATCATTCTTGAGTTTGGACCAAGCAATCGAACCGAGTTAGCTGCTGTCAGGCTGTGTATCTGTATGTGGGGGGTGATATCACCCCTCAGGGCTTCTGGAAGGGGGGGCTTTGGACATTTAGCAGGGGACTGTGATCCCCTGACCTTGCCAGAAGGGTAGAAAATGTTTTGCTGCTGATTAGCAATTCTTAAGCTTAGCAGCTTGGCTAAACTTTTAGTGCAATTAAATTTTTTTTAAAGGATGCCAACAAAAATGTTCAAACAAGATGTTCACATTTTAATAAAAATACAGAAGATAGTTCAGTTTGATTTTAGTAATGTGTTTATTTTTGCTTTTCCATGGTTTGTATCTGAAACAGAGTATAATTTAAATATCAAGGCAATTGATTTTTTTGTAAGTGCAATCATGCATATATCATTAGACAGTCTGACATGTTGAGAGAAATAACATATGGATGAAAATTGCAACTTTATCTCTGACCAAACATAGCAAGAGTTGAATTTTTTAGAGTGGCTTCCACTTTTACCATATTGATTAGTATCCAAAACGTGAGATAAAATGTGTCTAGGCCAAGCTGAATTCATGCTTGGCATCTCTCAGCATGACAGAGTGTTTTACACGCATGTCCCTTCTGAAATAGCAGTGCCATACACTTGACCTTGGGCTGGATGTATGTGCCTGTGAGCTGCGGACCATCACTCCTGTCAATGGAGTGTGTGTCTGACCTTGGGCTGTAGTTACAGACTTGGCACTGACTAATTTCAGCGCTGGACTTCATATCGACACTGCAATCGCTAATATGTTGGATGATAAATAACTATTGACTGTGAAGTGAATGGAGCTCCTGGACAGGACAGAGTGGCTCGCTAACATGGACCTCGAATTGAATACAGAAGCTGGCCACCCATAGATCCAGGACCAGTGCTATCTGTCTTACAATAGACTAGAACAAGTATTTGAAAATACAAAACTGATTTTGGGTCGGTACCTATAATTCACTTTTTTTTGTTTTTTTGGCAAGCGAAATATTAAATATAAGAGATTTTATCTGTAGTGTAGCTGTTCAGGTAGATCAATCAATGACTTATGTTAAAGGGTTAGTTCACCCAAAAATTATGTTATTTATTATTCACCCTCATGTGGTTCTACACCTGTAAGACCTTCGTTCATCTTTGGAAAACAAATTAAGATATTTTTGATGAAGTCTAAGGCCTCTATTGCCAGCAATGTCACTGAACCTCTCAAGATCCAGAAAAGTACTCAAAACATATTTAAAACAGTTTATGTGAGTACAGTGGTTCTACCATAATAAAGTGACGAGAATAATTTTTGTGCGCCAGAAAAACAAAATAATGACTTTTCAACAATATCTAGTGATGGGTGATTTCAAAACACTGCTTCATGAAGCTTCTGAGCTTTATGTTTTGTTTTGAATCAGTGGTTCGGAGCGCCAAAGTCACGTGATTTCAGTAAACAATGCTTTGTTTATGTGATCCGAACCACTGATTCGAAAACAAAAGATTCGAAAAACTTTGAAGCGGTGTTTTGAAATCGGCCGTCACTAGATATTGTTGAAAAGTCCTTATTTTGTTTTTGTTTTTTGGTGCACAAAAAGTATTCTCGTCGCTTTATAATACTAAGGTAGAACCACTGAACTCACATGAACTGTTTTAAATATGTCTTTAATAGCTTTCTGGAACTTGAGAGGTTCGGTGACATTGCTGGCAATAGAGGCCTTACTGAGCCATCGAATTTCATCAACAATATCTTAATTTGTGTTCTGTGTTCTGAAGATGAATGAAGGTCTTATGGGTGTAGAACGTCATGAGGGTGAGTAATAAATGACATCAATGACAACTTTTATGTCTACAGAAGAGAGAAAGTCATACAGGTTTGGAACAGCATGAGGGCGAGTTAATGGTATTTAATCTAAAATTCTGTTTTTAAATTTTAAACATGGCCCACTAAGTGGTTATGTAATTTGGCCTAAGGTAAAACTTTGGTACCTAAATTTACACTAATGTACCCAAATGTGATAAACATCAACTATGATTAATTCAGCAAAGCATCTGTGTGCTTTGAGAACAAAACCCAATGAGAAGCCACTCTTTAAACACAATGTAGGCGAGCAAAATCTCGTATCATAGAGCCAAGAAAATTCAAGAAAAAAAAATTCAAGGCACCGCGTCTGACAAATCTCAAGAATCCCGAATCACGCATCAAGACACAGCTCGTATTAGGATGCAATGTGCACGTCTGCTCCATAAAGTTTTGAAGTGTGCTGCCAAGTTCACTGCAGGCTCTTACTCTCACAACATATGCAGAGCGCTGGAGGCAGAGAAAACTTTCCCTCCATCACTCCTCTCTCCCACATGCCCGGCCCCACAGCGCCTGACTTCTGCCCCGGTAGCCGCTGTGCCTCTCCGAGTGGATGGGTTTTCATCTCGCAGGGATGCGAGGGCAGCCACTGCGCTCCCCCTCACACTCCTTCCCCTTCCCAGATTTACATTTGTACTGCTGCACAGTTCTTAGTACTCCAGGCGAACAGCCAAATCCATGCAGCACTGATAGAAACACAAAAACAGCTTGAGCGACTTCAGTCAAGTCTCTAGAGATCGAGGACTCCTTAGCCTGGGATGACGGAAGTGTCTTTTTTGCATTATCAGTAAACAATGTTCTTAGGAAACATATGGAGTGAGTCAATACGCTAAAATGTTATTTCAACAAACAGAACTGTACTGATGTTTTGAATGTATAAAATCTAATTTTATATTTTGATTAAAAAAGTCATAGGGTTTAGTAATTCTTACTCAATAACTCTCAATAGGGTGTTACTGGGGAGGACAGAGGGAAAAAGAAAGATGTAACCGACATCTCAATCATTTGAGTAATTTTTCTGAGCAGTGGCCATAAGCAAGGAAAGGGCCTTTGTCCTAGACCGCCTTTCATTTCCAGCACTGCAGGAATTGTGATGGCTGTGCCTTGGGGCAACAGAGGCACCTTAAGGAGCCCCACCTTTAAATCCAGTGCCGGTGACTCCAACCGTGACCTCTAGCTGCAGGGATCCCTCAGGCCAGATTTAAACGAGCTCCCGCAGGTCCTCCTCCGTGCCTCGCTCTCCTTCACAAGCTCTTACTGAACCGGGGCAGTATGGACTTCCAGGCCATTCTGATTTGTTTAACAGTCAAAGCAATAGCTGGACTAAATGGCCTTACATTAGGTAAATGCTGTGTGGCTGTTCGCATATGCAGAGAGGGAGATGTGCGGAAAAATCAGATGTGACATTTTCCGTGCTGGGGAAAGCGAATTCTGTGTGGGCCGCGGTACAGCTTATGGCAATTCTGGCCGTACAATGACTGTGAATAATACAGGCAAAGTGTCATGATGGCTCTGTATTGTTTTTAAAAGCACGCCTTTCAGCCTTAGAATGAACTGTAGTTTTTTTTTTTTGTTTTTTTTTTTGCATTTGTGATGAAATAGATCCAGCTGTCTTTTTACCATTGTTTCTTGCTTCTTCCTTTTCTTTTTCCTTCTCCCTCACTATCATTACCACTATTATGGAGGCCATGAGAGACGCAAGGCAAAAGAGGCATACAATATCAGGTATTGATCCACACCCATCACCACACAGAGGAAAAAAACGTGGGTTCAGGGGCTGCACAATTCAGACTGGACAGTGCGATCGATAGGATGCTCTATCAGCCGTTGCCATGGCAACTCACAGAGCAAGGACAGAGCCCCGGCATTTATTTACACCTGTCTCCTACTCCCTGCCACCTAGTGCTAGTCCCTGCCAGGTTTGAATGCCATCTAAAAAGGGTTAACATTTGATGTTTTTTGTTGTTGTTGTTTTTCTCAATGCAATTTGCATTTGCTTCCCCCCCAAAAATAGGATTTTGAAGTTGTACACAATATCTAGCTCTCATTGGCTACTATTTGCCTGTGTTCTTTGCACAAGTGTGCGGGTCTTTACTTTGCGTTGACCCCAATTTGCAGGTCAAGTAAACACGTTCAATGCTGCAGCCATTGACTTGACGAGGTCATAAAAGAGAGCCGGAGAAGAACAGGCTAAGGCTTTTTTCAATGAGCGCATGAGTGAGCAAAACGCTGCAACAAAGAGCAGATCAGCAGACAACTTAACACTATAGAAGCCAGCCAACTTAACACAAGAATCCTCTTAGATGCAATCTATGTGAATATGGATCACATTTAAGGAGTCAAATAGCTTTACAAGTCATAACACAGAACATCTAGTTTTTATGAGGAAGTGAAACAACATGCACAGTGAAGCTGATGTATAATGAAGTATAATCTGCCTACACTAAAGGTTCACAGTGACGCCTTAGAAGAACCATTTTAAAAAGTGAACAGTTATTAAAAGAACCAATTTTCTTGGTGTAAAGAACATTTTAATAATCCAAAGAACCCTTTTTACACTATAAAAATCTTTTTGTGCATTTGAAAGATTACAAAGATGTTCAAAGTTGTTAATAGAACCATTGATGTCAATAGAAACCTTTATTTTTAAGAGGCATTGGAAGAAATCTATCTTTAAAAGGGTTATAAATAAGGATGCATCTATATTTTTGACTAATTCCAATAAGCTGATAAATATTTTAATTTTATGACCAATAACTGATCAAATGGCAGTGTTAAAAATAAAACACTACAGACTAAAATCGTTTTAAATGCTACAAGTTCATTTAGGCATCAAAACATTCAAATGTATAAAGATAGAATATTCAGTTCGAGATTTGCTAAAGATTACATACATTTTGGTGTTTTTAAAGATTAACTTAAAGAGAGCGTTAGATGGTGGCAATGTAATCTAAATGTAAAAATAGGAGAAATGAGCAGGCTTAATTACATATTCAATATCAATGACACAGATAATGCTAATATCAACCAATAACTGATATATTATATCACTAGTTAGATAATTATAGTGAAAGGGTTCCATTTACTTAGATTGTGTGATAGAAAGGTACCGGCACACTGTGTTTTGCTTCTGCTGTTTTGCTTCTGCTGTTTGTGTGTTTAAGTGTGGAAGCATTACTGAGGCCATTTTGAACTCCCTATTGCAGTGCTAGGAATTGAGGTGAGCCCCATAACCTCACACACATGCACAGCTCTGACCGTCAACGCTCTCCCTACCCCCTCCAATCAATGGTAGTTTCATGTGGCCTCTCAGCCCTGCAGTGACGTGTGTGTGTGTGCGCGCGTGTGTGTGTGTGCGTGTGCGTGAGTGACCTATTGATTTATTGACTGTCTGGCTCAACCCGGCCCATGGTACTGGACAGCCTGGAGCTGTGGATCATTGGACCTGCAGTTGCTGGGGTACTTTAGCCAAAGTAGCCGCAATGCTAAACAACACAAGTTTGCCATCAGGTGATTTTGTCACAGTGCTTACAAGAAAATGAAATCTAAGTATGAAATCAGGTGGCCAACCGAAGTCAGTCATTGCTAACTTGCTAATTGCCTCTCTGTGGGGTCCATGTGTGCCAGACCTGCTTCTTTTCTTTTTCTTTTTTCTTCGTGCTTCCAATTGCTCTCATCCACACCAGGCTATTAAGCTTTTCTCTCACTCACATGTACCCACACACACTGACACCCCCTGAGGAGGCAAGAGAGTGGCGAGTGTCCAGCTGTCCTCCACCCCACCCCATTCCCTGCCTTTTCACTGGTCAGTGTAGGCAGATTGAGGGGGCCTAAGGGTGTGTGTGTGTTTGGGGAGGTGCCATTAGCACAGAACTAGTAGCAGCTGGCCTGAAAGAAGGGATTGAGTGTCACTGACCTGGCCATAGTGTCCAGCTGAGGGTCACTGCTCTGCCCTCCTTCGAGCACGTGCTGACCAACCATCTGTGTGTGTGTGTGTGTGTGTGTATACAGAACGGCCTTTTCTTTTTCAGTGGATGACAGTTGCCTAATCTTGGAGCATTTTTGTAAGCAGCTGGCCTGTTTGGCCTTCATAAAATGTCCATAAAGCATTGCTTTAGAGGGAAACATTAAGGCACGTTTAAACCAAAAACGCTAGCTATATTAGCATCCACACCAACATACCATAATGTTCTGTTTATTATATGCGCACGCTGCAGTTATGTCTGCTGCTTTGAATGCTCAAGCTCTCAAAGATTCTGATTGGCTGTCAATGTTTTTGTAATTTTTCAGCTGGAAAAAGTCATTCTGAAAGTGATTCCAACAATATTATTCCAGTGTGTCGTTAGCATTATAGCGGTGGTGTGGACTTCCCTATTCTTGAACAATTAGAGCGATTACTAAAACTTATCATTACAGTTATCATCCTTGGTGTGAATGAGCCTTTTGAGGTTACAGTATTCCTCTTTTTATGTCTGACGTGACATCACCATTTCTGTGTCCAAAAAGCAAACAATAAACAGTGCTAATGTACACCCACAGCGTGCTGTAATGCTAACGAAACTAACCTTTATCTCCATACCAAAATCTCAGATGGCCAAGCAGTGATTCATCTTTTATGACTCACATTAAAACATTGGTGTCGTGATATGAATATAGTGCTCATAATCTGCTGTTGAGATAGTATTCTCAATTTAAATGAGTAGACGCACCGAGTCGAAACAGTATTCCTTACATCATGACTTAATAAGCGGGTTAGGTCATCAGGGTTATACAGTAAGTTCTCATATTGTGATGCCGCCTGTGTAATCAAAAATGATGATTAAACTCTTCTCGAATTATATCTGACTGAAAGTCACATCACCACCAGATTAAAATACAGCACAGATGTAGTTGAGGTGGATCTGTTTTTTATCATTGTCTTCTTCATCCCTCCATTCAAGGTGCTGCAGGCCCCGATCAAGGCACAGATTAATGCTGCATGTGCACCCGTCCATTCTTTGGTCGTGTTCTCCACCCCCCTCTTTTCATTACCTCTTTCCACCCTGGACGTGCTGCCTCGGACTGTTTAAGGTGATTGGATCGTGCCCATCCTCCCCTTGTGGTCAGTTGAGGTCAGAGGTCAGTGACCTTTTCTTGATTAGATGAAATGGAATGGTCATCATTGCCCTTTGTTGTCATTCAGTGGAAAACAAAGAGATTTCAGTGTCAAAAGTGTGCGGGGACACTTTTTCTCCCTAACATTTTTTATGTTCATGCTGAGAGGCTCATTATATTTTAGTGTTTCCTGTGCATGTGCAAGCATGACAGTCAATTTACAGTGCTTAAATGGAGGCTTAATGTATACAGTATAAAATGATGCCATGACATAATTCTTAAAATTTATGACTGTAAATCTGGGAATCTATATTAACGTTTCTTGGAGTGTGTGTAATATCTGCGATAGCCCCTGGTCTTTGACCTCTGACTACTAGGCCTCTGTTGCTAGGTGACTAGTGCATTTCTGATGGAGGTTTGGGTTGTGGGGTGACAGTGTAAAGGGGGGGTCAGGGGGCAGTGGTCACTCTAACCCTCCCTAGGGACACTCACACACACACACGCGCCAAACTCGGAGATAGCTTTGAGCTGAAACACGAGCTCACATCAGTGCCAGAAATATGATAGGGCTTCTGTCATATCAGAGATTTCTGGAACATGGCACTTAGGCTTTTTCAATTAGTCATTAATAATTCTAAGCATGTAAATAAGCCACATTTGAGGGGTAAAGTTCAATGATACTGTATATTTAGAAATGAGAAAACCTGACTTGTACCTTTTACTTAAAGGGATAGTTCACCCGAAAATGAAAATTCTGTCATAATTGACTTGCCTACAAAATATCTTTTCTCACCTTCATATCTGCTTTTGTGTTCCACAGAACAAAGTTATACAGGATTGCAATGACATGAGAGCAAGTAAATGATGACAAAATTTTAATTTTCAGAATTTTTCAGAAATCACATTAAATGGATATTCTGGGTTCCACAAAATATATATTTTGACTTGTCTCTCTTTTTCTTCTTCAAAAAAATTTGCGTTACAATGAGACACTTACAATGAAAGTAAATAGGACCAATCTGTAAACATTAAAAAACTCACTGTTTCAAAAGTATAGCCACAATATGTAAATTATATGCATTACTAAACTTGAGTTTAAAGTTATATTCAATTTTACAACTTTTTTTTTACCATGCCAACCTGCCTAATGCCCTAAAATAACTGTAAAAATGACAAGAACAGCTTTACAGCTCAAATAATGCACACATTTCAACAGGAGAATTCATTTAAGTGCTTTTATAAAATTATAAGCTTCAAATTTCTTCTTTTAAATCCTCCAAATTTGCCCTATTCAGTTCTATTGTAAGTGCTTTACTATAACCTTGATTTTTGCTTATTTTAAATAATAAATAAATGAATAAAACGAGACAAGTCAAATTTATTTTCAGTGTGTGTGTGGTAATCAACATTATGCCACAAATGCTATTGATTAAGCTTAGCTTAACTTGCATTGAGCAGAATATTCATTTTAAAAAATGTTAGCCTTTTTTTCCATGTATCTAAAAAACTTGCACTTTATACTTAGAGGAATGTACAATCTAGTTTCTCTGATCTGGCAGCACAACATGCAAACAGTCAAAGTCAACCAAATGCAAACATAAGAGAACTTTGCTATGTACACACTGAAACTACCATGAAGTAAAAACAAGACCACAGGTCTGCAGAATGTCAGTGTTAAAGGCCATTCAGTGTTTGCATGTGTGTTTAATGTTTCCCCCCCCCAAACACTTTCTTCTGTGAGAGAATTCTCTTTATCCTCTGCCATTTTTCTCTTTCCACCTTTTTGGATTTGGCCATTTGTAGTAGAAGACCTTACCCTGGGGTGAGGAACACATATACCCACTTAGAGATATTTTTACTCTTGGTGTTGATGTTAGTATCACTTTGTGCTTTGATACAAGGGGGGAAAAAGCATTCCTTTGTGTTTGTGGATCCCTCACATTTAATAAAGCAATTCCCTCTGAAATATCCATTTCAGATTCCTTAAAAATACCAGTATCAGACCAATCACTGGAAAAAATATTGAACTAAAACTAAAGAAAGTATTCTCTCATTGTAATTATATTTATTTCTGTTTATTATTTAGCCTGTGCCTGTATAGCATGTGCGTGTGTGTGTGTGTGTATGTGTGTGTGTGTGTGTACGTCAAAGAGAGAGGGGAGGGAGGCTGAGATGGTATCAATCGCCAGGCCATTGAACGTATTGATTAGTTACCTTTCTTATTAACATGCTGATTAAAAAGAGCAGGAACAGAGACCGCATCTAGCCACACACACACTGAGACAGGGAAGACACCACATCGCCGGGCAGGAAAGCAAAATGGATTCAGGACAAATTGTGTGGAAATAGATGGATACACTGAGGGGACTTGCAAAATGGGGGATTTCTGGGGTCTGGAGAACATTGTCTTATGATAAAATTGAAGATGTGATGGAGAACATGGATGCTAGCATCCGCAAAGGGGAAGAGGAAAAAAATGGAAGAGAGAGGGGCAGGGAAAAGGATGCTAACCGACTGCAAGGCAATTTCAGACCCTCCACCCACCCACAGAGCATCTATTAGACTGGATATACCCTTGTGCAGAACACATGTTCTTATAAACACACAAACAATGCTGTGAGACCTTCACACTCACTCAAGCTGAGAATGTGTGACTGTTCTGTATGGACAAAAAGCAGATCATTGTGCTTGCATATCTATATTGTGCTATGCATGTGGGTGTTTGAAGTACTGCTGCTGTTGCTGTTGTTATTTTGTGCTTCAATTGGAATGAATGTGCAATGGAAATGCAGGCAGAATCATGTTAAAGTGTATGTATGTTCAGTGTTGTGAGGCAGTGGCAGGATTTTTTTTTTTTTTAGCTTTGGTTTAGATTGGAAATGGCTGCTGTTTCATTTAATGTTGCTACTTTTGATTTGGAGAAGGCCTTGCATCTTAAATTATTTTAAAAACTAAAATCTAACGTTATTATTATCATCATTTTAAATCTCAATTTAAATGTTGTTAAATTCTTTTTTTTTTTTAAATGTTTGTTTTTGTTTTTTTTTTATTCCAAACTGATTAATCTGGATTGCGTCATCTTGTTGCGTCAGAATCTGAACTAAGGGCAAAGATGCTATACTTTGTTTTAACGCCTAATTTTATTATGTTTAGCCGAATTTAAACGCTGTGCAGCAGTATGTAAAATATTAAAAATCTTTTAGTAATTCATATTAAATATGCTGTATTATATATATAACATATATATATATATGGCCAGTTGTTAGACTCCGATTGCTAATAATTCACAATGGTAATAATAGATTGCCATCCTGCATGTTGGCAGCACGCCCACGTTTCCCAATCGATAAACAGAACCAAATACACGGGCGCGCGCCCATTTGAATGCGACTGAACACTTGCTGTGGCTCAGAGGTTAAATCGTAAAATCATAGAAAAGATTATCCTTTAACACTGTGGCTGAGTTTGTGAATGTGACTAGTGAAATGTTACTGAAAGCTGAATATGAGCATGACCTTAATAATAATTCAGCAGACTCCCCTAATACAGTCTTGTCTCCATATTTGTGAGAATTATAAATCTCTCTCAGGGTTTGTCTGAAAATGGTTCTCTTTATATAGAACCTTTTATAATAAATACCTTTATACATAAATAAAATAGGCTATCTACCTGCAGGCCTATAGTTAGGCCTATTATATATTTTATTCTTTATATAATCGTGAATTCTAGTGAAGAATTTAAAGTCCTTATTGACTTATATTGAAACTATTAAGCTTGCGGGACAAAAGCATCAAGCTGTGTCATATGAACATAATCAGAAATTATTTTTAAACAAAATAATGCATGCAGTGGACATATATAAGGTGAATATGCTCATAGATGTAGGATCATATGTAATGTAAGATTTATTGTACATAGGCTACGTTTTCTTTCCTTTTTTTTACAGTTAAAAATAAAGATTTACACTTCAACTTAAGTTTAAACTTCAAAACGCAAAATCAAACAAAAGAAAGTTAAATGTAGCCTATCTTTAGGTTCTTAGACACCGAGTATAATTAATAAAATCCTTTACTTTTTGTCCTGATGCAGTCTGTTAAACTAATCATCCAGAAAATTAAATAATTAAAAACTAAAAAAAAAATAATTTTAATTTTAAATATTTGTAGATATATAATTTTACTTTTTTAAAATTGTTAGTCTATTAAATAATCCTCGGTTAGAAGTTTGTAATTGTAAAGCTAGAGTGTATCATTACAGTCAGGCGCACAAAGTTTTATTTTTCATATGTTTTTCTTTTTTTCTGTTTCATGGGCCTGCTCTCCATGAGGTTCGGGCATGTTAATTGAGTTATTGACTTTTTTTTTATCGATCGAGTTCTTTTTATTATTCACAGTGCGTCCTATTATTTTTTGACGAAATTTATTTATTTAGCCCCTTTATATTTCGCATGTGAATGCACGTTTTAGGTTGTATAACGTATCATTTCATTTATTCGTGTACTATTGGCCTGTGCTTCCGAAGCCAAAATATTAATATTGATATAAAACATTAACACTAAAACAGGAGACAAAAACGTATGTTAACAAATATTGCTGAAATGTAAATAATGTGTCTCACAGTTAGAAGCCGATATTAACCACTTCTCAGATGGATGAAATTTGGTACATTTAAAAAGAATAAGCGACATAATTGTAGGCTAACAGTAGTAAAATATTTTTTATTATTATTTAAGCTTGTTGCACAATGTCATGAATTGTTTTGCACGACGGATTCTTCACAGTGCATTAGCAGATTTGTGTAAGTTGTTTTTCATTTGTTAGATTGCTTGTGGTTTTTAAAAACGTCTTTTATTAATTGTAATATTTTTTCAGGCTCTATATGATAACGCCAAAGCGCTGCAATCAGAGGACAAACAGATAAACCTGAATGGAGATAAAAATAGATTTAGCAAATTATACTCATGCATAACTCTTTTTTAAAACAATATTATTTAAATAATTTTTGCATGGAACCTGCTATAAGGCTACAAATATAAACACTGACTTCTCTCCAGTTTTCTATGAAATGTTTATGTAAATATTTCTTATGTTAGTCTATGAAGCTGTCGTTTTTCAACAAATGAGTATGTATTACGCTTTGTATGTCTTTTCACAAAATAAATGAACAACAACAAAAACTAATATTCTGACACAAAGGTTTGAAGAACAACACAAACAAGACAGTTTGTAAATCTGATCAATAGCATTTATCTCCATGAGATTTATCAGGAGGCCGAAAATCCTCTACCTCGTAATGCAGATTACATTTTGTGTGTTGCATTGAATTGTAAAATTATTCCATAGAAACAATACAAATATTTTTTACTTATATATATATACACACACACACACACACACATTATATATATATATATATACATACGTGTGTGTGTGTGTGTGTGTGTGTGTGTGAGAATCATTACATTTACAGTATTTGCTTTCGTAAATCTTTCTGCAAAAAGTGTGGTTCTGTCGCATGTCTATCGTTTAATTTATTCAGTTTTACGCATTTAGGCCACTACATGAAATACATTTAGCCTAATTGATGTTATGTACTGAGTGATATCAGCTAATTAACACCGTCTCTATACATCGTCTCAAAGACTATATAGTAACATAATGATGTGAATGGGTTAAACTCTGCATTAAGTTTCTAAGAACGCACACTGTTAGTATTTGTCTGCTTAGCTCTGTACGTTTAGCCTCATGTGCGTGTTAACCTGCAGGCCTCTTGATACACACTCGGGAGGAGGACGTGGCTGGACCAAAGGCTCAAAGAACTCAATAGACAGGTATAAATAATTTACTAACTCGCTGGCCGCTGTTTTGATTTCCACGGTTTGTTTTGAACAATGTTTGATCATTGATATGTGTCCCAGACAGAGAAAGGGAAAGAACAGGTGAATAATAATTTGCAATGCCTTACATGTTGCCGAACTTGTAGCTCTCAGATAAGCTCATACAAAAAAATCTTAGAGTGCTACATGATATTATATTAAAATAATATTAATAATAAACCTTCTTGATGTCCCGGAAAAAGAATGTATAGAGGAAATGTCACTGTAACACAATGATGAGAATACTGATGACCATTGACTTTCTTATATTTTTTTTAATCTATATTATTATTTTCATTTTTTTTCCCCGCTAGGTGTTGTTGCATATGCAACAATTGAATTTTCTTTAACCCTCACGCTATGCTGTATTTTCTAGATGGCCTAAAAATGCACAACATTATTAAAAGGTTTAAGGGAAAATCTTTTTTTTCTTTTTTTTTTTACAATTTACATTACAAATTATGAAGGGTGTAAAGGGTTATCAATGCACTCTGGATCAGATTGTTTTTATTCGAGGGTTCTATCTTCTATCGAGCTCTCCAGCCGCATGAGTGAACTTTCACCTCGACCCTCAAACAGACCTTTTTTTTTGCTGTAAGAGCTGACCATTTTACCTCCAGCCACACACTCTCCGCACGCACACACACACATACCCCTCCCTCCCTCAGCCCTGCTCGGCGCGGATCGATAGTGCAGCATCTGCTGCGGGAAGACAGCGGTCCCACATCGCACTGGAAAATTTTTCAAGCGCTAGAATCTCTAAAAATTAAACTGACAGACCGATATGATTAATATTCCAAGTTTCAAACACCTACTCACATAAACTCCCATCTCTCTCTCTCTCTCCCTCTCTCTCTGTGTGTGTGTGTGTCACACACAAACTCACCGCGCATTAAATGATTTTTTTTTTTTAATGGAAATATGACAGAAGTGTAATTTTGTTGTTTATTAGGTCGCGTGTTTTAGGAAAGGTCGCGTGTACTCTCAGAAAGAGGGTCATAGGTGCGCGTTGGATAGATCAAGTGCATTGATCTTGTTTAGCACTTCTGTGATTGAGGAGCAAACTCTTATGTTAATTGTCCACTACACTGTATAAGCTGACAGTTGATAAGAACCGCTCTTAGTCCCTGCGCTTTGTTGCTTCAGTTAATTGCCTTTAGCTTGGGAAAATAAAAATGTAGTTAATAGTAGGTTACATAAACGCTTTGGCCTTTTAATTGGATTAAGCCGTGCTCGGTGTATTTTCATGGTATTTCATGGTGTATTCCCCCCCCCCCCCCCCCCCCCCCCACAAATTCTACATTTATTATCAACAAAAATAAACCTGATAAATTCTTAAAGGGCCGTAAAAAGTCACGTTAACAGTAGAACGAAATATTAGCCTATATAGAACGAAATATTAGCCTATATAAATATAAAATCAGACATTTTTCTTTAAAATATTTTTGCGCGTATTTTCAATAGCAACTAGCAAATGCAAAATCGCGTTGGTCTGAGGAGGTAACCATAGCAACAGTAGGGCGCTGAGTACTAAAATCTTTAATTGACCAAACACTAGAAAACATATAGTAAATATCCATCACTTTATTAAATATTTACATTATAAAAGACTTGTGTTAGGTGCACCAGCAGACAATTTTGGTTACTCGAGAAACCCTAAAATTTTATTTTTTTAAAAGTCAACTCACTCTGAAACTGTATAATTCGAACACTGTCACGAGCCCCACCTAAGACAATGGCTTCTTGAGGTCCGCAGGAGGGAAGGAGTTAACGAGGGTTGTAAATTCACCCCACATCTGTCAGATTTTAAGAGTGTGACGTACAGAGAAGGGGGGCTGGGGGAAGAGAGAGAGGAGAGAAAGAGTTGGGGCCGAGATCGATGAGGATACAGAAGGGCAAAACCACAGAGATAATGACAGCGACGGAGCGCGATGCTTAGACATAGATCGGCGCTTATTTTTGACACGATTGCAGCATAGCGAAGTCCGGACATCGGACAAAATCATACGGCCTTACGCATCATTTGCGTTGCATTCTCGACAGTTGTGGTCCAGCGAGAATCTAGCGGATAACGGCGGTGACGGACCGGACCGATCCATTGCTTCTTCTTTTTTCTTTTTCTTTTCTTTTTTTTTTTTTTTTTTTGGTCACCGAAATGTGCTGATGACACTCAAAAGTCGCTGTTACACAAAACCGATTGTTGTGTGATTGTAAATTCGTAATTTCTGGAGGTGTATAGAATTCCCTATCCCATTATCAGCTTTTGATTGTGTTTTGGAGAGGCTGATTCGCTTCTCTTCATCCAGTCGGATAAGCTACGTTGTGAGGTAAGCAATTCCAATCAATTTAATTCTTTTCCACTTGTTTTTAAACCTCGATATTATTTGTTGAAGTTAGTTTTGAATTGAAAGAATTTTATTAATTAGATGTAATTAATAAATATGCTATTTATAGACAAAAAAGTAACTTTATAAAGGAATTAATCACGGTGGTTCAAGTATTTTATTATTTGTGACGAATCAACAAAGCTGAATAAATAATCAATAACAAATCAGTGATCATGGTCCTCCTGTCTCTCTTTCAGCATTGGTCACCAAGGCAAAAGCAAGACTCACATGGATAAATACAGGTGCATTTATGGAACACAGAATTTGCTTGCATGACCCAAGATGGTGCCACTGTGATGAAAGTACACTGTCTCTGAGAGTACACTGAAATCAGATTTTGAGATATAAACAGCATCAGGAACTGTTTTTATATTGTTTTACAGTAACCACGCATTAGACTTTGTCAGAAAAAACACATCAGCTGGAATTTAAAGAAGAAGAAGCGGAGTAAGGAAGGTAACGACATGGATGGTAATATGGGTGAGATGTCCGTGCACAGCCACGTAGAGCTGGCGCACAGTCAGGACGGCCGAGCCATGCTGCACTCTCGCGATCTCACGGCTGCTTTCCCTCGTCCCTCTCTGGGAGGCCCCGCCATGGGCCTGGAGTCCGACCACCAGAGCTCCACGTACGATCACAGCATGGCAAGTCTGGGGTATGGTAGGGATGTACCAACCAGCTGTGGTAGCACCTACACCACACTGACACCCCTCCAACCCTTTGATGACAAATTCCACCATCATCACCACCACCATCCCTGCCTGCCCGTCAGCAACGTCATCGGCAGCTTCACTCTCATGCGAGAAGATCGAGGTCTAGGAGGAAACTACTATGCGTCGTATGGAAAAGACTTTGGTTTGGGACAGGGTCTGTCTCCACCTCTGGGCAGTGCGGGCCTGGAGACCGCCATGCATGGCTATGGTAGCCTGGGAAGTCAGAATGGACACAGTAGCCAGATGCTTCCAGGTGGTCATGAGGTCCATATGGGCAGTAATGGGGGTAACATCTGTCGAACACCGCCAGACTTTGTGAGGGAGATGTCACCACCCTCTTTGGGGGGCGAGCATGGGGTCAGCCACCAGTTAAACAAAATGGATGTCCATCAGCACACTCCCACCTACCACCCCCATATATACAACCAGAGTTATCAGCACCACCTCCCCAGCCAACAGGCTTCCAAGCTTGGGGAGCTCCCTTCTTCTTCCCCTTCCTCCACTGGCTCCAGCCTGGGAAGAGAGGGCATGCTGGCTGGCTCACAGAATGGCGGCGGAGGGGAGGAGATCAACACTAAAGATGTGGCTCAGAGAATCATCACTGAACTGAAGAGGTACAGCATCCCACAGGCCATTTTTGCAGAGCGGGTTCTGTGCAGGTCTCAGGGCACTCTGTCAGACCTGCTCAGGAACCCCAAACCTTGGGGGAAACTCAAGTCTGGCCGCGAAACCTTTAAGAGGATGTCCCGTTGGCTACAGGAGCCAGAGTTTCAGAGGATGGCCTCGTTACGTCTGGAAGGTAAAAAGCTTGAGCTTGCTAAGTTCAATTGTAGTTGAAATGTATTGTTGTTGTGAAACAGAACAAATCCCCCAAATTAACAAGTCGATCTGTGCGAGTATTGTTAATGACAATGAGAAGTGGTACATATATGATCAACCACAAACAAATTAAATTTTCCATTACAGTTATTTTGTCACAATACGTGAAAAGTACAACAGATAAAACAGTATTTTTGACCAACAGTTGATCAAATTACAGTTAAAACAAGCATACGAATTTGTTGCAATAATGCTAAATAAACATTTTTTAAAGACATTATTGAGAGATTTTAACCTCAAACCCAGTGCATCTTGCCGTGTTACAATGTTTTGACATTGAAGAGGCTGAAACTTTAACTGTTGTCCAAAGCACACAAAGAGATCCAGAGAAAAACAGTAACATGAGAATGGACGATGGGGGGGGGCGTTTGGCGATGCAGGGATGGGGCGGTTTTCAAAATGTCGGCTGGCGTGCTGCAGCAGCCACTGAGGATTGTGGGCTGAGAGACAAACACAGACACGCAGATTCTCCCGAAATCTTTCCGAATCCCTAGCGATCAATCACCTAAGCATGAAATACGCTTCAGAATGAATTATTCTGCTTGCATTACCACTACAGATATTGATTGGTGACCACTGTGCCCTCAGTCGTAGGGGTGTTCCATGCAACGAAATACATGGAATCAATCAATGCCCTGTTGGCCTGAGTGGTACCGTGTCCTGCTGTTGTTTTTTTGTGGTAGTCGCTAAACATGCCATAATGGAAATCTTCGTGATTGACAATAAATGTTAATTTAGGATGATGAACGCAAACACTGTTTTGTTATTGTTTTCTGTGACCTAAAATTGTCCCAGCTTTTATTTGTATGCATAATTCAGGCTTGGATTATTTTTCCTAAATTCTAATTGATATTGACTGAATTTTCTGTTGGCCAATCGCTATTTGATGGATTTTTCTTGAGGCTTTTTTCACGGCTTCTGTTCACAAAAGCATAAGTGGACACCTCTGTATTTCCCTATATAACCCACTTTCCATGAGTGTTGACTTTTCTCACCATGCCCTTTGTTTAATTACTAGCTGGTATTGATTTCCTTGGGAAAGCAACGCAGAAGGCTCCTGCACACACCTCCTGTGAATAAGACGGCATGAGCAAACATTAGAATGCATGCGGCTACACGCCTCCTCTCTCAGAGGCAGCAGGAGTTCAACTTAACGACACATTTAATGATGATTCAGCTTAATGCAGTGATTTTTTAACCAGTATTTACACAACAAATACCCATCCTTTTAAAATCCATCAGCACTTTTCACATACTTGTTATTGGGAGGCTAAAATGATGACACATACCCCCGGCCCCCCCATGTTCATGCATATTGCAAACATGGCCTGAGATCACACTGCATTTGTTGTACAATGAATGCATCTTAGCTAGATTTATCGACCTAAAAAGTATCTTGGTTTTCCTAGATATCATGAATCTGTTCTCTCTTTCTCTCCCTCAGTTTTTCCTCAGGTCTTTTGTGTGGATGTGTTCTGTTTGTTGTGTCTGTGTGTTTTCGCAAACTGCCTGAGCTTTGATTGGGAGAGAGATGAACAGAGAGAAATTCAGTCGCAGGGCAGGGTAGAGATCATTACTCTAAAGCTCGGCGTTCGGACAGCATTGGGATTTCACACACAAGCACTGAAGCCTAAAGCTCTTGTCTTAAGGAATCACAGAGATATAATCGGCTTAAATAGCAGAGGCTCTTTCGCTGTTACCTTTACATTTTTAGCCCCAAACTATTTTTTATATACAATTGCATAGTTAGGTTTAGATCTCTGCCGCCCTGCAGAGATTGACAATAAATGTTGTTTGGCACGTAGAAGCTCCCCTTTCATCCAGCACTAAAGGGGTTAAAGCTCCTCTATAGGTCGGGGAGTCTGAGCAGCACAGATTTAATCAATAATTTCTATCAGCCCCTGGCCGAAAAAAAATCAGCAGGGGGTGGAGTAGGCAGGGAGCACGGCTTCGGGGGGGAGAGGGGGGTGATAGGCAATTGGGGGGTGGGGGTGGTTTATGAAAAAGGCTTTCGATCACGTTTCAGCTACATGAGACAAGTGGTATACATCATGATTAGGGCCTGCTCCCACGATCATAAGAACTCTATGGGGGGATGTTTATGTCTGGGAGTGTGGTACGGAGCGCAGGATTTATAGCATGGTAATTCCTACCTTTTACACATGATTACAACATCAGGAAGCATTTAGTTAATGGTCACCGTTGTACTGGCGAAAGCAGGTGGGGCCGATCGAGAGTTGTTTGAATATGAGACAGAGGTAAAATGCTGAATTGAAACTTAAAATGTGCGTTTTGTCCCGACTTTCTGAATGTTTTGTTTCTTCTGGTTTGTTTTCCATCTAATGTATTTGTTTTTGATATAGATCATTATTGTTTTCTTTCTCCTATCGCTTAATCTCCCTTATCCTGAATTTCCACTCAGGGATCAATAAAGTACATTTATCTATCTATCAAGCTGGCAGTTGTCTGATAGAGACTCTCTCTGGTTTTCAGGCAATAGTCTGGTCAACACCCAGTGCGGTATTTAATTAAGCTGTATATTATATAACAATAATAGCTGTATATGATAATTATTGCAACATAAAAATGCAAAGTATTGACAACATTAGCTCTAACTGATCATTTGCATCTTTTTTGACTATGCAGGAGTACTCAGTTTCATTTTACATGCAGCGTTTTCTATTTTAAAGATTTTGGGATCTTTTTTAGCCTGTAATTTCCTGATTTTTTGCATATTTTTTTTACAAAAGCAAAGAACTTAATCATCATCCCTGAATCTGGTTGCACATTCGATGCCATGTTTAACATTTAAAAATGTCGAGATCTTTAAAATTTGATATTTGTTCATCTTTTGACCATATTTTTACTTGGTGAAACTGTCAACTGTCTTTTTTACAGTTTGAAACCTTGTAAATGATTTATATTATTGTTAAAGACAAAAGCCTCTTGTTAAAAATCTGCACTAAAACAAGCAATATTTTCTCTGCGATTATGAAAGTGTAGAACCCAATTAGATAACAAACAATAAATTGCTAATATTGATGAAAATACCTATTTAGATCTTATTTGTAGACTAATTTTTTTCTCTCTGTCTCTTTTTCAGCTTGTAAGCGTAAGGAGCAGGAGCAATCCAAGCTAGAGCGCAACCAGGGGCCCAAGCGCACCCGGCTAGTCTTCACAGACCTGCAGCGCCGCACTCTAATGGCCATTTTCAGAGAGAACCACCGACCAACCAAAGACCTGCAGATCACCATCTCTCAGCAGCTGGGCCTTGAGCTTTCCACCGTAAGCAACTTCTTCATGAACGCTCGCCGCAGAAACCTCAACCGCTGGACCGAAGAGGGCCGCCCATCCTCCACCGGCTCGTCGGGGTCCAGCACCGCATCTCCAGCTGTGACCTGCTCCACGGCATGATGGGAAAACGAGCCGTTTTCCGCTCTGCACAGCACAGGTTTACCTGTAGCTCCTAGAGTTTTTAATCAAGGGTGTTTTTGTATACAAATCAACAGCATATGAAACCAAAGATGAAGTCTTTAAGAGGGTGACGTCCGCAATGTCTAGATGAGACAGGATTTGATTGTAGTTTTAGCATTGATTATTTTAGCTTTAATCGCAAAGGACGAGCCCAACACATCAGGGCTTATGAAATCATTCACAAATCAACATATTGAGGGTTATGAATAGATATTGAAACGGTTTATTTTGTAATTCGTTACAGCGTCTAAAATCAGTGCAAGGTCCAAACGTTTCTGGTTTTTCTTTGTTGATCATGACTGATGGAAAGTCAGTGGCAAAATTATATTTTTAGGGTTCTCGAGAGAGAGACGATTTTGCAACAAATAGACAATTAATGACCAAAGAAACAAAGAAGGATGTAAGCGAATATTTCAGAGATTCCTTTAAAGGGAAAAACTACTGGACAAAGAAGCTGAAACCAAAATATGAACATTTTTCGTAAACTTGTTTTCTTTTTATACTCCTTCGTTACAAAATGCACAGGATGGTGTCGCATCCAGACAACATGAGGAAGAACTCAAAACAAGGTGGTGAGGGAAGTGCAGCCGTGACAACTTTTGCAACAGACTATTAACTTGTTGGCGAGTTTCTGCTGACAGAATGGCTGCAAAAAGAATCCAGAATGCTCTCTTCTTGCAAAATTTCCATCTGATTTCAAAAATGATTTCTTAGATGTCACACTGAGGATGGAGAAATCTGGTTTTGGTTTTTGTACAAAGTTCAAGCACACAATCTGGCCAATGGCTGTTCGTACCGGAAGAAGCTCAAAATCTTGATAACCCTGAGGAAAAATACTTACAAAAAGCTTGAATTGATTATGAACTGAGAACCACTTTGTGTATTTATAATTATTTATGTATTTATTTCTAATCTAGCTATTTATTTTATTTATTTGCTAGTTACCGTCAGTATTTATTTCACCGAGTGTTGTTTGTGTGTGAAAAACGACCCTGTCTCTGATAGGAGTCCCAATACCAAAGATGAATATTTGTCCTCCCTGAATGTCCGACGTTTCTCATCTCCTGACCGCTGTGTTAGTATCTCGATAGCCAGGCTAGCGTACCCATCCATGTTCATCATTCACACGTGCTGCATGTTTAGACCCTTTAGGCCACAGCCTGACTGAACAGATCGAGCGTAATCGTACAACGACACACAAGTGTCTATGAAGTTGAGATGCTTCTATATTTAGGCTGTGTTGAACTATGATCTCCTCACTGCAGTCCACATTTACTGTATGACGATCATACGTGCTGCGCCGCAGTCTCTCGGGGGAGGCCGTCGAGGGAGAGATCGTCTCCTTTTCAATGCTCTTTCTCATTCCCCTGTGTTTAACCTTTGCAGGGCATGTAGTGAGGCCCCTTCACAGCACGCACTTAAAAGAGGGCCCATGAAAGAGGCCATCGACTTTTGCCGACTTCAAAAAGGCCCTTTTTATCTGTGTCCTCTTGGCGGCTGGGGCCGGAGCTCAGTGGGGCCCATGGGCTTAGGACGTTCACTGGGAGGGGTGGCAGATCAGAGGCTAGCTGCATTACTGAACCACGGTGAGGAAGGGGAGGGGTGGTGAATGGGAGTTTGGGGATGGGAATTAAAGTTTAATGAGCGACAATTGTAAGCGTGCTGCGCACAGGGCAAAGGGTGTCAGCTTGTGCGTCTCAACTCTCCAGGTCACCCTGTTGCAGCGCTAGTAGTTTACTGGGATTCTCTTTTCATAGAGATGTAAGGATTTAGGATATTATAATTTGCTAAATTTCAGCGGTAGATGGTTAGAGATCACTTGATGACCTGTAGCGTCCCTAAAATCACGTTTAGCTGATCATGGCCGACGTAAGTTAGTGATTGGCGCCTCCTGGTGGACACTTTGTTCACACAGACTTATTGTCAATGAGTAGAGGTACTAATAAATTGCGGCATATTCTCGTAGTTTTTAACCACTTCAGATATATTTGAACGCGTGTAAATCTGAAGTGATATTTCCATTTCGCTGTCCCACCAAGGGAAACTTGTTTGGCCCTTTTTGTTCTAACCGACAGCTCTTATTTCATCTACCTCAACTGTGTGTGATGTGTCGTGTAGCTGAGATGTAACTGTACCAAAGATCCCATCCATTCAGGGAGCGTCTGTGCGTTACTAAGTTTTTATAGCCAAATGTGCTGGAATCAATCCGTGAACACAACTAAATCACAGCCCTACCTGCAGGCAGAGAGAACCTTGTTTGTGTGTTGAGTGTGTGTGTGTGTGTGTGTGTTTGTGTGTGTGTGTGTGTGAGAGAGAGAGAGAGAGAGCGATTGAAGAACATTTATCAATATAAAGACCAAATGGGAACGACAATCTGAGCAAGAGAGGGGGTCTTGCTGATCTTATGATTGCTTATCCCTCCAAAAAGAAAAAAAAAAAAAAACCAAAGTGTTACCATGTAAAAGTGAGGATAGAGACCAAAATAAATGTTAAATATGTTTGTCTCTATAAATTTGATGCAATTATGTTTTAGCTGTGTCATATGAATCACCCGAATAAAAATATAATTTTAGCAAACCTGATTGTTGAATCACAACATAGGCTGACAGAATTCACTCTTTTTCTTTTTTTTTTTTTTTTTTTTTTGCATCTGGAGCTCCACTTATTGACGGTTCAGATAAGCAGACTGAAAAGGTAGCAAGTGTTTTCTTTTACCTATCACTCATCTAAAATCTCTTTCTGCTGGTGTGAACATCTGTGTCATTTTATGCCATTCTCTTCCCTGTGTTACCTTATGAATGTGGCTAATCAACCAAAGGTGTAAAAATCACAGCAATCTAAATGTCAATCATAACTGGACATTGTGTGCTGATCTTGAGAAATCCTTTAATACCTCATGTGAAACTGTTCGTTGTGATGTTGCACTGAATAAAACCAAGTCATTTGTAAACATACTGAATAGAGTGAAAGCATATTTCCTTTTAAAGCTTCAGAACTAGCCAAAGAAAACATTTAAAATTCAATATTTATTTTGTAAGATACACATAAGATACATTTGGAACTTTGTTTAAAAGAAAATGGAAATATAAAATAGAACACATATAGAACATACTTTTACAGTTAAGAAATTAGATTATAAAATAGTACATTTCTTATTTTGATACATTTCAACAGTGTTTTAATTACATGACTGGATAACAAGGATATAAGGCGATGCCACACATGTTGTTCTGGTTTCTGGCCATACGGATGTAGCGACCATCTCCAAATCTAGTACCCCAACTGTTGAAGCAAAAGAAAGCAATCAGCATCTGTATTTATTCATCTCAATGTTTTGTTTAAAACACCACTTCCCAAAAACCCAGTCAGATTATGACAATAAAATTTTCAGTGTACCTAACCTGTTTTTGACCAGCCAATAGTCCTGTCCAGCAATCGCACCGTATCCCACAACCAGCACTCCATGGTTTATTTTTTGGGTGCAGGATGAATCACTGTAAACTCCTGTGTGAGATAACGTTATAATAGTTGCCAAGAAAATTAACAATTATTTTGACCTTCAGTTTACAACCTGAAAACCTTAATCTGGCAACTGATTGAAATGTGTAGAGAAGAAATACTCACCACTGTGATACAGTACAAACTTAGGATGGGTGGCATCAATGGCCACTGCAATGGGCCCAATGTTGGCAGCAGCCTCCTTCAGGGCCTCTTCATCTCCCTCACTGACGAAATAGTACTTGGTGCAGTTTGCTGCACGCTGGGCTGGATTGCATCTGCACTGCCCTTGCTGTAGGACACATTTATTTATTAGATTATACTCATAATGATAATGGATTCCAGCGTCTTAAAAATATGCCAAACACTGACAAATCCAGCCAGGCCAAATCTTGAGGTAACAGTTCTTGTCAGGTAATGTTTCTTCCATGTTTCTGAAATTATCACTTGTCTCTTCTTCAACTGAATCCACACAAATAACTTACCACTCCTTCATAAGGGTAAGATGCCTCTTCTATTCCGCCATTATCAATGACATACTAGTAGGCATGGTCCATAAAACCGCCACTGCAGCCCTTGTCACCATAACTGGAAGAACAGTCCACCAGGTTCTGAGGACTGAGGTCGACCAGCTTTCCTGTGGTCTTCATCAGCTGACCTTCAAGAGCCCCAACAGAGTTGAACGGCCAACAAGAACCACATGCACCCTGACAGCAGAGAGAAAAGCATTATAAAACTACTAAAACCAGAAACGCACAAATTGAGAAATAGTTTGCCTTCATGCTACATATAATGCATTTTAGCAGAGGTGGGGGACTCGAGTCACATAACTTGACTCGAGTCAGACCTAAGTCGCACATTGTAAGACTTGAGACTTGCTTGACAAATATTAATAAAAGACTTGACATTCATGACTTGAGACTTGACTCGGACTTGAGTTAAATGACTCGAAATAACTTGTCTTTTGTTTAATAAATATGTTTTTGAATGCGCCGCAGCCTAACCACGTGACGCAGCAGGCAAGCAGAGAGAGCTATCGTGAGCTCTCTCATGGATAGAGCATGGACAGTCGTGACTTAACATGGAAGGCGCTATGCCAAGAATAATTAAGTAAAAAAAGAGTTGACTTTGAATTGGTTTTGTGTTCATTAAACAGAAAATTGGGTAAATCAGTGCTGTCAACGTTTTCCAGTTTAACGCGTCAAAAATATTTAACGCAAACGCAGCATCCGTTTTTTTCTGGCATTCTTTGGCTAGCATTACAATATATGATCACGCTCTTATTCATGCAAATGCTTTTAAACCATTTAAGCGCGCCAAAAGAGAAAAAGAGAACGCGCTGTCTGTGAATGTCCTTTCACACAGATGACGCACAGAAAGACGCGCGCCAGAATGTCACGCTTGAACGAACAATAACACACCCAATAATGCAAAAATTGCCCGTTTTGTCGAGTATCCTCATTAGAGCAGCATTGAATGAGTTAAAGTCTTAAACGAAAGTAAATAGTTGTGAGAAAGTGGGACGCGCGTGAGATCCGTGTCATGTGCGGCAGATCTTAAAGTGACAGAAACCAATGCTGTCTGTCATCGAAGAACAAAGGTAACAGAAAATTATCACAAAGGTAACAGAGAAAATGATCGCATTTAATTTTTTGCAAGTGCAATGCGTTGTAAATGGTTATTCACTGTTTATAAGGAAATGTCAGCGTTTCTCTCTTTTTTTTGCAATAGCACTTGTGTACAGTGTCTAATGTGTCTAGTGTCTAGTGTGTACAGTGTCTAATAATTAGTATTCAGTGTTAGACTTTGAGTGAAAAGCTTATGGATAGTTTATGGGGATGCACATAAATATATTGTATACACATACACACACAAACAAACTAAAAAAAAAACCTCAAACTTGCAAACAAACAGTAGACTTTTCACTCATACACGCGCACACACATTCACTCACAAATATTAATCACACTCAATCAAATCACCTCTCTCTCACATACACACACACAAATACAAAGAAAAAACAATACAATTTGCAAACAATACACTTTTCACTCATACATATGCACACATTCATTTATTTATTTTTAGATTTTTATTGTATTGACAGCTCAGCTGTATGTGGACACCTTTTGAGTGAAATGCACATTGCAATTTTTTTGTTGCAAATAAAACTCCCATAGTCCATAACTACTGTAGTTTTAACTTATTTTAATATAAATTTAGTCAAATCAAACATTTGTACAAACCAGATTCCAAAAAAGTTGGGACACTGTACAAATTGTGAATAAAAAAGGAATGCAATAATGTGAAAGTTTCAAATTTCAATATTTAATTCAGAATACAACATAGAAGACATATCAAATGTTTAAACTGAGAAAATGTATCATTTTAAGGGAAAAATAAGTTGATTTTAAAATTTCATGGCATCAACACATCTCAAAAGTTTACCACTGTGTGGCATCCCCTCTTCTTTTTATAACAGTCTGCAAACGTCTGGGGACTGAGGAGACAAGTTGCTCAAGTGTAAGAATAGAAATGTTGTCCCATTCTTGTCTAATACAGGCTTCTAGTTGCTCAAGTGTCTTAGGTCTTCTTTGTCGCATCTTCCTCTTTATGATGCGCCAAATGTTTTCTATGGGTGAAAGATCTGGACTGCAGGCTGGCCATTTCAGTAGCCGGATCCTTCTTCTACGCAGCCATGATGTTGTAATTGATGCAGTATGTGGTCTGGCATTGTTATGTTGGAAAATGCAAGGTCTTCCCTGAAAGAGACGACGTCTGGATGGGAGCATATGTTGTTCTAGAACTTGGATATACCTTTCAGCATTGATGGTGCCTTTCCAGATGTGTAAGCTGCCCATGCCACACGCACTCATGCAACCCCATACCATCAGAGATGCAGGCTTCTGAACTGAGCTCTGATAACAACTTGGGTTGTCCTTGTCCTCTTTAGTCTGGATGACATGACGTCCCAGTTTTCCAAAAAGAACTTCAAATTTTGATTCATCTGACGACAGAACAGTTTTCCACTTTGCCACAGTCCATTTTAAATGAGCCTTGGCCCAGAGAAAACGCCTGCGCTTCTGGATCATGTTTAGATATGGTTTCTTATTTGACATAGAGTTTTAGCCGGCAACGGCGAATGGCACGCTGGATTGTGTTCACCGACAATGTTTTCTGGAAGTATTCCTGAGCCCATGCTGTGATTTCCATTACAGTAGCATTCCTGTATGTAATGCAGTGCTGTCTAAGGGCCCGAAGATCACGGGCATCCAGTATGGTTTTCCAGTCATGACCCTTACGCACAGAGATTGTTCCAGATTCTCTGAATCTTTGGATGATATTATGCACTGTAGATGATGATAACTTCAAACTCTGCAATTTTTCTCTGCGAAACTCCTTTCTGATATTGCTCCACTATTTTTCGCCGCAGCATTGGGGGAATTGGTGATCCTCTGCCCATCTTGATCTTGACAAGTTGCAAATTGGTCCTCCAGCTGTTCCTTATATGTACATTTAACTTTTCCGGCCTCTTATTGCTACCTGTCCCAACTTTTTTGGAATGTGTAGCTCTCATGAAATCCAAAATGAGCCAATATTTGGCATGACATTTCAAAATGTCTCACTTTCAACATTTGATGTTATCTATATTCTATTGTGAATAAAATATAAGTTTATGAGATTTGTAAATTATTGCATTCCTTTTTTATTCACAATTTGTACAGTGTCCCAACTTTTTTGGAATCGGGTTTGTATGACTTGCCAGTGACTTGCTTGACCCAAGCTATGACTTGACTTGAATTGCTTGACATAAAGCAGTGACTTGACTTGACTTGCTTGATTCTCACAAAAATTGACTTAGACTTGCTTGAGACTTGAAGGTTATGACTTGAGACTTACTTGTGATTTGCACATGTGTGACTTTCTCCCACCTCTGCATTTTAGGTAGGATTTATGCAAAATACTACAATGTGAAACTTTAAATTTTTAAAATTGCTTTTGTCTCTTGTCTATCAAAGTAAACAAAAATGAGTTGTCCAACCAAATAAAAAGTTATGCAGACACAAATCCAAATGACCAAATATCAGATTGTATTCTCTCAAAATAAGTGGTATAATACCAGGTTCTTCACACTGGAGACATATCCCTTCTCTCTCCAGTCCAGAGAGTCTGGGACAAGAGCCCCAAAAGAGCCCACAAATTCTGCCGTTTGCCTTTTAAAGCCAGGAGAGACACGAGTCGTGGCTAACGTTTGCAAGATCTCCTCCATTGTCTGTGATTCAACATGACAGACAGAGTTTCAGATGATGAAATTGTCACTTGCTTTGCAGGGCATCTAAAACCTAGTTTTCCTAAAGACCAGAACACACCAAGCCGAAGCCGATGAACTAGTGGCAACGAAAGCAGACTGCGGGGTTGGCTCATGTCGACAGCATCTGAGTCCAAAGTTGCCCGACACACCAAACCGACGCTTGACACCCGATGGCCAAGTAGCACGTCCGTTCTGTGCCTGCGTAAGAGCCTGATTTACCAACGAGCTCCGACACCGATTCAACATGTCGAATCACCCAAAAAAAAAAAAAACCCTGATGAGGACCAACATTGGTTCGACGTTGGGATCACCTCTGCGTGATTACGTCTTGAAGCACTTGTGAAATCGAACAAATGGCATGATGGGACGTCAGAGGTGGGTGATGTCACAGACCAGGAAACTATAAAGCATACCTGAGAACAAAGATCGCCAGCTTCTGATTGGCTGAAGCAAGACACTCACAGGCATGCAGGGAGTATGGCAGGGCGACGCAGCGTCTCGTTCCTTATTCAGGGAACCAGGGTTACACAAGTAACCAGAGACGTTCCCTTTCATGGGAACTTCAAGCTACGTCGAGACACATTGGGAACCCTATCCCAACTACGCCATAATGCCCAGTGCCTGTCTGTTATCATTGAGACGAGAGCACAGCAGACCCCGGAATGGAGCCCAAGTCAATGTTGTAAAAACTAATAAAGGTATGCTGAGAGGACCACCCAGCCGCATCACATATCTCATGGAGGGGGACCCCAGAGATCAAAGCCATTGAGGCAGCCATACTCCTAGTAGAGTGAGCCAAGGGTGAAGGCTGTCCGGAGGACTCATAAGCAAGAGAGATGGCTTTGACCACCCACTTGCTCATCCTCTGCTTAGATGCAGGGCCCCCTTTTTTAGGAGACCCATAACAAACAAACAGCTGTTCAGTTTTTCACCACAAGGCAGCTCTGTGGACGTAAGTGTCTAATGCCCTAACTGGGCACAGCAGATTAAGTTTTTCCTGATCCGGATTAGTAAAAGGAGGAGGACAAAAGGCCTGCAGTACAGTCAGCCCTGGGACGTTGGTGGGGGCCTTAGGTATATAACCAGGTCTAGGATAAAGGAAAGCCTTGACCATACCAGGTGCAAATTCCAAACATAAGGGAGCAACAGAAAGTGCTTGAAGATCTCCAATTCTTTTGAGAGACGAAATTGCCAACAGGAAGATAGTTTTAAAAGTGAGGAATCTCTCAGACACCTCCTCTAATGGTTCGAAGGGAGCCTCAGCTAACCCTTCCAACACAATAGCCAAGTCCCAGGCCGGAGTTCTTGTACGCACAGAAGGCCTCAGCCTCTGGGTACCACGGAGAAAGTGTATAACTAGGGGGTCTCTTCCCACAGAAGAGTCTCCCACAGGAGCATGATAAGCGGAAATAGCCGCTATATAGACCTTCAAGGTAGAAGGAGATAAACCATCCAAGAATCTTTCTTGGAGAAATTGCAGCACAAGACTGATAGGGGAGTGGAACGGGTCCAACTGACGTTGTCTACACCAAGTAGAAAACAACTTCCATTTATATGCGTATAGTTTTTTTGTAGAGGGAGCTCTGGAGTTGAGTATGGTCTCCACAACCTCGGTTGGGAGACCGGATTCTATGAGCCTAGCCCCCTCAGAGGCCAGGCCCACAGTTTCCACATCTCCAGGCAGGGGTGAATTATCATGCCGCCTGCCTGAGACAGAAGGTCCTGTCTGATAGGGATCTCCATGGGGGAGCCGTCTAGAAGAGACACTAGGTCTGTGAACCAAACTCGGGTCGGCCAGAACAGGGCTATCAGTATGAGACGGACCCTGTCCCGGCGAACCCTCTCCAGAACTCCTGGGAGCAGAGCAATCGGGGGAAACACATACAGATGAAGCCTCGGCCACGTCTGTACCAGAGGAGTTGGATGAGTCAGAGAGTACCACAGTGGGCAATGAGATGTTTCTTTCGAAGCAAACAGGTTGACTTCTGCATGACCGAAATTCTTCCAAATGAGCTCCACCGCCTTGGGGTGGAGTCTCCATTCCCCGGGCCTCGGCCCCTGTCTCGACAGGATGTCTGCCCCCATATTTTGATGCCCGGGGACATAAGCTGCTCTCAGGGAGCTTTCCCTGGGCCCACAGGAGGATCCGATGGACTAACTTGCACAACTGGCAAGACCTCAGACCCCCCTGGTGGTTGATATAGGAGACCACCGACATGTTGTCCGTGCGGACCAACATGTAATGGCCCCTCAGGTCTGGGAGGAAATATTTGAGAGCTGAAAATACCGCCATCATTTCCAGCCGATTTATGTGCTAGGAAAGTAGATGGTCCTCCCCCAGACCTTGAGCTGAGCGACCACTCATGATCGTCCCCCAACCTGTGAGGGAAGCATCCGTCACGACGGATTACATTACACGACGACAAGGAGCCCCCAACACAGGTCCTTGGGACAGGAACCAAGGCTTCTTCCACATGACTAAGGCACGAAGGCATCGCCGCGTGACCTTGATCATGAGAAAAGGATTTCTCCTCGGAGAAAACCCCTTGGTCCTGAGCCACCACTGTAAGGGTCTCATGTGCAGCAGGCCAAAAGGTATCACGTTGGACGCAGCTGCCATCATACCCAACAGTCTCTGAAACTGTTTTACAGTGAGTGACTGGCCTAATTTAACCCCATTCACGGCTGAGAGAATGGAATTCACCCGAGCAGGAGACAGATGTGCCTGCATCGTGGTGGAATCCCAGACTACCCCTAGATAGCTGGTAGTTTGAGCTGGAAGCACACTCTTTTTGGCATTGAGTCTCAGCCCTAACCTTCTCATGTGGGACAGAACAACATCTCAATGTTGGACTGCCAGATGCTCGGATTGAGCTAGAATCAACCAATCGTCGATATAATTCAACACGTGGATGTCCTGGAGTCTCAGAGGAGCCAGAGCTGGATCCACGCATTTCGTGAAGGTGTGGGGTGAAGAGCTAGGACGAAAGGAAGAACCCTGTACTGATAAGCTTCGCCCCCGAAAGCAAATCTGAGGAACTTCCTGTGCTGAGTACATATAATGCTGTACTTTATTTTACAGTATTATTAAAACTATTGTATTACTGTGGTATGAAATACAGCAACTACTGGATAATTGTTGCCAGTAAGTTACTGTTAATTTGACAATAAACATTTTTCAGTAATTATTCTGGTTCCGAAGTCGAAATTATTTTTAGACAACTGGAGACCAATCTTTTATGTAATGATTTCATACTCTCTCATGTTTTTGCAAATAGACTTAAAAAAAGTATTGCCGAAATTATCAGTGAAACAATCAGCTTTTATCAAAGGGAGAGATATTCACATTCATATTAGATAAGTTCTCAATATGCTTGATTATAACTATTTAACTCCTCAGACAAACTTACTTTTATTTCTAGATTTTTTCAAGGCGTTTGATTCCCTCGAACACTCTTTCTTGTTTAAATCATTAGAAACTTTTGGCTTTGAACCTATGTTTTGTAGAGTAATTTCCATGTTTTACAATGATATTTTTAGTAGTGTTACCCTTAACGTTGGTTCATCACCCAGAATCCAAATCAGGAATCCGTCAGGGATGCCCTATTTCACCATTACTTTTTAATCTTGCTGTCGAATTAATGTCTTTATTCATAAAAAAAAATTGAGGTCAATACTGGCATAAACATTCTTTGTAGGACCTTTACTATAAGCCAATTTGCAGACAACACTCTTTTATCTCTTAAAAATAAAGAGGTGCTTCCATTAGTTACTGATAAAATTTCTGTCTTCTCAAAGGCATCTGTCACGGAGTCAGTTCCAACGACTAACAACAACACATCGTCACCGGATCTCCACGCTCCGCCCACTCGTTCACAATCACCGGAATACTGATCATCTGCACCTGCACCTCATCACACCAGCACTATATAGACTCACACTCCCTGCACTTCAGTGTCTGGTCTTGTTTTCTCTTACCAGTTTGCTTACCAGTTTGCTTACCAGTTTGCTTACCAGTTTGCTTACCAGTTTGCTTACCAGTTTGCTTACCAGTTGGCTTACCAGTTGGCTTACCAGTTGGCTTACCAGTTGGCTTACCAGTTGGCTTACCAGTTGGCTTACCAGTTGGCTTACCAGTTGGCTTACCAGTTGGCTTACCAGTTGGCTTACCAGTTGGCTTACCAGTTGGCTTACCAGTTGGCTTACCAGTTGGCTTACCAGTTGCTTTTGTCCAATCCACACCTGCAAAAGAGAACTGTTAGCTCCTCAGCTAAATGACTTTTGTCAATGTGCTCATAACTGCTACTTACCTGCCAGTGCTTATCCTGTGTTCGTGCCTCTGTTCTAATAAACTACCTGTTGTTGACTTACCCTCTTGTTCCCGTCTGTGTCTGACAGCATCAGGTCTGACCTTAAACTTTCAAAAATGTGAATTAATGGCTATCCATAACTGTGACTTAGAAAATATAGAGGGCCTTCCAGTGAAAAATGAGGTTAAGTATTTAGGGTTTATGATCACCAAAAATGTTGCTAATAGAGAACACTCAAATTTTAACTCTAAAATAGAAAGTATGAAAAAAATCCTTAAATCATTGGTTATCTCAAGACTTATTTATATTGTGTAGAATTCTCTTGACTAAAACTGAGGGAATATCCAAACTCATGTATCTCATGCTTTGTATACTGCCCCAAAAGTATAGTTAATTCAGTGAATTCTATTTTATTTAAATTTATATGGAAAAATAAAAGACATTATTTACATAAATTTTATATGGTGAAAGAGTATGAGCATGGAGGCTTGAGAGCCATTGATTTTGAATCTCTTCTTGGTACATTTAGAATAAAATGGCTGAAAGAAATTTGAACAAAGTCACACTCAATATGGTACCATATTCCTTACCACATTTTCAAAAATATTGGTGGCCTTGAATTTGTGTTGAGATGATCTCGATCTTTGTAAAATTCCTTTGAAGGTGTCAAACTTTCATTAACAAGTATTGCTTTTTTGGAAAATGATATTTACCCATAACTTTTCCCCTCACAACTCTACTCTTTGGAACAATAGGGCTGTAGTTATTAATAGGAAATCTCTGTTTAAAAGTGATTAGTATGAAAAAGGCATTATTTTTATTCATGATTTATTAGATGATGATGGCTATTATCTCAATGATTTTATTAATAAATACACCCTAGTGGGAAAAAAAGTGTACTTTATTGTATTTTAAATATATTCCCTTTTTCTATAGTACATTGCAAATATACTAACAAAAAATGTACTATCTTTAAATATATAAAAAGTATATTAGCATCATATTTTCACAATACAACTTTTAACAAAATAATTGTACTTTAGTATATTTTCTAAAAAAAATACATTTTAAAAAAATATACTTAAAGTGTAAGCTCAGTTTATTTTTTAAAAGTGTATTTATTTGCACTTTATAAAAATATATTTGAGGTGTATTTTAACTGTGTGCTGAAAATGATCATTGTAACAATGCACTGAAAGTATATTTAAAAAATACATTATTTAATATCCTGAAGTTGTAGTGTATTTAAAGTTAAATTTGAGTATAAAATGTTTTGAGTTTACTTATTCATCCTTGGAATTTATTTTATTACTTGTTTATTTCAGTATGACTAATGCATTAAAAGCCCATTTTTAATATATGCAGTGTAGCCTATAATTTCCAAATATGAGTAAATATGTTTAATAAGTTTACACTGGCAGAATCATTTTACAATCGTACACACAAATCTATATTAAACAACACACCAGCAGCACAAGTAACGTTACATGCGGAAAAAAAAATGTTGAGTGGTTAAACTTGAGACTTCTGAATTCAAATGTCTGTTGCTCATTGCCTTCAGCCAATCAGAGCTGCCGACGTCACGGTCCTCGTCTGAATCCGCCTCGCTCAGTCACTCAGGTGAATTATATAGTCGCAATGTATAATTTATTTAATAAAACACTGAAAGCGCAATACATCGCTGGGAATTCTGACCAGTTCAATCAAGTGACATCGCAGATTGACCTTGATGGCGACGACAACCGGCTAGGAATTGAATGGCCTATGCCAGGGGTCGGCAATTAAGTTTGGCATCGGGCCAAAAAAAAAGTTCGCCACTAGATGGCGGGCCAGAATATAGTCAAAGAATAATTTAAATTAACTGATGAAAAATGCAACTAGAATTGCCTGTGACAGACTGTTACAGTGTCTTTTGTAACTGGTATTGAGCAGTTACTCTGTGTTAAAACCTGTAGTAGGACAGTCATTAACAAAAAGCCACATTTGTGTGGCGGTGTCCGGGTTTTACACTGGATAAATTAATAGAGTAGTGACCAGGCAAATACCTTCATTCACCAACTTGCAACACAGACCGCCTTGCTAAAACACACATATGTGGGAGATGCAGAATGGATAAAAAAATAACTAAGAGAACTTCAAATAAAAATAAAAGAGGACTTGAATAAGCCCATTAATAGTATGTTTGAGTCATGCTCTTGACTAAGTTTTATTTCCTCTTTCCATATTGTGAATAATGAATGTGTATCGTTTTAATTTGCTTATTACACAATGGAGCCTAACTTATTGTAATAATTAGTAGCCTACTTTTACAATTACTCCTTGACATCCTTACATTCTGCATTTATTTTAAATTGTTTGTGTGCTGGAAGTATGCTTTTACTTCGTGTGCAGAGTGATGTTAACATTTAAGCTAGCTGGTGAAAGAAAATATCACTATCAAAGTGTCTAAAGAGGAAAGTTGATAGCGAAACAGGGCATACAAAGAAGATTTGAAAGACAACTATACGTTCATCTTACTTATTTTGTGAATGCAAAGCCGGTGTGTCTTATCTGCAACAAAATTGTCGCTGTTTTCAAAGAATATAACACAGTGTCTTCACCGGACGCGAGTGGCGCGATGCGACGCCTCAAATGATAATAGAACCCATTATAATCAGTAATATTGTCTACACTGGATGCGGCGCGGTGCGACGCGAGTCACGCGACACAACACATTCCCGACAGCAAACGGATTCCCCGTTCTGTTTCTGACGTAGTCAAAGTGCTTTGCAACGGTCGGTTTGCCGCGTTCAGTGTAGACAGCTCTGAGCTGTTGTTGCGCCGCGAGAACATTCGCGTCTGGTGTAGACACAGTGATAATAGACGGCACCACGATACGAAGATCTATTTCAGAACCAGCCGCTATCAAAATAATCTGGCTGCGGGCGCGGGCCGCCTATATCCGTCCACTGGCCTACGCGATCCTGAAAGAACCGGAGAAAAGTGCTGCTATTTGGAGGTAAGTTGTGGTCTACCAGTTAACAAACTAATAAAAAGTTGAACATGCTGTCTGACCTTCTATCTTTTGTATATTCTGTTAACAGATGCTATTCATCACGAGTTTCTGCGGTCACTGTGTAAGCAGCCATCAGACACAATAATGAGAAGCTCATCAGAAAATGGAATATAATGTGTAATTTGTATTTGTGTATTGAGGGTCACCATTGGTCCAATAATTTTTTTTTTCTTTAATGAAAAACTTGCTAAGTTTTGCTGAATCTATGTTAAGTTTAAATAAAAACCATTGGATTTGTTAATGAAATATGTCTCTTCATTAGTGATGTTACATTTTATTTATTTTAATGGCCTTGAAAACAAGTGCATTCAACTTTGGGAAAATGTCACCTAAGTAATTTGTTAAACTGTATTTAAATAGTAGCACAATTATAATACTGTATTGTGTGAGATTATGTAATTCAAAGTACAGTAGTCAACATTTGAAGTGGATCAAAAAAGTTCAGCAAAGTTGTCCTAAGAAGAAGGTTTTAGGACAACTTTGATTAAAGGTTTTGATCCGCTTCAAATGTTGACTATATTATGTAAAGTATTGTTACAGTGTTCGGTGTGTAGACACACGCGCGAAGAGGAATGTAATATCCAGAGTCAAACTTTACTGGAGAATCCAAAGGAGCATACAGGAACACAGGAGAAACACACACTAACATACAAATGTAAGCGATACCTGACAACATGATCAACAGAAACAGGAACTTAAGTACACAGATGATTGAACTCAAACGAGGAACAGCTGACATGAATGTGATCGTGTCCATGGTGACAGATTGTGGCGGGAAACTAGAACAAAGGAACATGTGACAGATGAAAACACAAACAGAAAGTCCATGTGACTGTAACATTACGCCCCCTCCCGGAAAGGCGCGTCCTCGCGCCGTGGAGAGAGGGGAAGAGGAGGATAAGATGCTGAAGATGATGTAGGAGGCGGACGGCTAACCAGGAGGAGGCGGAGAAACGGAGTCCAGGGTGGTGCAGGAGGTGGTGAAGTCCAGGAGGTGGCCTTGAACAGGGGCTGCAGGTTGTTGTGCCAGGCACCAGCCAGGGTAGTGCCCCACGGCGGCGTTGATGGAGGGAGGAGCCATGGGAGAGAGTTGCTGACGACCACCATGGGGAGGACCGAAGTCAACAACGGCGAGGATGGAGCCCACCGCGTAGTTGACGAGCTGAGGAGGTGGAGAGATGGTGACGATCCAAGCGGCCGCGACGGAGCCGCAGTGACGACCTCCTGAGATCGACGAGGGGATCTGGAGGTCTGAAGACGCGCAGGAGCAACCGAGGGCGGAGACGAAGCCTGAGGTAGGGCGGAGCAAGCCGTAGTGGAAGGGGTGGCGGGCCAGAGAGCAGCGAATGGTCCGTAGGTCCGCACCGAAGGCGAAGCGGTGTCTGACCCAGGTGGAGCCGACGTGCCTAGGGAGTCTGGCGTGGTCGGAAGGCCGATGGTCGACTCAGAGGTCGAGGGTGGGAGGAGCGCAGGCGCAGGAGTCAGAGTGATGGGAGGAGGCAGCTCGAGATCATCCGAAGCTGGAGGCAGAGCTTCGGGCTCCTCGTGCCCAGGAAGAGGCAGATCCCGGCAGGCTCAAGATGGTGCCACGCTACTGAGAGGAGGTGGTATCGAGGGACTGGAGGGAGACGGAGATGACTGGGTGGCACAGATGGCTGTGGACTGGGAAACAGGCTGAAGTTCCATGTAAACATCTAAGATCAGTGGAGAGTCACAGGAATGTTGATGAGAAGGTGGGAGAGGAACGCTGGACGGGACCAGCGGGGAGACAGGCAGTTCAGGGCTGGACGGAACCAGCGGGGAGACAGGCAGTTCAGGGCTGGACGGAACCAGCGGGGAGACAGGCAGTATAGGGGCAAGACAGGATTCCTCTCCACACCTTAAGTCCAGCAGTGTCTCAGTAAACTCACTCTCAGTAGCAGGGGGGTGGGCGGGGCTCATTTCCAGACCCTCGAGGTCCACCAACACTCCCTCGGCGATGACAGAATCGGCCGGCTCACACACCTGGTCAGGTACACGCTGCTCGGGCTCCGTGGCGATGTGACCCCCGATCGCTCTTGTGGGCGTGGGCGGCTCAATCGCGGCGGTCTCCGTCATACTACCTGCGGTGGGCTCAGGTCAAATATCCTCGCCATCTGGGTGGTTCTGGCTGGGCACTGGCTGGGAAGTGGGACTGGCGTCGTTGTCGTCGAATCCTACAGTCATAGGTGATCCACATGACGCCAGCACCCACTCCACGTAGGACGCGAAGCTCCCTCGAGGACCCTCCCCGGACAGCTGTGCATGTGTGGTGGAATTGAGTCCAAAGTGCAAGAACGTGCACAGGCAGTAGTCCAGGAAGGTGGTCTGATGTGCGAGATCCAAAAACAGTTCTAAATGTCTCTCGAGGGAGCTTTCTCCCTGCTCAAGGCACATGAGTTTCACATCAGGGAACATAGTGCAAGCAGGAGTGAAAAAACGGGAAACAAAAGACTGACCACGAAAACCAAAAAGAAAATACTAAATAAAAAACGTCGCTTAAAGTTTAGGTCGGGTATTCTGTTACAGTGTAGACACACGCACGAAGAGGAATGTAATATCCAGAGTCAAACTTTACTAGAGAATCCAAAGGAGCATACAGGAACACAGGAGAAACACACACTAACATACAAACATAAGCAATACCTGACAACATGATCAACAGAAACAGGAACTTAAGTACACAGATGATTGAACTCAAACGAGGAACAGCTGACATGAATGTGATAGTGTCCATGGTGACAGATTGTGGCGGGAAACTAGAACAAAGGAACATGTGACAGATGAAAACACAAACAGAAAGTCCATGTGACTGTAACAAGTATAGGTAATAACAAAGTGTATTGTTATTGACTGCAAAGTGTGTAATTTTTAGTATTTGGAATAAGCCAAAGGTACTGAGCATACAGTATATACTATTACCTGTAAAATAATATATACATTGTATATTGCTTATGTGTTCGGAAGACACTCACAATTATTTTGTAATGTACTTAAATCACAAATAAAGTGTACTTATAACACAAAGTGTACTTATACCACAAATAAAGTATACTTATAACACAAAGTATATTTATAACACAAATAAAGTATACTTATAACACAAATTAAATACACTTTAATATCACTAATCAAGCATGTAATTAGTCTCTACACAGGCATATACTTAAAGTGTACTAAGTATACTTGAAGTTGGTCCAATTTAGCACACTAAATACACTTAAAGTTGTGTTTTTATACAACGTAATTACAACTAAAACATACTTAGTACAAAATTAGTTGTTTCAAAATAGCACACTTTAAGTTAACTAATCATTAACACACTTGAAATATACTAATAATTAGTCTTACTGCAAGTATACTTTTTTTTTCACTAGGGCAGGGTTAGAATTACAATGAAAGGTTATGATAAGGTATGCAGTGTTATACCCACTGGATTGTTAAGAATAATCCAAAGCAGTTTTTCTGATCCTTTATCTAGACCTGTAGCTTCTCTTCCCTCTTTAAAAATATGTAATGTAGACCTTTTAGACAGTAAGTGTAATAACAAACTTATTTACAAAGAACCTTAACGTATTATCACTGGTGATTATCAGTGTTATTTTCTGGGAGATGTTGAAACTTCAGTAAGGGATAAAGCTTTTACCTGTTATATGGCATACCCTGTTGCTCCAAAGGTCAAGGAGACTCATTACAAATTATGTTCAGGATTTACCCAGTTAATGATTTTATACAAAAAACTATTTTATTTCGAGGGGGATCCTTATGGTTTTTGTTCTTCTTTTCCTGAAGTATGATTTAAATTCATCCTTCTCTGATGTTGTTAATTTTGTTTTATTGATGGGTAAATATCATGTCCATACTTGTAAATGGAAAAAGTGTAACTTTCTATGTGAGTTTGTTAAAATGTTACAGAACTTTAAATGCTTCAAAAAACATAATAGAAAATCTGAAACATTATGTTTATCTTTGTCAAAATATGTATTATTTTAGTCTCTTTTCTTTTTTGATGTCTACATCGGCTCCCACTTTGTCCTCATCCTTGCTCTGTTTTTTTGTTTGTTTGTTTTTTGTTGTTGTTTTTTTCCCTCTCTCTCTCTTTAATGTAAACTCTAAATGTTTGTTTCAGTGGAAGTGCCTTATATTGTTGATTGTTCCCTGTCTTGTTATGTACATTAAGCAATGGGAAAAAAAAGAAGAAAAAAAGAAAAAAAACCCCACATTGTTCAACACCCTTAAGTCATTCCCTTAGTTAAGGGGAAATCACGCCTTAAGTATCATACTTAAGGGAAAAACTTAAGGTGCTTTATGCAACCGGGCACTTTGCTTTTATTTTGTTCCATCACGTGCATCACGTAAACTATAATTACATTATAATTGAATTAAAAAAATGTAATTAATAAATAAACATAATAACAAACGTTTGATTAATACAATGTGTAGTTTAAACAATATAACTAATAATTAAATATAGCCTATTAATTAAGCGAATTATATAAAATATAAAAATAAACACATTAATAAATGTTAAACTAATTATATACAATTGCAAGATGAATGGTGATATATGCAGTAACCTAAAAATGTGTCTGAGGTGCTTTCTATAGTATATTTTGCATATTGTATAGTTTGAGAGGGGGTTTTATTCTGTTTTCTCAAATATCGTATGCGCGCGCGCGCGTGTGTGTGTGTGTGTGCGTGTGTGTCGCCATCTAGTGTAATTTGTAATAAACACCGGAAGAAGATAATGTGACTTCACTTGATGCATAGTAACTATTTTTGTTTCAGACAAGAATATAGAACACTTGATAACAACGTGGTAGTCGAGACCTAAAGCCATAATTATACTTTATTATATGATATATGAAAGTACACAGGAAACAGGAAGACAGCCAGAGGAAATCATGTTGTTAAACACTATCATCATTTGAGCATGCAAACACATGACATAAACACCTATCTAGCTTTGAGAATGTATCAGCAATTAGATTTAGGTTTTAGAATCATATCCATAATCCTTAGACAGGATTAAAAACAAGATATCTAAGACACGAGAAAAACAAGTTTGGTCTCTTGTGAGCTTGCTGCTTCCAGCTCTCACATGACTGGGAAACTGGCCAGGCTGGCAATGCCACATGCATTGTTACGGTTACGAGCCATCAGGACATACCCCTTCTTTCCCCAGTCTTCACCCCAACTTCAGAAGCAAAAAAAAAAAAAAAAACAGGTGGATTAGGAGAAGACACTACTAAATGCACATTTATTTATTTATTTATTCTTTAAAAAAAAGTAAAACTTCCTTATTTTATAATTGAATAATTACATATTTACTTTATTTTAAATGGAATAATTTTAATTAAATTATTTATTTATTATTTTAAACAATGCTGCTCTCTTGAAGAATCTCACCTGTTCTTCACAATCCAGTACTTTTCGCCTTTTGATGTGACTCCGTAACCAACAGCTAGCACTGCATGGTTGAAATAATCCTTTTTGCAGTTGAGATCATAGTACACACCTAGAAATGGGTTTTGGACATAGTACAGGTCAAGCTTTTAGTCTTATTAGTGATCTTTATTATAAAGATTTCAGCAAAACAACACAAAACAGACAATATAGATGTAGAAGAGATGCTAAGTACCGCTTTTGTAGTACAGGAAGGTGGACTGCATGGCATCTATAACCACTGACACAGGTCCCACCTTTGCCACAGCAGCAGTCAGTGCCCTCTCATCACCCTGAGGAATCTCTTTATACCCTTTACAAGTGGCCGCTCTCGCTGAACTGTTGTAGGCACACCGTTGATCCTGCAGGGGGCAGTAGTAAGATGAAAAATAATGGCTGTCAACAGTTAAAAGGGTTAGTTCACCTAAAAATGATCATTCTCCTACGCTGTTTACATTCAGCGCTTCCAGGTTCTACGTCAGAACGCCGACTCATTATTGGCCGGCTCCAGCGCCAGCATCACGTGCTTGCATCGTGCTGCTTACATGAACAGCGTCGGCCAATACTGAGCCAGCGTTCTGATGTAGAACCTGGAAGCGCTGAACGTAAACAGCGTAGGAGAATGACACAGAAGAGAAGATATTGTTGAATGGTCGTTATTTTTGCACACAAAAAGTATTCCCGTCACTTCATAAAATGAAGGTTGAACCACTAGAGTCACATGGACTATTTTAATCATGTCTTTAGTACCTTTCCGGACCTTGAATGTGGTGGTTAAAAAAAGAGTCACATACCTCTCGGATTTCATAAAAAATATCTGAATTTGTGTTCCGAAGATGAACGAGTGTGTTCTTACGAGTGTGGAATGGCATGAGGGTGAGTAATTAATGACAGAATTTTCATTTTAGGGTGAACTAACCCTTTAATCATTGGTTGGCTGTGACCTTATTCCAAATAACTTAAATCAATCATTTAAAAAAAAAAAAAATTATTTAATTTGTTTAGCAACACAAATGTTTTGCCTTCTAAGTCAGTTAGCAATAAGATACGTTCCCATTTACTGCTCGTGTAAATGAGAAATGGGTTTTGCGTGTGAAATTCAGTCATTAAAATAAGAATCCACACGATCGGGGGTTTCGCATGAGGGGGAAAAGTTCACCATGCAGATTTCGCTCATGTTCAAGTTGGTTTTGTGAATTTGCTGTGCTGACCAGCAAAAAGCTGCTTGGTTTAAAAGTGTGTGAACTGTTCACACAGTAAAACCTCTGTGTGATCAGTGCTTCACACATCCATAAGAAAACACTTAAGAGTGTTTTAACATCAGAGAAGAGATGTCATTGCAAGAGGGAGGGGAAGTTATTTTGATTAAAAATTACAAGAGCACATGAATTAAAAAAAATAAAAATAATGTGCACAGATAAATGATTTATAATATACCATAAAAAATAAGAATTGTCAATTTTGATATCATGGTAACTTTACATACCATTCCAACGTAGGGGTAGCCCTCCTCTGAATCAATGCCTTGGTTGTCTGCAACATATTGGAAGGCAATTGTCATGTATCCTCCACCGCAGCCGGCATTTCCAGTCACACAGTCCACCAAGTTCTGAGAACTGAGATCCACCAGTTGACCGTTGGTCTTCTTCAGCTGACCTTCCAAGGCCCCAACAGAGCTAAAGGCCCAGCATGAGCCGCACGAACCCTGAGGGGAGCAAGAGAAAAACGGCACTCACTGAGGAGCAGCCTAAACTCTTCTATACTGATTTAAAAAGAAAAGCTTCATGTTTTTATCCACTAGATGGAGACCAAGTACAGTGATAACTGTAGCTGGCTTGAAATCTAAACATATGAAGCCAATGGTAATATGGTAACCCTCATTCTGTGGAAATTTGTATGAAAGCACATTTGTTACTGCCAGGAGTTAAGGTGAGTATGGTGATAAGGTTCACCAGAATGAGGAAATATTACAGGAATATTTTGTAATTTCCTTACTTGGTTCTTGACAGAAGTGACATATCCTAGTTTACGGTAGTCAATTTTTTTTGGCAACTTCTCCACTGTGTCACCAGGTATGTATGTGTTTGTTGGGTCCCGGTACATGGGCATTTGGAGTGTCATCATTTGCTTTGCCACTTCTTCTAGTGTCTGCAGAGAGATAAGAATTGAACAAAAAAGATCTTGCATCAAATTTCAAAAAATGTTAACAGAATCTACTTTCAGTAAACAGGCCTTTATAATACATATTTTGTTGATGGAACATTTCTGTTGTCACACGATTACCTATCTGCAAACAGGTTTAGCAAGTAACAAAACAGCAAAATAATTGTGCTAATTGTGGCATCTTAAAATAGGCAGTTTCACATATATAGCTGTTTTTCCTCTTATACAAATGTTTGTAAAACAATGAGTTGAGCAGTTAGCAGCAGTGAAATATTAAGGTACTTACCATGTCTCCAAAATGGTTCATGCCCAGATTATAGGTATGAATCCCCAGTTCATACTCTTTGTTATGGGCCTCAATAAATAGCATGTTCTTCTCCCAAATCGCCCGTCGAATAGACTCTTCATCCTGTCCACCATGAAACACACATGTAAATACTTCACACAAAAAGTGATACTGAATGGAATAATAGCCGCAGTGCATTAAAACTGCTCCATAAAGGGACTTAGCCAGTACAATCAAATTAACGTAGTCATAAAATAATAATAATAATAATAATACAAACTAGCTTATCAACCTAATTCATTAACTCTTTTAGCACCCTGAGGAAATTTGTTTTTATTATTTTAGTCTTTACATAGCATGCTACTCACCAGGCCATTGTATTCCCTCTTATGGGTGATTTTCCAGCTCTCCCATGCTTCATCCAGTGAGAGATTGTCCAGAGTGTGAGCCAGTCCACACCACACCACCACAATAAGAGGAATTCCACCAAATGTATACATAATGCCCTAAAAAACAGTCAGAGGTGTAAACCCACTATATACTATAACATGCTCGTGCAAAGTACGTGCGTGTTAACTGTAAACCACATGCAAAAACCCTCACTGCAACCTATTTAAGTCAGTTTAAAGAAGTAAGGATTGAGTGGTGATATCTGAAATGAAAAAGAAGAAATTTACCATCTTATTATATTCAAAAATAGCGTTAAAAAGTTTTCATTTTAAAAGCTTTATTAACATCAAAAAGAAAGCGAAAGTAATTGCAATAAAGCTGCACCCAGAACTTCAAATGTTTCAATTTTCATACTTTACGAGTATTAAAACGTATAAACAATGTAAACTATTGTTTATTGAAAACTGAGTTAAGAAAATAAGATGAGTGACACCATGAGGAGCCTCAGTTACCTGGATGATTTCCAGAAGTTCAGAACAAAAGATGGATGCACAGATGGCATGAAGTAATCGGCCCGAGCTCGGCTGCCCCGTGGAGCTTGCGGCTCAGACTCGGCATCTGCGTGTGTTAACCGGGCCGATTGTGGCCCGCAGCTCGCTCTGGCACATGAATATTTGTTATGGCTGTAAAGCACTGGGCCGATACCTGTTCACAGTAACTGGCCCAACTTTGGCTGTAGAGATCTGGGCCACTTCTGGCAATGACTCGGCTTATGTTCACTCAGAGATGGTTACATAATGTAGTGTGATGAATGCTGGGGATTTCTCTTTTTGTTTGGCTTTGGCCCCGCCTATTTGAACCTTTCTGCAGCACGTTCTCTTTCCATTGACTGGATGCACGGATAATTGAACTCAGAATTGATATGTGCAGGGGCGTAGTTTGTGGGGGGGAGGTAACCCCCCCCAATATTCAAATCCATCAGTTATAAACACCCCCACCACACACACACCCAATATTTCAACATGAAAATCACAGTAGATCAAATTTATTTATTTAGAATTCATTTATTTTGTAACAATAATTTTTTGAGTTTGTCATCATAAATTAGACAAAAAAAAAAAAAAAAAAAAAAAAAATACTCCCCCTCCATTGAACTGATTGGTAATGCCCAACCAATGCGTCACGGTCACACTTTTACCAAAACAACGCGAGTGGTGCTCTACTGTTTGAATAAAAGAGCATGGGTAGCACCAAAAATGAAGAGAACCGCTGCCCAGCCGACTATATTAAACTGCTGGTCAAAGATGGACGTTAGAGAAGGAGGTATGAGAGTATTGTGTAATAGCTAAGTACACTACACATATATTTTAGCTAGCTAATCTCAATTTCTTTAAAACTCTTAAAAAGCAGTGGTGTAGTCTAGTTTTTTGTTATGAGTATACTGTGATTTTTCCCTCCCAACCTCACACTCACCCTTCCCAGAGCAACACCCCATAAGCACCACCACACTCGCTAATGCATATAGTACGTATCTGATCTAGGCTACATGTGATTGAGAGCATTCTGAAAGACTGCTTATGTGTGTTTTATCAACATGTCAATTTATTATAAGCAACACAAGACTTTAACATCCAATGACATTTACAGCTGAAGAGACTGGTCTGATTTTCTGCTGTTTAGTGTCAGTCAACTCAGCCAGTTAAGATCTACATTTAGCCTTAGATGTTATATGAATATGGTCCCTGGATCATAGGTTTTATCAGCTGGCAAGTTTCAATGCACATTAAAGAGTACAAGTTGCAACTATTATTAGAAAATGCTGGGTTAAAAACAACTCAAGTTGGGTTAAAAAATGGACAAACTCAGCGGTTGGGTTAAATGTTTGCCCAACGTGCTGGGTAGTTTTATTTAACCCAACTATTGTGTAAAAATTGCTGTATTGCTTGCTTAAAATGAACCCAAAATATGTAGGAAATTAACATTTATTAATATTAAATATAATAATTAAACAATAAACATTTATTAAATTGTTTATTAATAAATGATCACCTTTTGATTATTATTGTTGCCTCTAGTAATTGTGTCTGATTTTTTTCCAACCTTAATTTCCAACCTATTTTAGGGTCATTTTGGCCAGCCACAGTCATTTTTAAACAATAGTTGAGTTAAATAAAACTACCCAGCAGGTTGGGCAAACATTTAATCCAAGTGCTGGGTTTGTCCATTTTCAACCCAATTTGAGTTGTTTTTAACCCAGCATTTTTAGAGTGTAACAATAATAAGGATTATCAGTATGTCACAATATCACCCTGTTTGGACTTTGTTTTCTGTTTTGTACCATTTCCTGCCAGTCTATCACCATAGTTATGCATTTCAATTCACTAACTTGAAATTCGATTCAGTATCAGTTATTTTGGATATACTGTATATCAGGTACAGTGGCTACATGGCAAATTTTCTCAAGAAAAAAATCTCAACTAATGCTGTAAAATATACAAGGGAATCAGTTGATACTAAATTAATATTGAAGGTTAAAATGAACTGATTTGCATACGAACTTAAACTACACTTAAGGAATTTTTTTGCAATAATAAAGTTATAATAGGCCTACTAACTTTTTAATTATTTCTACTCTAATTCGTTTTTTGACATATAAACAGTTAAATGGTAACTGTCAACTTGACAGATTTGTTCAAACATGCATTATAAAGGCTACTGAAGAACATTAAAAATTATAATTAATATGTCATATGGTGCATATATTTAGCTAAATGCTGCTCTCTAGAGTTCATTTTTCTAGCTGACTAACGAGTTTATGGTCACTGTTTGTTCAGAGGTAACTTTAACCTAAATTTGACGTTACGTGACATTGTTTACAAGCTGTTTTATTGACGTCTTTCTGTGGTTGAAACACTGATTACGCGAATACGCGAGACATGATACGGATTTCGTCAAGTTGTACTGTATCTTTTAACATACCTTCAGAATGAACATTCATGTTTATTTCGCGCTGTAACTGGTATTAAAGCGGAGGAGAGGATCAGTTCATGTGTGCCTCACTGCCGCTTCTCTTGAACTGATGAGGCGCTACAGTGGTCAGGACACATTAAAGAGCGCCAAAACGGTATTTATATAAAAATATCTATATATTTTATTTCATAGTTAAATGGGAAGAATTTGAAATATGATCCTTTGTTTCATGTCAAAAGCAACAAACAACACAACTCTTATTGTGATTTATTGGATGGTTACGTATCCTTGCGTTTTTTTTAAAGTGGGTATACGGCCTATACCTGCATCCACAAGGCCACTGCTTTAAAGGTATTTTGCATTAACTGTGTTTAATATTTTTAAACTGGAAAATAATCGCATGCGTTAAGGTGCTAATTTTGACAGCCTGTATATAGGCTATGTGTTAGTAGTTTTTTTAAAGCAACTTTTATAATGTTACAAAAGATTTATTTTTTACATAAATGCTGTCCTTTTAAAATTTCTATTCATCAAACAATTCTGAAAACAAGATTCAACATTGATAAATTATAATAACAAGAAATGTTTCTTGAGCATATTAGAATGATTTCTGAAGGATCATGTGACACTAATAAATAAGTTGATAATAAAAGCAACAAATTAAATAAAATAAAAACATTTGACTCATGTAGTTACTACTGTAGCACTTTTCGTAGTGTCATAGCATTTTATTTTAAAGTGGAGCGGTTCCTTATGCCAAGAGCTGCCACCGACTAAAGATTTTTCTAGTAGTCGTTCATTTAGGCCATTAATAGTTTAGTCGCACGTTTATGTTAAATTATATAATATAATAATAGCCTACTAAACCATTTCTTAAATAAATTATCTATATAGCTATATAGGCCTGATATAGCACATTCCGCGCTCAAGCTCGCGCATAAATCTTGGTGCAGTGCAAAGCACCGGCAAAAGTATTACTGAATATGAATGTGTTTGGGGGGAAAGAATACACTTTAAACTATTTAAAACATATTTAAATTATAATGCTTTCTGAGTCAGTGTCGGCTGCAAAGATGAAGTTGATGACGCTGACAAAAAAAAAAAAAAAAAAGAGCGAGATTGCGCGTGCGCCTCCTACCTAAGCTCACTAATACTTTAGATTCCTCACTCTTGCACATTAACACTAATTTAACTTTTGGACCATATAAAGATGCGTTTATTGACTTGTACAAACTCCTCTCTATATCTCCGACATTTGAAGACATAAAACAACTGTGGGGATGTCCAAAACAGCAGCATGGCACATTTGGCCATCATCCACAGAGAGCTAAGGCTGTTTTGAGACTTTAAATAGCAAATAAAATAGCCTTTTGTTGTCATATTGCGATTGACTGAAATTCCGAAATGCTTGTTCAGTGAACGTCTGCCTATTAAAAAAAAAAAAAATCTTTGGGAACTGACTGATCTATGTGCTTGTTTCATTTCATAAAATAATAATAATTTAAAAAAAATTAAATTGTGCCGAGTCAAATAATAATGTAATAAAATGTTAAAAGTCGAGTGGTTGAGTTTTCTTCATATTTATTTTATTATTCATATAAAAAATAAAAAGTTTTTGCGCATATTTACAAGTAATTGCCCAAATAATTGCCTCCGTCAATGATCTAGCGCCACCTCAGCACCTGCGTTCATGAAAGTGAACAAGGAATGAATCAAAATGTGTCTCATCTCACCTGTGCACTCTCCTTTAGCTGCAATTTGTTTCGTCTGTAGAGGAAGCGATAATGAATGAGAGTTCCTGGTTTCTTTGCTTTTATTTTGTTCCATCACGTGCTAATCTCTGCCTGTTGTCATGGTACAGTCTTTTTTTTTTTTTTTTTCCTCTCTTTTTTTTAAAATTGATTTCCAACATATAATATAGAACTACTGAACAAATATAGACTACAACAAAGACATAGAAAATATACAGTAATACAAGTAAAAAATAAAAATAAAATAATGATAATAAAAAAGAACAGGTATAAGATCATCATATAAATAACATAAAAGCTTCACAAAGAGACCTAGTGCATTTTGCTTTACTGTTTTTCAACCCAAGTAGTAACTTAATATAGTAATCAATATAATGTAAATGGTATTTCCCCATAATCAAACAAAGATTATAAAGGCCACATTTGGTGGTAATCCTTGTCTATTAAAATAAAAAATAAAAAAAAGATTTTTCAGGAAAAAAAAAAAAAAAAAATCTTTCATGCCTAAGCATTTACAAAGGAAACATTCCAAATCTATCCAAAACATTTTGCTATAAATGCAGTTAAAAAATAAGTGGACAACATTTTATTTCTCAGTCCCACAGAAATCACATATAACATCTACATCAGTACGAAACCTGGAAAAAAGAGTTTTAACAGGGTACACCAGATGGAGTATTTTAAAATGTACTTCTCTCACCTTATTTGTTATGCAATATTTTTTAGGCAGCAACCATATTCCCACTTATTTAGAATGCCAGTTTTATAAGATATTGGGCTGTATTCTGTTAGTAACTTCCTGATAAAGTAATTATTCCATCTTCTGTCATTAATAGTAACTCCTTTAATTGCAATGTCTGAGACTCATATGGTACAATCTTAATTCTTGCTTAGCTTTGCCCTGTTACGTGAACAAAAAATAATGTAATTAAAATTAATAAATTATTGTTGTTGAATCACCACATAGGCTAGCAGAATTCACTGTATCCCCAGAAAACCATACATATGTTTGGCATCTTGAGATCTACTTTTTGACATTTAATCCTTTTTTTTTTTGGACAGAAAAGGGATCTTACATATTTGTTTCTGAATAACATATGAAATTACACATCAATTAGTGATGTAAAATAATAACATCGCTAGTAAAACTGTACAATACACAGTTCTTACAATGGACAGTTCTTATCTTTTTTGAGGCAGTCTGAACAGCCACAAGCAAATGTGGGTGAAATACCCCCATCTACTGGTGAACTCAGTATCAACATCAACCATTTAAAACATATTTAAAACATATACTTTACAGTAAAACAATTGTTCATTTTGATTTCATGGTGACTTTAATGAGTTATAAGTTGCACACATTGATGAATACTTTCATTTTAAAGGAATAAATATTTCAATACAATTCCATCAATGTATGGATACCATCAACATCATTTCAAGCTAATGTTGAGAATATTACAGTCAAACAAGAACACCCCAAATAACCATCATGAAAATTATTCTGCAAGTAGATGATAGATCAACTTTGGGATCATCTGACAGATGCTTGTGAAATACACATTCTCACCTCAGTGGAGTAAAACTTGTCATGCGTCTTCTTCCACAACTCCCAGTGCTGGTCTAGATTTGAGTTGAAACGGGCCAGTGCTGCGCTACAACACATGACAAACAGCAAGCTCCCGAACATCATGGCCTGACAAGAGGAAAACGGCCCATGAAAGTTACTGACATGCATTAAACCATCAATATTTTATCCATTATTATACTGTCATTGAATTATGTGACAACTGGCCTAGTCACTTCATCCACAGTCTGAAGTGATCAATTCAGTGAAGCAGACTTCTGAAACAGTCTAAGATTTGTTTGTTTTGAATGTTCATATCTGAATGAAACACTGTCATCCTGATTTTAGGAAGGAAGAAAACAAACTGAGTAAAATAAAATAGTAGAGGTTAGTGTTGTAGTACTCAAGACCAGACTTAAGACCATTTTTTGAAGGTCTTGGTCCTGTCTTGTCTTGGCCACATTTGGTCTTGGTCTTGCCTTAGTCTCAGACTAAAAGGACTCTGGATTTTATTTCAAGACCGGTCAAGACCACAACTGTGGTGATATCGCTAAATTGCTGTTGCATTGTCTGATTTCTTTGTTAAAATCATTAATGTGATTGGATGTAAAACTCCCTGCTTCAAATGCAATTATTTCTCATTTCATTTATTTTGTTACTGTTGTGCCGGGTCAGAAATCAACAAAGGATTGTGTCAAAAACTAAAATTAATACAAATGCCCACAAAATTCAAGATATGATTGCAAAAAAGTACTTGATCTTGATATTTATGTTATAACATATTAAGCAATATCACAAGACAGAAGGCCGTTTTCACAAATATGAGCACAATTGCAAATGTTATTGATATTGATTATTGATTTTTTACAAATGTTCAATTAACAAATTTATTTAAAAAAAAAAAATTTAAAAAAAAAATTAAAATATTAATCTCAACATTATTTGTGCATTGTACCAATTCAGATGCAACTTCTGTTCCATCTCTGCAGTGTAAAGATTAATTTTGTTGTTAGTAATTTTAATTGATTGGTAACAGCTCTATATAGTGTCTTGATATTTATTCTAATTGTAATTACGCTTTAAAAATAAGACATTTCTCAGGCAGTAAATGTGAATCTTTCAGATGAATTTGAGGAGTGCTATTCTGGTCTTGGTCTTGGTCTTGTCTTGCTCTCAACCCCCCAAAGTCTTGGTCTTGTCTTGGTCTCAACCCCCCAAAGTCTTGGTCTTGTCTTGGTCTCGACACACACTGGTCTCGGTCTCAGTTTAGGTGGTCTTGACTAAAACACTAGTAGAGGTATACCATAAAGGAAGTTAAAACATCCAAATGTTGTGAAATTGGTGACCACCTGCCTATATATATGATGAAATGTTCAAGTAGGCGTGAAGACCGCAAGTGTCTGTAGAAATTCTGATTACCCAATGGGACACTGTTATGGTGTTGCAAAAATACAAGTGTTTACAGAGCTTTATTTTGAATTTCAATACTCTGCATTATGAAATAAACTTCTAAATGTCTGTTTAGTAGTTGCGTTGGTAGTTGCTATGTGGGCACTTGTATTTTTTAAGCTGAGAAGTAAGGGATAACTTGTCCCGCTATATATAATTAATGGACGAGAAAACATCATCCTGCACCAACATAAATTAGAAAGCATTTTAAACTACTCATGACCACCTTTACTAGAATTTATCACGTTCTATTGTATTTATTTAGGTAAATGTTGACTAACATGTTGTAGACTTTATAATTGATTATGTTAAAGGGATAGATTTTGCACTATTTATAGATTCATATTACAAATGTGGCATTATGTGTAGGCTGCTATTTTTCATAAATGCTATAGATAAAAAAAGAAAGAAAAAAAGTTACTCTGGATTTTTTTTCAAGACCGGTCAAGACCACAACTGTGGTGATATCGCTAAATTGCCGTTGCATTGTCTGATTTCTTTGTTAAAATCATTAATGTGATTGGATGTAAAACTCCCTGCTTCAAATGCAATTATAATTGTTATATGTTATAACATATTAAGCAATATCACAAGACAGAGGGCCGTTTTCACAAATATGAGCACAATTGCAAATGTCATTATATTGATTATTGATTTTTTACAAATGTTTAATTAACAAATTTATTTAAAAAAAAAAATTAAAATATCTCAACATTATTTATGCATTGCACCAATTCAGATGCAACTTCTGTTCCATCTCTGCAGTGTAAAGATGAATTTTGTTGTTAGTGATTTTAATTGATTGGTAACAGCTCTATATAGTGTCTTGTTAGGGCCTGAGCACCAATGGTGTGAGGACCCTATTGTAATTGCTTGGCCAATTATTCTTCTTCTCTGAAATTAATCACATTTTTGAGGGCCTAAACATGCTCAAAAACTCATGAAACTTTGAACATGCGTCAGAAGTGGTGAAAATTTACGTCTAATATGGGTTTCAGAATTAGGTGTGGCAAAATGGCTCGATAGCGCCACCTACAAAATTTCAATTAAGCGCCCTTCGTGCTACGTTTCACGTACAGGTATGAAATTCGGTAGACAGATGTAACAGCTCAATACCTACAAAAAAGTCCCTGGGTGCAAAATCTGAAAACCCAACAGGAAGTGAGATATTTTGAATTTTCTCTGCAAAATTTTGGGATTTTTTTTTTTACCATTTCCACATGTTGTACTTTAACAAACTCCTCCTAGAGCTTTAATCAAATCAACATCATATTTGTTCAGTCTAATCTAAAGGCCTTTGAGACGTTAAATTGCGAAGATCCAGAGTTTTCGCTGAAGGGCGAGTCTGTGGCGGCCTGACAAAGTTCGATGTTTTGCCATGAAACAGGAAGTTGTTGTAACTTGGCCATACAATGTCCAATCTGCCCTAAACTTCACTTTTTATTAGAGTCCTGGCCTGAAGACATCTACATGCTAATATTCAGTTACAGTCATAGCGCCTGTGGGTCACAGGAAATGACATGTTTTACACTGTGATTAACTCCTCATAGAGATTTAACCAGAAGCACATCATATATGGTCAGTCTAATCTTAAGGCCTTCGAGATGTTAAATTGCAAAGATCTTGAGTTTTCGTTGAATGGCGTGTCCGTGGCGACTGACAAAGTCTGATGTTTCGCCATGAAAGAGTCCGATCTGCCCCAAACTTCACAAGTGTGATAAGAGTCCTGGCCTAAAGGCATACCAATATTCAGTTAGTCATAGCGCCACCTTCTGGCAACAGGAAATGGTATGCTTTACACTTTAGATCACTCCCAGAAACACATTTCAATATGCCACAAAGTACCAAACATGCTAGAAACACACTAAATCATGAAACATGCAATTAACGCCACAAAACAGGAAGTTGTTGTAACTCAGGCATACAATGTCCGATCTGCTCCAAACTTCACAAGTTTGATAATAGTCCTGGCCTGAAGACATCTACATGACAATATTCAGTTATGGTCAAAGCGCCACCTGTTGGCAGCAGGAAGTGTGGCACTTTGAAATGACTTGGCCATAATTCTCCTGTATTCACTCGCTTACATGCATGTCGCCCACTGTTCACTGTTTTCCTGATGCCAACGGGTGGCGGCGAGCCTGGGTGCGAGGGCCCTTTCATCACTGCTTGCAGCTTTAATTATTTATTCTAATTGTAATTATTCATTAAAAATAAGACATTTCTCAAGCAGTAAATGTGAATCTTTCAGATGAATTTGAGGAGTGCTATTCTGGTCTTGGTCTTGGTCTTGTCTTGGTCTCGACACACACTGGTCTCGGTCTCGGTTTAGGTGGTCTTGACTAAAACACTAGTAGAGGTATACCATAAAGGAAGTTAAAACATCCAAATGTTGTGAAACTGGTAGAAAAAAAATTCTAAGTAAACAGGGCTCTCAAGTCAACGTGTGAGACGTGCATTTCAACCAGTTTACACGCTTACGTCCCACACCATTGCTCTGTCCAGATACCCACACTTGCCGTATTGGCACTTGACCACCTGCCTACATATATGATGAAATGTTCAAGTAGGCATGAAGCTCGCAAGTGTCTGTAGAAATTCTGATTACCCAATGGGACACCCTTATGGTGTCGCAAGAATGCAAGTGTTTACAGAGCTTTATTTTGAATTTCAATACTCTGCATTATAAAATAAACTTCTAAATGTCTGTTTAGTAGTCGCGTTGGTAGTTGCTATGTGGGCACTTGTATTTTTTAAGCTGAGAAGTAAGGGATAACTTGTCCCGCTATATATAATTAATGGACGAGAAAACATCATCCTGCACCAACATAAATTAGAAAGCATTTTAAACTACTCATGACCACCTTTACTAGAATTTATCACGTTCTATTGTATTTATTTAGGTAAATGTTGACTAACATGTTGTAGACTTTATAATTGATTATGTTAAAGGGATAGATTTTGCACTATTTATAGATTCATATTACAAATGTGGCATTATGTGTAGGCTGCTATTTTTCATAAATGCTATAGATAAAAAAAGAAAGAAAAAAAGTTACTCTGGATTTTTTTTCAAGACCGGTCAAGACCACAACTGTGGTGATATCGCTAAATTGCCGTTGCATTGTCTGATTTCTTTGTTAAAATCATTAATGTGATTGGATGTAAAACTCCCTGCTTCAAATGCAATTATAATTGTTATATGTTATAACATATTAAGCAATATCACAAGACAGAGGGCCGTTTTCACAAATATGAGCACAATTGCAAATGTCATTGATATTGATTATTGATTTTTTACAAATGTTTAATTAACAAATTTATTTAAAAAAAAAAATTAAAATATCTCAACATTATTTATGCATTGTACCAATTCAGATGCAACTTCTGTTCCATCTCTGCAGTGTAAAGATGAATTTTGTTGTTAGTGATTTTAATTGATTGGTAACAGCTCTATATAGTGTCTTGTTAGGGCCTGAGCACCAATGGTGTGAGGACCCTATTGTAATTGCTTGGCCAATTATTCTTCTTCTCTGAAATTAATCACATTTTTGAGGGCCTAAACATGCTCAAAAACTCATGAAACTTTGAACATGCGTCAGAAGTGGTGAAAATTTACGTCTAATATGGGTTTCAGAATTAGGTGTGGCAAAATGGCTCGATAGCGCCACCTACAAAATTTCAATTAAGCGCCCTTCGTGCTACGTTTCACGTACAGGTATGAAATTCGGTAGACAGATGTAACAGCTCAATACCTACAAAAAAGTCCCTGGGTGCAAAATCTGAAAACCCAACAAGAAGTGAGATATTTTGAATTTTCTCTGCAAAATTTTGGGATTTTTTTTTTTACCATTTCCACATGTTGTACTTTAACAAACTCCTCCTAGAGCTTTAATCAAATCAACATCATATTTGTTCAGTCTAATCTAAAGGCCTTTGAGACGTTAAATTGCGAAGATCCAGAGTTTTCGCTGAAGGGCGAGTCTGTGGCGGCCTGACAAAGTTCGATGTTTTGCCATGAAACAGGAAGTTGTTGTAACTTGGCCATACAATGTCCAATCTGCCCTAAACTTCACTTTTTATTAGAGTCCTGGCCTGAAGACATCTACATGCTAATATTCAGTTACAGTCATAGCGCCTGTGGGTCACAGGAAATGACATGTTTTACACTGTGATTAACTCCTCATAGAGATTTAACCAGAAGCACATCATATATGGTCAGTCTAATCTTAAGGCCTTCGAGATGTTAAATTGCAAAGATCTTGAGTTTTCGTTGAATGGCGTGTCCGTGGCGACTGACAAAGTCTGATGTTTCGCCATGAAAGAGTCCGATCTGCCCCAAACTTCACAAGTGTGATAAGAGTCCTGGCCTAAAGGCATACCAATATTCAGTTAGTCATAGCGCCACCTTCTGGCAACAGGAAATGGTATGCTTTACACTTTAGATCACTCCCAGAAACACATTTCAATATGCCACAAAGTACCAAACATGCTAGAAACACACTAAATCATGAAACATGCAATTAACGCCACAAAACAGGAAGTTGTTGTAACTCAGGCATACAATGTCCGATCTGCTCCAAACTTCACAAGTTTGATAATAGTCCTGGCCTGAAGACATCTACATGACAATATTCAGTTATGGTCAAAGCGCCACCTGTTGGCAGCAGGAAGTGTGGCACTTTGAAATGACTTGGCCATAATTCTCCTGTATTCACTCGCTTACATGCATGTCGCCCACTGTTCACTGTTTTCCTGATGCCAACGGGTGGCGGCGAGCCTGGGTGCGAGGGCCCTTTCATTGCTGCTTGCAGCTTTAATTATTTATTCTAATTGTAATTATTCATTAAAAATAAGACATTTCTCAAGCAGTAAATGTGAATCTTTCAGATGAATTTGAGGAGTGCTATTCTGGTCTTGGTCTTGGTCTTGTCTTGGTCTCGACACACACTGGTCTCGGTCTCGGTTTAGGTGGTCTTGACTAAAACACTAGTAGAGGTATACCATAAAGGAAGTTAAAACATCCAAATGTTGTGAAACTGGTAGAAAAAAAATTCTAAGTAAACAGGGCTCTCAAGTCAACGTGTGAGACGTGCATTTCAACCAGTTTACACACTTACGTCCCACACCATTGCTCTGTCCAGATACCCACACTTGCCGTATTGGCACTTGACCACCTGCCTACATATATGATGAAATGTTCAAGTAGGCATGAAGCTCGCAAGTGTCTGTAGAAATTCTGATTACCCAATGGGACACCCTTATGGTGTCGCAAGAATGCAAGTGTTTACAGAGCTTTATTTTGAATTTCAATACTCTGCATTATAAAATAAACTTCTAAATGTCTGTTTAGTAGTCGCGTTGGTAGTTGCTATGTGGGCACTTGTATTTTTTAAGCTGAGAAGTAAGGGATAACTTGTCCCGCTATATATAATTAATGGACGAGAAAACATCATCCTGCACCAACATAAATTAGAAAGCATTTTAAACTACTCATGACCACCTTTACTAGAATTTATCACGTTCTATTGTATTTATTTAGGTAAATGTTGACTAACATGTTGTAGACTTTATAACTGATTATGTTAAAGGAATAGATTTTGCACTATTTATATTTATAGATTCATATTACAAATGTGGCATTATGTGTAGGCTGCTATTTTTCATAAATGCTATAGCTAAAAAAAAGAAAGAAAAAAAGTTACTCTGGATTTTATTTCAAGACCGGTCAAGACCACAACTGTGGTGATATCGCTAAATTGCCGTTGCATTGTCTGATTTCTTTGTTAAAATCATTAATGTGATTGGATGTAAAACTCCCTGCTTCAAATGCAATTATTTCTCATTTCATTTATTTTGTTACTGTTGTGCCGGGTCAGAAATCAACAAGGAATTGTGTCAAAAACTAAAATTAATACAAATGCCCACAAAATTCAAGATATGATTGCAAAAACGTACTTGATCTTGATATTTATGTTATAACATATAATACAATTAAGCAATATCACAAGACAGAGGGCCGTTTTCACAAATATGAGCACAATTGCAAATGTTATTGATATTGATTATTGATTTTTTACAAATGTTTAATTAACAAATTTATTTTAAAAAAAATTAAAATATCTCAACATTATTTATGCATTGCACCAATTCAGATGCAACTTCTGTTCCATCTCTGCAGTGTAAAGATGAATTTTGTTGTTAGTGATTTTAATTGATTGGTAACAGCTCTATATAGTGTCTTGTTAGGGCCTGAGCACCAATGGTGTGAGGACCCTATTGTAATTGCTTGGCCAATTATTCTTCTTCTCTGAAATTAATCACATTTTTGAGGGCCTAAACATGCTCAAAAACTCATGAAACTTTGAACATGCGTCAGAAGTGGTGAAAATTTACGTCTAATATGGGTTTCAGAATTAGGTGTGGCAAAATGGCTCGATAGCGCCACCTACAAAATTTCAATTAAGCGCCCTTCGTGCTACGTTTCACGTACAGGTATGAAATTCGGTAGACAGATGTAACAGCTCAATACCTACAAAAAAGTCCCTGGGTGCAAAATCTGAAAACCCAATAGGAAGTGAGATATTTTGAATTTTCTCTGCAAAATTTTGGGATTTTTTTTGCCATTTCCACATGTTGTACTTTAACAAACTCCTCCTAGAGCTTTAATCAAATCAACATCATATTTGTTCAGTCTAATCTAAAGGCCTTTGAGACGTTAAATTGCGAAGATCCAGAGTTTTCGCTGAAGGGCGAGTCTGTGGCGGCCTGACAAAGTTCGATGTTTCGCCATGAAACAGGAAGTTGTTGTAACTTGGCCATACAATGTCCAATCTGCCCTAAAATTTCACTTTTTATTAGAGTCCTGGCCTGAAGACATCTACATGCTAATATTCAGTTACAGTCATAGCGCCTGTGGGTCACAGGAAATGACATGTTTTACACTGTGATTAACTCCTCATAGAGATTTAACCAGAAGCACATCATATATGGTCAGTCTAATCTTAAGGCCTTCGAGATGTTAAATTGCAAAGATCTTGAGTTTTCGTTGAATGGCGTGTCCGTGGCGACTGACAAAGTCTGATGTTTCGCCATGAAAGAGTCCGATCTGCCCCAAACTTCACAAGTGTGATAAGAGTCCTGGCCTAAAGGCATACCAATATTCAGTTAGTCATAGCACCACCTTCTGGCAACAGGAAATGGTATGCTTTACAGTTTAAATCACTCCCAGAAACACATTTCAATATGCCACAAAGTACCAAACATGCTAGAAACACACTAAATCATGAAACATGCGATTAATGCCACAAAACAGGAAGTTGTTGTAACTCAGGCATACAATGTCCGATCTGCTCCAAACTTCACAAGTTTGATAATAGTCCTGGCCTGAAGAAATCTACATGACAATATTCAGTTATGGCCACAGCGCCACCTGTTGGCAGCAGGAAGTGTGGCACTTTGAAATGACTTGGCCATAATTCTCCTGTATTCACTCGCTTACATGCATGTCGCCCACTGTTCACTGTTTTCCTGATGCCAACGGGTGGCGGCGAGCCTGGGTGCGAGGGCCCTTTCATCACTGCTTGCAGCTTTAATTATTTATTGTAATTATTTATTAAAAATAAGACATTTCTCAAGCAGTAAATGTGAATCTTTCAGATGAATTTGAGGAGTGCTATTCTGGTCTTGGTCTTGTCTTGGTCTCAACCCCCCAAAGTCTTGGTCTTGTCTTGGTCTCGACACACTGGTCTCGGTCTCAGTTTAGGTGATCTTGACTAAAACACTAGTAGAGGTATACCATAAAGGAAGTTAAAACATCCAAATGTCGTGAAATTGGTAGAAAAAAAAATTCTAAGTAAACAGGACTCTCAAGTCAACGTGTGAGACGCGCATTTCAACCAGTTTACACGCTTACATCCCACACCATTGCTCTGTCCAGATACCCACACTTGCCGTATTGGCACTTGACCACCTGCCTACATATATGATGAAATGTTCAAGTAGGCATGAAGACCGCAAGTGTCTGTAGAAATTCTGATTACCCAATGGGACACCGTTATGGTTTTGCAAAAATGCAAGTTTACAGAGCTTTACTTTGATTTTCAATACTTTGCATTATAAAATAAACTTCTAAATGTCTGTTTAGTAGTCACGTTTGTAGTTGCTATGTGGGCACTTGTATTTTTCAAGCTAAGAAGTAAGGGATAACTTGTCCCCGCTATGTACAATTAATGGACAAGAAAACATCATCCTGCACCAACATAAATTAGAAAGCATTTAAAAGTTAACATTTGCCTTAGCATGGTAATGAGGAGCCTTCAATGGTCTTACCTGTAATTTTATCCATATTTTAACAACTGCTATAGTTAAACAATTACAAGAACTATGTTACTACTTCATAAGGCCAAGTACAAGTTACAAGTACAAGATACTGTTACGTATCCGGCGCCTGCTGGTTCCTGCTACTCCCCACCAGAGGCCATTTCATGGCACACACAGTCATGACCCCTGACTACATTTCCCATAATTCCCCATCTAGGAACCAATCACACACCTGTTTCCCATCAGTGACACTTTATAAGCTGCACTCAAACACACACACACATGGCTGAGTATTGTTTAGACCTTGCTTGACCTTGTTTGACCTTGTTTGACCTTGTTTGACCTTGTTTGACCTTGTTTCCAGCCTAGCCTGTGTTTTTGACCCTGGACTGTTTTCCTTGTTTGATGATCGCTTGCTGCCTACCTTGACCTTTGCCTGTGTTTGGATTACCCTTTTGCCTTGCCCTCCTGTATCTATTTGCTGGTGTTTGACCTCTGCCTGTACGACTACGCTTACTGTAATAAAGCCTGCACATGGATTCCCAACTCTGTCATCCAGTTCCCCTTCGTTACAGATACAGCTTTAAAGTCTGGACCTTCTTGAATTATTTTTTGGCATGGGCTGCGCTGGGACTGGAGCTCGGTCAGGCCCATGGGCTTAGGGCGTTCACTGGGAGGGGTGGCCGATCATAGGCTAGCTACATTACTAAACCATGGCGAGGAAGGGAAGGGGTGGTGAATGGGAGTTTACCCTGCAAACATGCCCCCGCGGGGCCCATGCTGGCTTTTTGTGGGCACAGTGGGCTAAACAGGCCGAGTGCGGGCTTGCCCAGGCGAGGCCCACAGCTTTGGGCTCACTGCGGGCGCTCTGTGAGCAGCCCACACTAGTGAACTGCCCACATTAAGCCCATGATGGCCCAGTGTGGAGCAACTTTTGTACCTTTAGGCCCATGCAGGTTTTGTGTAAGCAGCCCACTTTCATTTCCCATGCTCTGTTTGGCTGTAATTTTACAGCATTTTCTGTTTTCTTAAATGGCATACAAATTATGTAAAATAACAAAAATAATCTGTAATTATTGTAATAACAAAACAGTTAGATGATAAAACGGTCAAATGACTGGGCAGTAAAGTAAAATCTCCTTATTTAAATAAGCTGAAAACACTGTCACATGACTAGCAGCAGAACATTAAACGCTAACAGATCTGTCTAGATCTCATCTTTACTTATTACAATCCAGTCTGACTATTTCTTTCATAAAAAACTTTTAGATGTTGATGTTTTATTGAAAATAGTCAAATTTGAAGTCACCGTTATGGAGGTGAGCGTTTGCTTTAGTTGGACTCTTGACCCATGACTTCTTAACTTTAATGTTTCTTGGTTGTTGTAACTGTGTGGTTTTAAAGCACATTTGTTTAAGCAAAAATTATAAGGAAATTTATGGTTAGATGGAGTTGGTTACTTATTGATGATTAAATCATCATGCAGTGGTCAGAATCAAAGAGATTTACATTTTAAAGAGTATGATTTAAGAAATATTTCAGTGGTAGATGCCCCTGCCAGTCATTGATTTTTTTCATTAATTTGGCACCCAGATTTATTGTTGTAGATTAATAGTGTGGGCCGGTGAGGGATTCCTTGGGGCTAAGTTAGGGCTTCCCATGTAGGGGGCCAATGTTTTGCCAATGAGCAAATTCTCAGGGGCCCTGCTCTGGCAGCCCGCCGGGGGACCCCTTACGCTAGCCCTAAGTGTAAAAGGGCCAGTGTAGGCTTGTTTGCAGGGTAGAGATCACTTGATGACCTGTAGCGTCCCTAAGATCACGTTTAGCTGATCATGGCGTATGTAAGTTAGTGATTGGCGCCTCCTGGTGGACACTTTGTTTACACAGACTTATTGTCAATTAGTAGAGGTACTAATAAATTGCGGCATATTCTCGTAGTTTTTAACCACTTCAGATATATTTGAACGCGTGTAAATCTGAAGTGATAGTTCCATTTCGCTGTCCCACCAAAGGGAAACTTGTTTGGCCCTTTTTGTTCTACCCAACAGCTCTAATTTCATCTACCTCAACTGTGTGTGATGTGTCGTGTAGCTGAGATGTAACTGTAACCAAAGATCCCATCCATTCAGGCGTCTGTGCGTTACTAAGTTTTTATAGCCAAATGTGCTGGAATCAGTCCGTAAACACAACTAAATCACAGCCCTACCTGCAGGCAGAGAGAACCTTGTTTGTGTGTTGAGTGTGAGAGAGAGAGAGAGAGAGAGAGAACATTTATCAATATAAAGACCAAATGGGAATGACAATCTGAGCAAGAGAGGGGGTCTTGCTGATCTTATGATTGCTTATCCCTCCAAAAAAAAAACAAAAAACAAAGTGTTACAATATAAAAGTGAGGATAGAGACCAAAATAAATGGTATATTTCCTTTTAAAGCTTCATAACTAGCCAAAGAAAACATTTAAAATTCCATATTTATTTTGAAAGATACTCATAAGATACATTTGGAATTTTGTTTATACAAAATGAAATACAAAAAAAAAAAAAAAAAAAACACATAGAACACATTTACAGTTAAGAAATTTGATTATAAAATAGTACATTTCTTATTTTGATATGTTCACATATTTCAACAGGGTTTGAGTTACATGACTGGATAGCAGGCGTATGAGGCGATGCCACACATGTTGTTCTGGTTTCTAGCCATACGGATGTAGCCACCATCTCCAAATCCAGTACCCCAACTGTTAAAGCAAAAGAAAACAATCAGCATCTGTATATATTCTGTATATAATCATGAGGTACATTACAAATTTTTATTGTAACCTGTTTTTGACCAGCCAATAGTCCTGTCCAGCAATCGCACCGTATCCCACAACCAGCACGGCATGGTTTACTTTTTTGGTACAGGATGGGTCATTGTAAACTCCTGTGGACAGATATGAGATAACATTATAATAGTTGCCAAGAAAAAAATGTATTTCAACCTCCAAAGAGAAAAAAAATAGAACTTCAGTTTACAACCTGAAAACCTTAAACTGGTAATTAAACTGGTTAAACTGACTGAAATGTGTAGAGAAGAAATACTCACCACTGTGATACATGATAAACTTAGGGTGGGTGGCATCAATGATCACTGAAATGGGCCCAATGTTGGCAGCAGCCTCCTTCAGGGCCTCTTCATCTCCCTGACGAACAAAATAGTACTTGGTGCAGTTTGCTGCACGCTGGGCTGGATTGTATCTGCACTGCTTTTGCTGTAGGACACAATTATTTATTAGATTATACTCCTAATGATAATGGATTGCAGCTTTTTAAAAATGTGCCAAATATTTACAAATCCAGCAATGTAGAGACCAAATCTCATGGTAACAGTTCTTGTCACTTCTAATACGGAATGTTTCTTCCATGTTTCTGTAATTATCACTTGTTTCTTCTTTACTTGGACCCACACAAACAACTTACCACTCCTTCATAAGGGTAAGATGCCTCTGAGTCTATTCCACCATTATCAATGACATACTGGAAGGTTCTGGAAATATAACCACCGTTGCAGCCAAGGTTGCCATAACCGGAAGAACAGTCCACCAGGTTCTGAGGACTGAGGTCGACCAGCTTTCCTGTGGTCTTCATCAGCTGACCTTCAAGAGCCCCAACGGAGCTGAACGCCCAACAAGAACCACATGAACCCTGACAGCAGGAAAAAAAAGCATGATAAAAGTACTAACACTGGAGACACAAAAACTGAGGAATAGTTTGCCTTCATGCTACATATATTATATTTTAGGATGGATTCATGGAAAATACTACAATGTGGAACAGGAAATAATTTTTTTTTTTTAATTTGTCTCATGTATATCAAAAGAAACAAAATGTCATACAAAATAAAAAGGCACAAAGACACAAATCTAAATGACCAAATATCAGATTGCGTTCTCTCAAAATATACAGCGTTATACCTGGTTCTTCACACTGGAGACATATCCCTTCTCTCTCCAGTCCAGAGAGTCTGGGACAGGAGCCCCAGAAGAGCCCACAAATTCGGCCGTTTGCCTCTTAAAGCCAGGAGGGACACGAGTTGTGGCTAATGTTTGCAGGATCTCCTCTGTTGTCTGTGATTCAACATGACAAAAAGAGAAATGTGGTAGTTTCAGATAATAAAATTGTCGCTTGCTTTGCAGGGCATCTAATATAGCCTATGCCTAACTGTATGACTGTATGATCTCTAAATACTATTGCAAACTTACTATTGCAAACTATAGAACTTCTTGTAAAGAAAACATAATAAATAAATAAAAAAATCTGCAAAAAAATTAATCATTGTATTCTGATAATGTATATTTTTCCTTCACATAGTAAACAGTGCTCAAAGCTCACAGCAGTTTCATGCTAAAAATAGAAACAAGGAAATAAAAAAGTATTGTATGTTAGGAACATTGGACTCGTGTTCTCACCAGGTCACCCATGTGGTTCATGGCTAGGTTATATGAATGCATGCCCATGGAGGCCTCCAGGTTATGAATGGTGATCATTTCAAGGTTTTTTTCCCACAACTCCCTCCTGCCCAGATCCTCAACCTGCCAACATAAGCAAAAGACAATTCAACAGTTTAATACAGCAATATGTGAAACTATTGACATCGCTGGTCAAACTATTTAAGTCTCACATGAATACAAACTAATTATTCAGCAAATAAGCCCATGAAACAAGTTTTACCAGTTTGATTAGATTAGAATCAAGGAAGAGTTTGTATTCCTCACTGAACATGTGATAAACAAAATATGATTCTAGCAGTGGGTAAAAAATCAGCTTTGGGATCATCTGATAAATGCTTATGAAACTCATGTTCTCACCTCAGTGGAGTAAAACTTGTCATGCGTCTTCTTCCACAACTCCCAGTGCTGGTCTAGATTTGAGTTGAAACGGGCCAGTGCTGCGCTACAACACATGACAAACAGCAAGCTCCCGAACATCATGGCCTGACGAGGAAAACGGCCCATGAAAGTTACTGACATGCATTAAACCATCAATATTTTATCCGTTATTATACTGTCATTGAATTATGTGACACCTGGCCTAAATGTCACATCAGCCACAGTCTGAAGTGATCAATTCTGTGAAGCAGAGTTGTTTGTTTTGAATGTTCATATCTAAATTAAACGCTGCGTCATCCTGATTTTAGGAAGGAAGGAAACAAATTGAGTAAAATGAAGTAGTGGAATCTTTATCTGTTAATATGCTCACACATCATCCATATCATTCACACGTGATTAATCACAATTAAAAACACTGGAGTGTTAAATATTTTTATATTGTAATAATTTCACAGTTACTCTCCAAATTAATGTAGAAACAACTTAAAGACAGTATATTTTAAATATTTGTTTAATGGCATCTTTTTATGAATGTAGGCCAGTATCAGTCTAACAGAAAAACAGCCTACAGAAATTGAATAAAGTTATAAAACACTTTACAGTCTTCACTGCATAAATTATAAATTAAATATAGATTAATCCTTATTAAAGCTATACTTTTCTGTTACCTTTGGTTTTTGATTAACATTAAAGGGACAGTTCATCCCAAAATGAAAAATCCACTTTAACATGATCGCTAACATAAGCAAACGACTTTAATGCACATTTAGTTAACAAAACGAAACCATAAACATTCTAATGTTAGTAAAAGTGTGAGTACAAGGAAATGATACACCCCGCATGCCTCTCAGCGATGTTGCCTTCACCTGTGCTGATCTGTGTCTTGAGCAGATGACTGTTACAATACAGAAGGGTCGGAAGCAGAAGGTAACAGAATGTGATGTTTATTGACAACCAGCAGAGTATAACAGTAGTGCAGGTGAAGATTACGTGGGTCTTGCTGTGCAGAGTGAATGATGCAGAGTGAATGACGACGTCGTGGTGGTCGTCCTCTTCCACGCGGGGCAGGTCTGTTAGGGTGAGCAGAATGGAAGGTGTGGAGTAGGTTGGGGTCAAGTATGTCATCTCTGGGGACCCAGGAGCGTTCCTCTGGGCCGTAGCCCTCCCAGTCCACCAGGTATCCTGTACCATCCTCCAGGATAAGAGGAAGGGGGGGTTCAGCTCCTGGAACGCCAGACCCTGTGGAGACAGTGACAGAAGGGTGGTGAGGCTTCAGGAGGGACACGTGAAATGTGGGATAAATACAGTATTGTGAAGAGAGTTGTAGTTGGTAGGTGACAGGGTTGATCTGCTTGGTTATGGTGAATGGGCCAATGAACCTGGGACTCGCTTGTGGCAGGGGAGACGCAGCCGGATGTCTCTAGTTGACAGCCAGACCTTCTGACTGGGTTGGTAGTTGGGGGCGTCCAAACGGTGAAGGTCAGCTGTCAACCTGCATCTGCGTAGGGCTCGCTGAAGCTGGTGGTGAGCGAAGTCCCAGACCCTCTCGCTCTCTCGGAACCAGTAGTCAACTGCGGGGACGTCCGATGGTTCCCCAGTGGTTGTTGGAGGGAGTTTTGTGCGTACTCGGCCCAACCCAGGTACTGGCTCCAAGAGTCCTGGTGGTCGTGACAGAAGGTACGGAGGAAGCGACCGATCTCCTGGATCTTCCTCTCTGTCTGCCCGTTTGACTGCGGATGGTAACCCGAGGATAGGCTGACGGTCACACCTAGGAGCGATAAGAAGGCTTTCCACACCCGGGAGATGAACTGGGGTCCTCTGTCTGACACTATATCTTCGAGGATTCCAAAGTATCAGAAGACATGGTTGAACATTAGCTCAGCGGTTTGCATGGCAGTAGGAAATCCTCATAGGGGAATTAAGTGGCACGATTTGGAGAACCGGTCTACTACTACCAGGATACAAGTATTCTCATCAGAGGCTGGGAGGTCGGTGATGAAGTCTACTCCTAGGTGTGACCAGGGTCGGTTGGGAATGGGCAGAGGATGGAGTTTGCCAAATGGAAGATGGCGGGGGCTTTTGGAGATGGCGCATTCCTTACACCCCTGCACGTACCTTCTGACATCGGATGCCATATTCGGCCACCAGAAGCGTTCTTTTAGCAACAAGATACGTCCACCTCCACCACAAAGGGTTTGTCAGTGTCTGGATGGACAAGGAGAGGAGGCTGAAGGAGGAGGTGAAGGCTTCTTTGAGGGAGTTGAAGACCTCGGTGGCTGCTGGAGTACAGGACAGAGACTTGGGCTTATTACGGAGGAGGTTGGTGAGTGGACAGGAGTTGATGCTGTAGTTCTTGATGAAGCGTCGGTAGAACTTGTGGAGGAACTCCCGGAGCACCTCATGGATGAAATCCTGGAATACAGAGGGGGCGTTGACCAGGCCATACGGCATAACAAGATATTCATAGTGGCCGGTAGGTGTGACAAAGGTGGTCTTCCACTCGTCCCCCTCAAGTATCCGGATGAGGTTGTAGGCGCTGCGGAGGTCAAACTTGGTGAAGACAGTGGCACCACGGAGATGTTCCAGGGCAGCAGGGACGAGAGGAAGGGGGTATCGGAACTTGACTGTAATGTTGTTGAGGGCATGATAATCTATGCTGGGCCGCAAGCCTCCGTTCTTCTTGGCCACGAAGAAGAAACTCGAAGCAGCAGGGGAAGTAGACGGGTGGACGTAACCTTGCGCCAGAGCCTCTTCGATGTATTCCTCCATAGCCTTCTCCTCTGGGATGGAAAGGGGATAGATCCTTCCCCTTGGCACTGACTCACCCGGAAGCAGATCAATGGCACAGTCCCATGGCTGGTGTGGAGGCAGTTTGGAAGCTCTTTTGGGGCAGAAGATGTCGCTGAAAGGGGCGTAGCAGGATGGTACTTCCACCGAGCGTTTCTCCAATGGACTCTCGATGGAGGTGGCACAGACTGGGAGATGGTCAGAAAGTGGAGAGGATGGTACAGGGAGATTGGAGAAACAGCACAGGAGATGACATGAAAGCTGGATGAAACGTTTGAGGCCGATGGAATCCTTGTATGCAGCGAGATGCAACCACACTCGAGGAGCCAGTCCTTGCTGGTAGGTAATAATAAGAGCCTGTTCGGTCTGGGTGGCTCATGCTGGTGTTGAACGGTTATGGTCCGGTCTTCTGTTACAATACAGAAGAGTCGGAAGCAGAAGATAACAGAATGTGATGTTTACTGACAACCAGCAGAGTATAACAGTAGTGCAGGTGAAGATTACGTGGGTCTTGCTGTGCAGAGTGAATGATGATGTGTGTTTCCAGTCCCCAGATCCGGGATGTGGCAAACGGGGAACACAGACGACGATGAAGAACACTCACACACAGACGAGGAACACAGGAGGAGACTTGGGAACGCTGGAGACAGGTAAGAAGATCGTTGAGAGTCCTTGTGGTAAGCATAGAGGTAAGTCTAAGTGCAAATGAGACCGGACAGTGACTGTGTGTCTGTGAGCATCTTTTAACTGGTGAGGCTGAGTGAGCTGATGAGGTGCATGTGCGGGTGATCAGTACTCAGGAGAGGGAGTGCACGGTGATTGGATGGAGTTGGAGTCTGGCGTGTCTGTGACAATGACGTCACTTGGAGGGAGGCGTCACAAGGCTAGCTGAACACGCCCCAGTTTCTTGACTCAAAACGTCAAAACAGTGCCTTTAAGTGAAACGCACAGAAAAGTGAAACGCAAAGGGAAAACGGTATCGCAAGCTCACATTTGATTGAATCACAGAATAAAAGGAGCATTGCAAATTAAGTAGGTGTGACAATGGAAAATACAGTTGAGCTCAAAAGTTTACATACCCCTTGCAGAATCTGCAAAAATGTTAATCATTTTAACAAAATAAGAAGGATCATGAAAATGGCATGTTATTTTTTATTTTGTACTGTCCTAAATAAACTATTTCACATAACAGTTGTTTACATAAGGTCCACAAGACAAAAAAATAGCAGAATTTATAAAAATGACCCCGTTCAAAAGTTTACATATCCTTGATTCTTAATACTGTGTGTGGTTACCTGGATGATCCACGACTGATTTTTTGGTTTGTGATGGTTGTTCATGAGTCCCTTGTTTGTTCTGAGCAGTTAAACTGAGCTGTGTTCTTCAGAAAAATCCTTCAGGTCCTGCAGATTCTTCAGTTTTCCAGCATCTTCTGCATATTTGAACCCTTTCCAGCAGTGACTGTATGATTTTGAGATCCATCTTTTCACACTGAGGACAACTGAGGGACTCAGACAAAATTATTACAAAAGCTGCAGACATTCACTGATGCTCCAGAAGGAAACACAATGCGTTAAGAGTCAGGGGTGAAAACTTTTGAACAAGAAGTTGATGTGCAAGTTTTTTTTTTATTTTGTTTAAAGAACATATTTTTTCATTTAGTTTTTCCCTTCAGAAGCTACAAAAGATACTTACATGTTTCCCAGAAGACAAAAAAAGTGAATCCAATTCAATAAGTTTACATCCCCGACTCTTAATGCATTGTGTTTCCTTCTAGAGAATCGGTGAATGTTTGAACCTTTTTTAATACTTGTGTTTGAGTCCCTCAGTTTTCAGTTAAAATCAACTGTTGAAATGATTCACATTTTTCTAGATTCTGCAAGGGGTATGTAAACTTTTGAGCTCAACTGTATATTTGTTGCCTGGTTTTTGTGATTCTTTATTTTTGTTTACAAATTTTTTTTTTTTTTTTTTTGCTCAATACTTTATTTTCGTTTGCAATACTTTATTCTTTTGCAAAACTATATGGCCTTATTTTGACTCCATAAGAAAATTACAGATTTTCATTTTTGGCTGAACTATCCCTTTAATGACAGACATCACAGCAACTGGTTTATTAGGCTGCTGTGACTTTAAGACATGCTGCTACCGAACGTGAAGCTATGGAGCCCCGCATACAGAGCCCCACACATGACATGCAAGAAAAAAATTAAATTGTGCACACGATTTAGTAAATCGAGGGAACGAATTAGTAAATCATGCACACGATTTAGCAAATCGATTTTTTTTCCATATAGGTTTGCGTCTGTGCAGCTCCGTGTGACAGGACTTAAACACATGCAACTTTGGTTAAACTTTGCGATTCCTGCAATGTGACTATTGTGGATGCGCACATCGCGATATCGATGCTAAAACGATACATTGTGCAGCCCTAATGCCCACAGGGCCCTAAGCAGCCACTTAGTTCGCTTATGCTTTGGGCCGGCTCTGTTTGGAACTTTAGAGTAAATGACTACAGAATTTTAATTTTGAGGTGATCTGTCTCTTTATGTTTTTTCGTGCACACGATTTATAAATTGAGGGAAAGACTTAATAAAGCGTGCGCACGATTTAGCCTACTGTTTTTCCTTGCAGGTCACGTGTGTGGCTCCATATGAAGCAGATCTGACTCGCATCTGCGTTAACTGCATTTAATATTTTAACGCGTTAAACTGGAAATAATCACATTAATTTTGATAATCGCATTAATTTTGACAGCACTAATATATATCAGTATCGAGCGGTGATTTTTTTTTTTTCCCCTCATTTGATTAAGTCTAGTTAGTTTTGTATCAAATACAATGTGATTTTCGGTGATCGAGATCTGGCAGCAGCTCATTTTTCCTCTTGGGCGAGCGGTCTGCTCATAGCTTATCCAGCCCATGAAAACTTCTATATAGGCCAGCAAACCAATGAGAATGCGGGACAACAAAAGCGCGAAGGCACAAAAGCTGCTGTAGATCAGCTTAACCGGAAGTCTCCGTAACTGGCAGATTTAAAGAAAATTACCGTCGTTTGGCAAATAAATAAATTACGGACAGTTATATATGCATTTCCAATCATGTAGGCTTTATGATACACCCCAAACAAGGGATTTTATAGTCATTTATAATGTTAATATTAGTTGCTGAGTCCACGAATGTATGGGGGTAGGATTGTAGTAAAATTCCAAATAAATAGTTTATGATCCACAAAAAAATGTAACGATAGAATGAGATCCACAAATATATGTTAGGAGTTTCACAAAAATTAATTAAATTCACAAATAAATAAAATTAGATTTTAATTAAAAACGTTTAATTAATGTTTAAAATATTATTTAAGGGCCTGTTAATGTTTAATAGCTGGTTTGCTGCTCATATCCGTCGATGTTTGATAAACTGGGAAATGCTGTTGTTATGTGACGACAGTTTAATCTATCTTGCAAACTCGCATGTTTATCACAAGGTTCAACCCAGTTAGATAAGTTAATAGCTAATTATTGAAGCTTTCTGTTCAATCTTGAATAACGTGAAGCTTCCATAACACATCTGTATCCAATATACCTTTGTTGTTCCCATAACAGAGAGCACTGTTTCTCTGGCATTTTTAAATGGCACATAAAATATAATAGTTTGGCTTGGCTTGCCACACAGTTTAATGGTCTAATGAAATATACATTTTAAACCTCTTTTTACTGTACCATTGTTTAAGAACCCTCTACTTCCTTTCTAAGCCAATGCAGGACAAGACCGCCCGATTGTAAAGCAAAACGTGATTGGTTGTAGCGAGAGTGTGCTTTGATTGGTCAGCGCAACGTGGCCGTTATCTGATTGGCATGAGTAGTCGGTGGCCGGAGTCGACCTATTTGTGGATTTGTCTGCAGTCTTGAGGCTAGAATTGTTTCAGAAACCACAAATGCGTGAGGTGATTCACAAATGCGCAGGAAGAGATCCACAAATGCAGAGAAAGCAATTCACAAATGTACAGGTGGTGATTCACAAATAAATGCAGGCAGAGTTGTGCTTGTGACATAAAAACATATGTCTGAATATGTTTTTTATTAGCAAATCTCATTTTATTTATTTGTGAATTCAATTCATTTTTGTGAAACTCCTAACATATATTTGTGGATCTCATTCTATTTATTTGTGCATATGATTTTTTTTTCTTCTGAATATCTTTACATTTATTTGAGGATCATAATCTATTTATTTGGAATTTTGCTACAATCCTACCCCTATACAGCTGGTATGTACAGGTGGGCAAGGGGTGGGCAATATAAGCATAATATGAGAAAAGTTATTTTTGTTAGGCTATATAAAAAGAACAAAGAAGCAAATTACAAATGCTAAATTAAAAAAAAAATCAGATACATAGGTTTATTTAACATGTATACATTTATTTAACATATTTTGTTGTTTGACTAACATTAATGACAGACAGGTGTTTAATTAAGCTGCTGAATGCATGGACATAATATACTGACACATATTTAGTTTTTACCCACCTGTTTACGTCCACTTAAGCCATAACGACTGTATTCACACGAGATACTCCACACCATGGACATTTTGACATCTGTGTGTGTGTGCATTTGACTATTCAGGTGCAAGGAGAACTGATCGCGCGCAAGAGAGAGAGAGCGCGCTTCTGTTGTGTGTCATTCAGCGCGATTTCGCCTATCCCACCTTCACTAACAGAAAGTTATCGATAAAGAATTGTGATTGAATTGTAATTTTGTGATATGACAAGCTTGGCTACCTTTGATTAGGCTGTAGTCTGAAATTATATTCAACCCGCCAAAGTGGCTAGTGAGAGTGGCTGTTTTACCCGCCACAGCTGAAATCTGTTGTTAATGTCAAGCCCTGTATATATATATGTAGCCTATGTAGGTTGTGTGTCAGTAGTTTTTTTAAAGAAACTTTTATAATTTTGAAATTTCTATTCATTAAACAATTCTAAAAAACTTCAACATTGATGAATTATAATAACAATAAATGTTTCTTGACCAGCAAATCGGCATATTAGGATGATTTCTGAAGGATCATGTGACACTCAAGATTGGAGTAATGATGCTGAAAATTCAGCTTTGATCACAGGAATAAATAACATTTTAAAATATATTACAATAGAAAAAAAAAATTCAGGCCTGAATTAAATTGTAATAATATTTTACAATATTGCTATTTTTCCTGTATTTTTTCTATTATTATTATTTTTTTTTTTTATCACAAATGCAGTCTTAAACATAAAAGACTACTTTCAAAAACATTAACAAATCTTACCGACCCCAAACGTTTTTGAACTTTTGGTAGTATATAGCTATACATATAGCCTACACATATCTATTGAGTGAAACACACCGTCTTCCAGATTTATCTAAAAACGAAACAAATCCAGACAACGTCATATTAACTCTCTTATAAAACCGCAGCCAATACCTTAAAACTGAAAGAGAAACCTTTTGAGGAAAATGTCAACAAAGATTTTGAAATATATGATACAAAATACATGAAAGTGAACAAGAAATGAATTAAAATGTGTCTCGTCTCACCTGTGTACTCTCGTTTAGCTGCACTTCGCGTCGTCTGTAGAGGAAGCGACAATGAATGGGAGTTCCTGGTTACTTTGCTTTTATTTTGTTCCATCACGTGCTAATCGCTGCCTATTGTCATGAAACAGTCTTACTTCTTGCTTAGCTTTGCCCCGTTACATGAGCAAAAAATAATGTAATTAAAATGAATAAATTATTGTTGTTGGATCACCACATAGGCTAGCAGAATTCACTGTATCCCCCAGAAAACCACATCTATTTTGGCATCTTGAGATCCACTTATTAATGGTTTAAATAAGCCGACTGAAAAGGTAGTTTTTTTAAACTCATCAGAAATCTCGTTAACTCTGCTGTCTAGTAAAGTCAAGCTTTTCTTTAAATCTTTTGACTTATGCCATTTAATCCTTTAGTCAATCTGAAACTGAAATTGTTAGTGATGTAAAATAACATAGCAAGTAAAACTTAAGTTACAATACACATGGACAGTTCTTATACTTTGAGGCAGTCTGAACAGCCACAAGCAAATGTGGGTGAAATACTCCAAACATTTTCAAAACAAATTACAGTAAAACAATTTCATGGTGACTTTGAGACATGCTATTGGGTAAGTTGCACACTTTGATCTTATGACTTATGGGTTTTAAACAAATTATTAGCAACACATCTCTGGATTAAAGTGTACAACATACCCCAAAAATATATTATAGTCACCATAAAAAAAAAATAAAAAATAAAAATAAAATAAAAAAAAGACAATTCTTGTTTGTATGAACCTTTAATCATCAGGCACATCAGATGCAGTATATTGGTGGGGGGGGTGATGCATAATGTCCATCTTACTTTCTAATATTTCCATTAACCTTTTTTTCTGCCCTAAACAACAAATTTCAAACTTATCAACAGCACTTTATTTGAGAAGTAGAGTCACCATTTTGGACTCTCACTTTGAACTTGAGCACACAAGTACAGAACGGCACATACATGCATGTCGTCCTAACCGTGACATGTCATGGAATTTCTTGAGAAAGCCTTTACTACCTCATGTGAAACTTGTGATGTTCCACTGACCATTTGAAACCAACTGAATTGTGTGAAAGCATATTTCCTTTTAAAGCATCACAAGCCAGAAAACACATTAAAAAATTTTATATTTATTTCATAAAAGATAAGATACATTTGGATTTCTTTAAAAAGACAATGGAAAAGTAAAATACACATACAGAACACACATCTAATTTCTTGGATGTAAAACAGTAAATTTCTTATTTTGATACATTCAAATTTCAACAAGGTTTGAGTTACATAACCGGATAGCAGGCGTATGAGGCGATGCCACACATGTTGTTCTGGTTTCTAGCCATACGGATGTAGCCACCATCTCCAAATCTAGTACCCCAACTGTTAAAGCAAAAAAAAAAAAAAAAAAAAAAAAAAAATCAACATCTGCATTTATTCAGTTCAAGGTTGTGTTTGACACAGACGGTCTGCTTTTACAAGACTTCACAAAAATCTCTCTCACGAGTGGGTACATTTCCAGAACCAGATGATTTATGATCACAAAACTTCAATCATTGTGATTGTACCTGTTTTTGACCAGCCAATAGTCCTGCCCAGCAATCGAACCATATCCCACAGCCAGCACTGCATGGTTTACTTTTTTGGTACAGGTTGGATCATTGTAAACTCCTGTGGACAGATGAGATAACATTATAATAATCACATTCCTAATTTGATCTGGTCTGATTTAAAGGTAAAGAGAAAGAAATACTCACCACTGTGGTACAGGATAAACTGAGGGCGGGTGGCATCAATGGCCACTGAAATAGGGCCGACACTGGCCAAGGCCTCCTTCAGGGCCTCTTCATCTCCCTGACGGACAAAATAGTACTTGGTGCAGTTTGCTGCATGTTGGGATGGATTGTATCTGCACTGCTTTTGCTGTAGGAAAACATTAGATTACATTACATATTAGACCCCTAATGATAATGAATTACAATATAGCATTTTTTTAAAACACAAACTGCAAACTTTGACAAATCTAAATCCAGCAATGTAGAGACCGGTCTGTATACAGTACGTATGGATCAGATCTCACAGTAACAGGCTCTGTAAATTCTAATATATGCAAGCTAAAGGTTTTCTCTTCACTTGGACCCACACAAATAACTTACCACTCCTTCATAAGGGTAAGATGACTCTGGGTCTATTCCACCATTATCAATGACATACTGGAAGGCAGAACTCATAAAACCACCATTGCAGCCCTTGTTGCCGTAACTGGAAGAACAGTCCACCAGGTTCTGAGGACTGAGGTCGACCAGCTTTCCTGTGGTCTTCATCAGCTGACCTTCAAGAGCCCCAACAGAGCTGAACGCCCAACAAGAACCACATGCACCCTGACAGCAGAGAGGAAAGCATTATAAAACTATTGGAAAAACTTTTGGATTACAATGGCTTAGTAGGCTGCAGCATTCTGACAATGCCGTTTTTAGTTGCTGGTTTGTGAATTTCCAACTCCTCATAGAGGAAGTTACAAAAAAGGGGAAATAAAATCCCTCAGACACTGACTGGACAAACAAAACAAAAGAAGTGAAACATGTGACTCAAAAGTTTCCTGACAGAGAATGTTGCTCTCATGATATCAAGTGAAATTGGCCACATCTCAACCACAATCAATATCTCAGCCATTTTCCTTTGCCATTGAGTAGATATCAGATAGCATACATAGTACATTCACACCTGCATTTTCACACTGGAGACATATCCCTTCTCTCTCCAGTCCAGAGAGTCTGGGACAGGAGCCCCAGAAGAGCCCACAAATTCAGCCGTTTGCCTCTTAAAGCCAGGAGGGACACGAGTCGTGGCTAACGTTTGGAGGATCTCCTCTGTAGTCTTTGAATCAACATGACACAAAAGAAAAATATGAACAGGATGAAGTTACACTGTATAACTCTTTAGTTATTAATGCAAATTATTAATGCATTTCCTCTTGTGAAAACTGAAGGCTAGTGCACGCAGATAATCACAAACAAACACACACACACACACACGCACGCACCATGTCACCCATGTGGTTCATGCCCAGGTTATATGAATGCATGCCCATGGAGGCCTCCAGGTTATGAAGGGTGATAATTTCAAGGTTTTTCTCCCACAACTCCCTCCTGCCCAGTTCCTCAACCTGCAACACATATCACAGGGATCACACAAGTGATACATTGGTGTGAGATGACCATTTTAAAGGAATAAATATTTCAATACAATTCTATCAATGTATGGATACCATCAACACCATTTCAAGCTAATGGTTTAAATATTATTGTCTCACAGGAACACCCAGAATAACCATTATGAAAATGAATCTGTAAGTAGATGAAAGATCAGCTGTGGGATCTTATGAAACTTGTGTCCTCACCTTAGTGGAGTAAAACTTGTCATGAGTCTTCTTCCACAACTCCCAGTGCTGGTCTAGATTTGAGTTGAAATGGGCCAGTGCTGCGCTACAACACACGGCAAACAGCAAGCTCCCGAACATCATGGCCTGACAACAGCAAAACGGCCGATTAAAGTTACTAATATGCATTAAAACATCAATATTTTTCTGTTAATACACTCATTAAATTTTCGTTGACACCTGGCCTAAATGATATATCATCCAGTCTGAAGTGATCAATTCAGTGAAGCAGACTTCTGAAACAGTCTAAGATTTGTTTGTTTTAAATGTTCTTATCTAAATGAAACACTCATGATTTTTACCATTAAGGAAACAAATTGAGTAAAATGAATAGCAGAAGTAGACTAGAACGGAAGTTAAAACGTCAAAATGTTATGAAATTAGTAGAGAAAAAGAAAAAGAAAAAAAAAAAAATCAATGTAAGTCAATCAAAGTAGTAATAATAATAATAAAACAGGTTTTAAACAGATGGATTAGGGAGGTATAAAAGTGAAGCCAAGTTAACCACATAAACGGAGCAAGAGAACAGAAGAGTGCCAGTAGCCTATAAGGAAGAAACGAAAAATCAAACGAAGATGGGCGTTTGATCGATTTCACCTAATCCTTCATTCCACAGCACAAAGTATAATTTAAGCATTTTAAACGGTTTACTTTTAAACGCAGACTTACTACAGACGATTAATAAAACACTAACAACATTTCAAGTCTATTTGAGGAAAAGCGCTAATAAAACCGCAGTCACCACCTTAATTAAAACCGAAAGAAAAACTATTTGAGAGAAACAAACAAAGGCGACTTTTATTAAAAAGAATTAAAAAGAAGTAACGTTAAAGAAAAAGTGAACAACAAATGAATTCAGATGTATCTCGTCTCACCTGTGCACTCTCGTTAAGCTGCACTTCTTGTCGTTTGTAGAGGTGATGAACGTTTGTGAGTTCCTGGTTCCTTTGCTTTTATTTTGTTCCATCACGTGCTAATCTCTGCCTATTGTCATATAGCACAGTCTTTGCTTACTTTTTGCTTCGCAATGTTACATAAAAAAAAATAATAATTTAATAAAAGTAATTAATAAGTAAACTAATAAATAATAAATTAATAAATAATGATAAAGGTTTGATTTATACAACTTAGTTAACAATATTCATTATTTGAATATATATTATAAACTAATTATATAAAATATACAAATAAAATACTATTAATTCATATTAAACTAATTATATACAATTGTGAGCTTAATGGTGTCTATGCAGTAACCTAAAAAAAATGTGCTTTGTTTTAATTATCGTTTTGAGAGGGGTTTTCCACCAGCGAAGACCTTTTACTCTGTAACTGTGGAAATACCAGCAGCTTACAGCTAAGCTGCTAATGAATCTATCAGTTAAAGACATATGTCATCTTCATTGAGTAGAAGAAATAAACTGCTGTCTAGGTAGGCAGCTCACTAGGTTCTGAGAGTTTTACACGCATTGAAAAGAAGGTTTTTATTTTGTTTCCTCAAGCCGTGTTTGTGTCGACATCTAGCGACATTTGTATTAAACACCAGAAGAAGATACTATTCGAGTGACTTCACTTGATGCACAGTAGCTATTTAGAATACTTGATATCAACGTGGTAGTTGATATTAAACCATAATTATAATTTATTACATGATATATGAAAGTAGGCTACACGGGAAGCAGGAAGATAACCAGAGGAAATCATGTGGTTACACACCATCATTTGAGCACTCAAGCACATTGCATCAACACCTGTCTGGCTTTGAGAATGTATCAGTCATGAGGTTTAGGCTCTAATCTAGAAGAACAAGTTTCATTGTACAAATATTAAAAAGCCACATAGCCACGATAGGTTACAGTAACAGTGATACCCAGGGGCGGTTTCTTCATAAGGGCAATAGGGCGACGCACCACCAAAGTGAGAAAGAGACTGATTTTTTTCCATCACATTCAACCACAGCTTTAGGCTAGCTGTCACTGATAGGCTGTTTGTTCCAACAATAACCAACTGCAGAACCATACGTCATGACAGTCTGAGGAAGACAGCGCCAGACCGACAGTCTGAGGCCGGAAATGGGCGGAGTAACAGTCTTACGTCGGATGTGGGCGGAGTTAGCGTCAAACAAACAATCATGGCGGAAGAAGAGAATACAGTAAAAAGTTTATTTTGCTGCGTCCCAATTCGCATACTAAATAGTATTCGAAATTAGAATTAGCGTGTCCCAAATCGTAGTAGGTCTATGTTGAAATGAGTATTCCAAAGATACCCGGATGGTCTACTTTTTCCGGTTAAAATCCGAAGTGCAGATCCATGCACACTCTAACGGCTAATATTGCCCATAACACATTGCGCTGTGGACAAGGATTTGTTTAGAACTACAAATACGAATAAAAAGTGTTTTTTAAAAAAAAACTACAAATAGGACGGATGTGCAAGACCGACGGATAAGCAGAGCTGTTAAGGTGAAGGGGTTTGAGTGATTAATAATCATAACCTAACATGACGAAAAGATATTTATTAAATGTTATCCACATTATAATTAATCTGCAACACCATTGTGAACTTTAATAACGATGTGTTTGGTTGTTAACTTTTAAATGCATCATTATGCAAACATGAGGAGAGTTCTTCACATGAAAGACCGATGACTGGCAGATCAACGTGCGACTACATTTCTCTCCGAAACAGTAGTAAATTAAATTTGGAGGATTTTAACTGTGACAAGATGATTGACAGGGCAGTTTAAAAGGTTACAGGTTGCGTAACTAAGCGACAGAACATCCGTTAAAGACGCAATTATGACGATGTAGTATGTCCCAAAGCTTGCATACTCTTCTGCTACACACTCAAAAGTATGTACTTTTTCTTCACAAAAACAATACATACTTTTAGGGCATAGTATAAGTAGGCGAAATAGGATGCAGCATTTGTTTATTTGTATTTAATCGATCGAACAATTAAGATGACTAATCTTTTTGTAAATGGGCTTTGAGATGGAGTCACTTTATCGCGTCTTTTGATATTTTACAACTTCAGACGATTGCCTCACGTTGCTTGGTTACGGTATTAATGGTTTGCGATTTTACTTTTATGTTGGCGCTGTATTTTATTTCATTGGTTACATTTTACAATACTGACCAATGTTTATGTGGATTTTTAGAGGCATAATAGGATGCGGGGAGGCTTTACTTCATTTACAGCGATGCAAAACATGAATGCACACCTTTAAATTCACACCAAAAAGGCTGTTATCAACGTTTCTTTTATATTCTGAATTTTAAATTTTGCTTTTGCAATGCAGTAAATGGTCATTTTTACTTTAGAACAACGAAACTCGTCTCTCTTATGCAATTTTTATGGTTCCTGTTTGATTTTGCAATGCAGTAAATTGACAAGCAGAATCACCCCAGGACAATGGAAGCTGACAAGAACAAGGTTAGTTTTATAAGGCTCTCATAAAGACATAAGCTACTTATACAGATGGTGTATTGTTATATCTGTCACATCTTCTTAGTAATAACTTTCTGTATTCTGTTGTTTCAGAATGTTCCGTCCACAACAGTTGGCTGACTCTGTTGACTTTGGGGTCTTCATGTTAATGTTAAGATTAAGTTAATGATAAGAATAAGTAGGGAAAGTTAAACGTTTTTAAAAATGTATGAACTTCTCTTTTCATTAGAACAAAAACAAATATGAGGGCTTTTCACACTTGAAATAGTTAACCTTGGGCGATTGTAAACCCCAGGTAAACAGAATCCTGGGTTATCTTGATTCACGTTTCACACTGATCATTTACCTGGGGTTAACAATTAATCCTGAGTTTTCATACGCAGCGTTTCCCACTGTACATTACCAAACCCTGGGTTAACGTCCTTATCTGCATATTTGCAGTGTCAGTATCACTGATTGGACGAACAAAGCACACAATATGTTTACATAAATGCTCAGGCATTGCACATCCTCATATTACCTACATATAGCCAACTTCACTATCAAGTTTATCCTGAATGGAGTTTTCAGATTATAGAAGAATTAAAGTGTATTTTCTGCACTGCAATTGTTGTATTTTCTGTCAGCATTTGTTGTTTTTTCTTTCCAACGCTGAATTTTCTATTTATATACAATACACAGTGTTTCTGTGACTGTCAAAAGCACGTAAATATACAAGCATGAAGTGTTACTTTATCCACGGTTAAAAGTGGTGGTTAGAACGGCGATAACCGGTGTTAAGTGCAGTGTGAAAATGTAATTGCTTGCCTTTTTTTTTTTAAAAAAAAAATGTAAACTGAACATTATTGATTAATTTCATTAGTGACAGGATATTAGTGATTAGTGATTTATACCTCCAATATATAAACATGAGAAAAACAGAATGTCAAAACTTTATTATACATGCTATGCTACATCCTGACTACAACACAGAGTATTGTTAAATACACTTCCAACATTTCATCCCATTTGTTTGTACCCTTCTCTCATGAAGGAGCCACAGATCATGAGAGATGGCTGCACAACAACCAAAAGTCTTCAAAGGTTTAGTGGAAGAGCCGTGCTTTCTGATATTGAAAGAGGAAGACCAGGAAAAAGCCCTCCTTCAACTTCCACAGGCTGAAACGGATGACGACAGACAACTGGCCAAAGAGTCTTTAGTGCTTCACTTCCAAATTAAGGATGATATGGACATTTTTCTTTATGAGTTTCTGGACAAAAAGAGTCTTGGAATTAATTGCATGTTTATAGAGATTTTTTTTTTTTTTTTTAAGATTTAATTTGTCATGTACCTGCTGTGCAATAATTTGTTCAATTTACTCTCTTTGGTTTGATTTTGTAATTTTTTAGAGCAAAGCACAGCGAGTATATGATGCTTTCGCTACTTAGGGGGAAAAGTACATTTTATTAAAATTAAATAACTTTTGTGTTTTGTTTTTGGGTTTAATGGATCTGAATTTGCTTAATTCATGTAATCTAGTGTACAACTGTGTAATGTGTATTATGTACTATGGAAAAATGGTTCATCATGAAGTGCATGAGTAAAATATACATTTTTTTGTCAAATAAATATTTTTAGTGTTTAAGCTGTTCAATTTATATTCTGTTAATCATTTAAGACAAAACTAAGACAAAATTAAGATTAACTTTTAACATTTAAAAATATTTAAAAGGTTACAAGGGGGTTTTATACACATGTACATTATTTATATACATATATATACACAGGTGCTGGTCATATAATTAGAATATCATCAAAAAGTTGATTTATTTCACTAATTCCATTCAAAAAGTGAAACTTGTATATTATATTCATTCATTACACACAGACTGATATATTTCAAATGTTTATTTTAATTTTGATGATTATAACTGACAACTAAGGAAAAACCCAAATTTAGTATCTCAGAAAATTAGAATATTGTAAAAAGGTTCAATATTGAAGACACCTGGTGTCACACTCTAATCAGCTAATTAACTCAAAACACCTGCAAAGGCCTTTAAATGGTCTCTCAGTCTAGTTCTGTAGGCTACACAATCATGGGGAAGACTGCTGACTTGACAGTTGTCCAAAAGACAACCATTGACACCTTGCACAACGAGGGCAAGACACAAAAGGTCATTGCAAAAGAGGCTGGCTGTTCACAGAGCTCTGTGTCCAAGCACATTAATAGAGAGGCAAAGGGAAGGAAAAGATGTGGTAGAAAAAATTGATAGGGCAATAGGGATAACTGCACCCTGGAGAGGATTGTGAAACAAAACCCATTCAAAAATGTTTCACAAAGAGTGGACTGCAGCTGGAGTCAGTGCTTCAAGAACCACTACGCACAGACGTATGCAAGACATGGGTTTCAGCTGTCGCATTCCTTGAACTCTTGAACAACAGACAGCGTCAGAAGCGTCTTGCCTGGGCTAAAGACAAAAAGGACTGGACTGCTGCTGAGTGGTCCAAAGTTATGTTCTCTGATGAAAATCAGGAAATCAGGGTCCCAGAGTCTGGAGGAAGAGAGGCACACAATCCACGTTGCTTGAGGTCCAGTGTAAAGTTTCCACAGTCAGTGATGGTTTGGGGTGCCATGTCATCTGCTGGTGTTGGTCCACTGTGTTTTCTGAGGTCCAAGGTCAACGCAGCCGTATACCAGGAAGTTTTAGAGCACTTCGTGCTTCCTGCTGCTGACCAACTTTATGGAGATGCAGATTTCTTTTTCCAACAGGACTTGGCATCTGCACACAGTGCCAAAACTACCAGTACCTGGTTTAAGGACCATGGTATCCCTGTCCTTAATTGGCCAGCAAACTCGCCTGACCTTACCCCATAGAAAATCTATGGGGTTATTGTGAAGAGGAAGATGCGATATGCCAGACCCAACAATGCAGAAGAGCTGAAGGCCACTATCAGAGCAACCTGGGCTCTTATAACACCTGAGCAGTGCCACAGACTGATCGACTCCATGCCACGCCGCATTGCTGCAGTAATTCAGGCAAAAGGAGCCCCAACTAAGTATTGAGTGCTGTACATGCTCATACTTTTCATGTTCATACTTTTCAGTTGGCCAAGATTTCTAAAAATCCTTTCTTTGTATTGGTCTTAAGTAATATTCTAATTTTCTGAGATACTGAATTTTAGTTGTCAGTTATAATCATCAAAATTAAAAGAAATAAACATTTGAAATATATCAGTCTGTGTGTAATGAATGAATATAATATACAAGTTTCACTTTTTGAATGGAATTAGTGAAATAAATCAACTTTTTGATGATATTCTAATTATATGACCAGCACCTGTATGTATGTGTGTACATATATAATATATCCTTGTGACGTTTGTGTGTTCATATATGAATATTTATCTATCCATTTATCATTTCAGTTAGATCGTTCTAATAAAATATTTGACATTAACATGATTTTAAACTTTAAAACGCTCCAAATAGAGCAATATCTACGAAGATAAATTTGCTCCGCCCACTTCCGGCCTCAGACTGTCGGTCTGGCGCTGTCGTCCTCAGACTCATGACATATGGTTCTGCGGTTCTGCAGTTAGTCCTATCTCGTTTGTTCTGCCTCTGGATATAGGCTATAGTCCAATCAGTGTCATTGTCTTCGGAGTACCGCCTCTTTTTAGGCGATTTCGCTCTGGGAACGTCTCTGTTTATAATCTTTAAGCTAAAGTGACATCCAATAATTTCCTCAGTGCATAACTTACATTTCAAAGACATTTTCCCCATCTGTACATGTTAGAAAGTCGAGGAAATATTTCCATTTTGCTGTCCAGGAGACAGGAGTGGAAGCACAAACTTCCGTAAACGAGCGCCGCCGTGTGCATGCGCGCCAAACAGACGGAGCGCATTAATTCTGACTAAAAATACATGTAGCTAAAATAATTTTTGTTGAGTATTTGTTTGCGAACATAAATGTGCCATATGTAGAATTTCGAACCTACAACTAAGTGTATTTTTATGATAGTAACTGTAAAGTGACTATTGTAGGGTAATCAAAATAGACTAATAATTAGTCTGTGCTTTCGTTTTTATTTATTTTCATTTTTAGTTTAGTGAATTTAACTTCTGCTTTAAAAAAAAAAAAAAAAAAGTTTTTAGATTGTAGTGTTACAGTGTTAGAATGTAGGCCTAATGTAATTTGACCCCCCTTTTTTGCACATAATATAGCCTACATGGTTAATTTCATGTTTGTTTTCATAGCCTTCAATATGAACATTGTTTGTAGGAAAATATTGGGCAGGATGTGAAATAAAATTTTTTAAATTAAATACAGATTTTTTTTTAGTTCGAATAGAAAAATTTACAAAATACCGAGATTATACATCGCCATTCAGCCCAAAAATAGAGATATGATTTTTTGGCTATATCACCCAGCTCTATGGCATGCTTTAAATACTGAATTTTCCATGTTTTAGGTAAGCAGTAATGATACATTACATCACTTGGTAAATTGTCATTTAACAATTAGCCTATTTATTCCTGCATCTCTAAATCTTTTTTTTTTTTTTTTTTTTTTTTTTTTGTGCACCAATTTTTTTGCACCAGCCGCCACTGGTGATACCTAATATTTTCCTTTCATGAGGCATTTGCTGATTACTTACAAAATGAGTCATCATCATGGTTGAACAAATATTTGTGCTGACCTGGTGCTGATTTCGACCAAATTCAATAATCACGTTTAAATTGTGCTGATAAGGGAAAATCTTTAATATTAATAGAACTTACAATTCATGCTGAGGTCTATTAAGCTTTTGTCTTTCAGAAAAGAGAATTTGGTAGATTGTTACTATCAATTCAGGTCAAATTTATGTGGTCTGGGTTATATTATAGAACAAAAACTTTATGGAACATTGTGAAATTTTCTTTGAATAATAATTACTGAAGATTTCAGTCGTCCATAAAGTACACAAACAAATAGTATGCAGAACTGTGGAGTTCATTCACCATTTTTAATTTCATGCCATGCAAAACTTTCTGAAATAAATTCTTATTAATGTAACGTTAAACTGTACTTAAATGTGATTGAATCACTTTTGGCAAAATGTGACATAAAATACAAATTTTAAATATTATTTATCTCTCTTTAGCACTAATAGTGACTTTAGTGTAGTTCTGATGTTGTATTCTTTGTTTTCAGGGTTTTTTTTTTTAAAGATAAGGGGAAATCTGGGTCATTCATCTGTAAATGAGGAAGTGGTTCAGTTATGGTCATATGATTTCTTACCATAGAACATAACTGTCATCATTTTTCTTTAAACAACATAGCTCTTAAATATATGTGCTGTCTTTGATATCTTTTCTTGACGTCTAATGCTTTCTCTTCCACCTTAGCAAGACTAAAACTAAGTCTTCGTAACCACAGGAACGATGGATGCCATGGTTTATAGAAACATTCTCAGAATTCAATATAAAGGAGGGTTGGCACAGATGTTTTATTCTCTGTTTTGTATTTTACATAATGTTTCTGTACAGAGGTGTGATATTGACTTTTTATTCATTAAAAGTGTTAGTAGTGTGACCTTTTTTTTACATCAGAAAAAAAAGATACTTTAACCCAAGTATGATGTACTCAAAATTAACAGTTTTATTTAATATGGTCATAAAAAGCCCTTGGTAATTTATATAATCAAAATATAAAACAGAGATCTCAGATCCCACCAGGGGAGTAAAAAAAAAACAAAAAAAAACTTAACAGACTGTGTACACAATATCAAAACTTCCCTTCTGAATTTCAAATATTGCACAAAACAGTTAACAGGATTAAAAACAAGACATCTAAGAGACAAGAGAAAAATACACTCAACCTTGTGGTTTAAAATGAATTGCCTCTTTTAGAGAATGTTTTCCTGAACATTATTACATGATGGAGCACAATGATAGTGATAATGAGTCCCTTTTGTTATTGGTCAGCAGCAGACAAGTTTGGTCTCTTGTGAGCTCCCTGCTTCCAGCTCTCACATGACTGGGAAACTGGCCAGGCTGGCAATGCCACATGCATTGTTACGGTTACGAGACATCAGGATATACCCCTTCTTTCCCCAGTCTTCACCCCAACTTCAGAAGCAGAAAAAAAACAAAAAAACAGGTGGATTAGGAGAAGACACTACTAAATGCACATTTATTTATTTATTCCTTTTTAAAAATTAAACTTCCTTATTTTTAATTAAATAGAAAATTATACATTTACTTTATTTAAAATGGAATAATTTTAATTAAATTATTTATTTATTATTTTAAACAATGCTGCTCTCTTGAAGAATCTCACCTGTTCTTCACAATCCAGTACTTTTTGCCTTTCGGTGTGACTCCATAACCAACAGCTAGCACTGCATGGTTGACATCATCCTTGTTGCAGTTGGGATCATAGTACACACCTAGAAATGGGTTTTGGACATAGTACAGGTCAAGCTTTTAGTCTTATTAGTGATCTTTATTATAAAGATTTCAGCAAAACAACACAAAACAGACAATATAGATGTAGAAGAGATGCTAAGTACCGCTTTTGTAGTACAGGAAGGTGGACTGCATGGCATCTATACCCACTGACACAGGTCCCACCTTTGCCACAGCAGCAGTCAGTGCCCTCTCATTACCCTGAGGAATCTCTTTATACCCTTTACAAGTGGCCGCTCTCGCTGAACTGTTGTAGGCACACTGTTGATCCTGCAGGGGGCAGTAGTGAGATGAAAAATAATGGCTGTCAACAGTAAAAATGGTTAGTTCAACCAAAGATGATAATTCTCCTACGCTGTTTACGTTCAGCGCTTCCAGGTTTTACGTCAGAACGCCGACTCATTATTGGCCGGCTCCAGCGCCAGCATCACGTGCTTGCATCGTGCTGCTTACATGAACAGCGTCGGCCAATACTGAGCCAGCGTTCTGATGTAGAACCTGGAAGCGCTGAACGTAAACAGCGTAGGAGAATGACACAGAAGAGAAGATATTGTTGAATGGTCGTTATTTTTGCACACAAAAAGTATTCCCGTCACTTCATAAAATGAAGGTTGAACCACTAGAGTCACATGGACTATTTTAATCATGTCTTTAGTACCTTTCCGGACCTTGAATGTGGTGGTTAAAAAAAGAGTCACATACCTCTCGGATTTCATAAAAAATATCTGAATTTGTGTTCCGAAGATGAACGAGTGTGTTCTTACGAGTGTGGAACGGCATGAGGGTGAGTAATTAATGACAGAATTTTCATTTTAGGGTGAACTAACCCTTTAATCATTGGTTGGCTGTGACCTTATTCCAAATAACTTAAATCAATCATTTAAAAAAAAAAAAAAAATTATTTAATTTGTTTAGCAACACAAATGTTTTGCCTTCTAAGTCAGTTAGCAATAAGATACGTTCCCATTTACTGCTCGTGTAAATGAGAAATGGGTTTTGCGTGTGAAATTCAGTCATTAAAATAAGAATCCACACGATCGGGGGTTTCGCATGAGGGGGAAAATTTCACCATGCAGATTTCGCTCATGTTCAAGTTGGTTTTGTGAATTTGCTGTGCTGACCAGCAAAAAGCTGCTTGGTTTAAAAGTGTGTGAACTGTTCACACAGTAAAACCTCTGTGTGATCAGTGCTTCACACATCCATAAGAAAACACTTAAGAGTGTTTTAACATCAGAGAAGAGATGTCATTGCAAGAGGGAGGGGAAGTTATTTTGATTAAAAATTACGAGAGCACATGAATAAAAAAAAATGAAAAAATTAATGTGCACGGATAAATGATTTATAATATACCATAAAAAATAAGAATTGTCAATTTTGTTTTTATGGTGACTTTACATACCATTCCAGCATAGGGGTAGCCCTCCTCTGAATCAATGCCTTCGTTGTCTGCAACATATTGGAAGGCAATTGTCATGTATCCTCCACCGCAGCCATCATTTCCAGTCACACAGTCCACCAGGTTTTGAGGACTGAGATCCACCAGTTGACCTTTAGTCTTCTTCAGCTGACCTTCCAAGGCCCCAACAGAGCTAAAGGCCCAGCATGAGCCGCACGAACCCTGAGGGGAGCAAGAGAAAAACGGCACTCACTGAGGAGCAGCCTAAACTCTTCTATACTGATTTAAAAAGAAAAGCTTCATGTTTTTATCCACTAGATGGAGACCAAGTACAGTGATAACTGTAGCTGGCTTGAAATCTAAACATATGAAGCCAATGGTAATATGATAACTCTCATTCTGTGGAAATTTGTATGAAAGCACATTTGTTACTGCCAGGAGTTAAGGTGAGTATGGTGATAAGGTTCACCAGAATGAGGAAATATTACAGGAATATTTTGTAATTTCCTTACTTGGTTCTTGACAGAAGTGACATATCCTAGTTTACGGTAGTCAATTGATTTTGGCAACTTCTCCACTGTGTCACCAGGTATGTATGTGTTTGTTGGGTCCCGGTACATGGGCATTTGGAGTCCCATCACTTTCTCTGCCACTTCTTCTAGTGTCTGCAGAGAGATAAGAATTGGACAAAAAAGATCTTGCATCAAATTTCTGATCAACCTTCAAAAAATGTTAACAGAATCTACATTCAGTAAACAGGCCTTTATAATATATATTTTGTTAGAACATTTCTGTTGTCGCATGATTACTTATCTGCAAACAGGTTTAGCAAGTAACAAAACAGCAAAATAATAGGCTAATTGTGGCATCTTAAAATAGGCAGTTTCACATATATAGCTGTTTTTCCTCTTATACAAATGTTTGTAAAACAATGAGTTGAGCAGTTAGCAGCAGTGAAATATTAAGGTACTTACCATGTCTCCAAAATGGTTCATGCCCAGATTATAGGTATGAATCCCCAGTTCATACTCTTTGTTATGGGCCTCAATAAACAGCATGTTCTTCTCCCAAATCGCCCGTCGAATAGACTCTTCATCCTGTCCACCATGAAACACACGTGTAAATACTTGACACAAACAAAGTGGTACTGAATGGAATAATAGCTGCACTGCTCCATAAAGGGACTTAGCCAGTACAATCCAATCAAAGTAGTCATACAAAATAATAATACAAACTAGCTCACCAACCTAATTCATTAACTCTTTTACCACCCTGAGGAAAGAAAATTGTATTATTTCAGTCTTTACATAGCATGCTACTCACCAGGCCATTGTATTCCCTCTTATGGGTGATTTTCCAGCTCTCCCATGCTTCATCCAGTAAGAGATTGTCCAGAGTGTGAGCCAGTCCACACCACACCACCACAATAAGAGGAATTCCACCAAATGTATACATAATGCCCTAAAAAACAGTCAGAGCTGTAAACCCACTATATACTATAACATGCTCGTGCAAAGTACGTGCGTGTTAACTGTAAACCACATGCAAAAACGAAACCCTCACTGCAACCTATTTAAGCCAGTTTAGACAAGCAAGGATTGAGTGGTGATATCTGAAATGAGCAAGAAAAAATTTACCGTCTTATTATATTCAAAAATAGCGTTAAAAAGTTTTCATTTTAAAAGTTTAATTTACAACAAAAAGAAAGCGGAAGTAATTGCAACAAAACTGCACCCAGAACTTCAAATGTTTCGATTCTTCACACTTTACGAGTATTAAAACATATAGGCTAAACAATGTAAACTATAATAGTTTACAACAAATTGCAACAAAGCTGCACCCAGAACTTCAAATGTTTCGATTTTCATACTTTACGAGTATTAAAATATATAAGCTAGACAATGTAAACTATTATTTGTTAGGAAACTGAGTTAAGAAAAAAAGATAGGCTACAGAGTGACCATAAGGAACCTCAGTTACCTGGATGATTTCCACAAGTTCAGAACAATAGGTGGATGCTGGTTTGAAACTGGTTAGTCGACGACCTTTTTTATATGCTGGACTTTTGAGGAAGTTACTCCAGTTGCGGGAAAGGGAAGAAGTCCCGCTGCATCTGGAATCGCTAAAACAGCTCAGAGCGATGATGTCAGGTGTCGAGTTACAGTTTTAGGAAAAGTGGGAAGTTGGGAATAGTGTATCCTACCAATACCAAGGTCGTGAAAAAGAGATTTGTATATGAAATTAAAATGAATTTAACTAACACCAACAATAACGATAATAATATTTTATCCATTATATTATTTTCAGCGCTAAATTATATTAAAACCATTCTCACTTAGAGCTGCCAGATAGATAGATCCATTAATCTTACACAAATAACCAGTTTTACATAATGAATTTGGTGTAACGTTTCCTTAGACTCTCTCCGAAGTCTTGGGAGTTGCTTATTGACACCAGGTTTTCATTTTTGCCATTGATTCTCATTAGTATTTATACATTTGGCCGGGCTAGATATTCACACTAACAAAAGAAACAGTCACATCCAGCTAAATAAACAGTCACATCCATTACTGCAAAAGGCTGGATATGTTTAATAATGCACATTTTCTCATCTTAGTCCATAACCTTCAGTAAGTTCATCTTCAGTCATCTCAGATTTTCAGTAGATAAGGTTGTTTTTTAGCTGGTAGAAGCAGACATATGATTTTACACTCAACTGATTTGATGGAATGAATAAATAGCACCCTTTTTCTGAGCATCATTCTCATGAGGCCCTGTTAGGTTGTCATGAACACTTCCCCTTGTTAGTCAACAACCTGTGTTCCCTGTACAATGTGTCAGTGTATGAGGTCTACATGAAAATTGTCCCATGATGTCTACTATATAGCCATGCGGTCAGCACTAAGATATAAATGTATGTCAAGGAAAGTCCCCTTAGTGTTAGTTGCTCATGCTATGTGCAGATTACTCACAAACATACAAGCAAACCCATAAATATCACAGGCCAAAAGCAGCATAACCTGCTGACATGATGACAAGACTGAGCAGACTAAATTTAAGAACGTATTCAGCTTTGTCTATGGGAAACAAAATATATGTGCCAGATTTATTCAATCCACCTGAAACACTGATTGGATTAGTTAAGTTTGCACAAATGGTTTGTGTAATTGCTACTAATTTCACTTCGCCCACCCACTGTACAAACTAAAACAAAACACTTCTATGAATTCAACACCTATAGTGTAGCAAGACTCCTGTTCCTGTACCATTTTTCTGTATTTCTAATAAGATTACTAGACTAAAAGAAACTTTCAGATACTGTTCATCTCGTTTAATGCAATTTCTTGGTAAATTAATTTGATATTATTACATATTAACCTGCAATACCTGAAAGGAAGGATTGACTTTGACCTGGATACATTAAATGATTGAAGCATTTTTCAGTAATACACACCTGCTCATTCATGCTTTCCAAAAGTTTATGGTTTTTTGGTTTATCTGATCCTGATCAGAGCCTGATTTGTGGTGTTTGTGTGTTTAAGTGCTGTTTTGCTAAAACATTAAAGATTAAGCCTTATATTTTTAGACATTTTGTGAGTGCAGATATTGTTGGTGTGAACACACAATTAAATTATGTCATGTACAATAAACAAAGAATTAATATTGTAAACAAATGCTCAAATAAACACAAACCACAGCAACACTCTGCTCAAATAAAGAGTCCTAAGTAAATATTGCATATTAATTTGAATATATTATTATTGTAGAATATGGATTTAAACAACTCCAGCATCACAACTGTTCAGTCATGTTACACAGCAAAAGAGAAAGATAAAAATGAAAAAGATCTCTCCCTCAGCTAGCTATTGGCAGTATACTCAACATCTGTTTCCTGTAACTTTACATTCCAGTCTAACCACACACAAAAAGAAACCCAGAATGTTCTGCTGCAGTCATATGTCTGCTCCCATGACTATCACGAGACTTTTGATTCAAAGTTTTTTACACATTATTATTCAGAATGAGAACAACAGAACAATGCATCAAAATTCCCTTTTAGACACTATTGTATATGGTTTATATACCAGTCAAAAGTTTGGACACAACTATATACCTATTTTTTACATTTTAGAGAAATAGTAAAGTCCTCAAAACTATAAAATAACAAAAATACAGGTGACCAAAAAAATCTTAAACAAATCAAAACTATGTATTATATTTAAGCTACTTCAAAGGAACCAACTTTTGTTAAGCTTTTCACTCTGGGCTTCTTTCAACCAACCCCATGAGGTGCATTCTGTAATGCTTTTTAAACATCATTCATCATGTGATTTCATATATTATATTATATTATATTATATTATACTGTGTAGCTTTTCATTTCTTAAACAACCATGTAGGAAGACACATCAAGGCCATATTCCAGGATGACAATGACAAGATTCACCAGGGTTAAAATTGTGAAAGAATGGTTCAGAGAGCATGAAGAATCATTTTTACACATGAATTGGCACCTCTGAGTCCAGACCTTAATTTCAGTGTGCTGGAGTAGACTTTACAGAGTGCTCACCTCTTGCATTGTCAATATAAGATCTTGACCAAAAATTGATGCACCTCTTGATGGAAATAACATCACAACATTTATTTCCATCGAGAGGTGCATCATTTTATTTGGTCAAGATCTTGTATTGACAATGCAAGAGGTGAGCACTCTGTAAAGTCTCCTCCAGCACATCCCAAAAACTTACACTGAGGTTAAGGTCAGTGGCAATTCATGTGTGAAAATGATTCTTCATGCTCCCTCCCAACAATTCTTTCACAATTTGAGCCTGATGAATCTTGACATTGTCATCCTGGAATATGGCCATGATACATCTTAATACTTGGTTGTTTAAGAAATGAAAAGCTACACACTCCATCTTTTAGGGTTAAAAGAACCATTGCCAAACATATAACATGCTAGAAAAATAATAATCACTGTAATAATGATCCATAAGTATTTGCCTATTAAAATCCAAATCCAAACTTTTTTTTGTCTGGGCAGTGTATATTATATTATATTATATTGTATTATATTAGTAAAAAAGTGCAGCTGCAGCTGCAGGCATTCCATTCATAAATCCCAACACAGAAGCTTGTTTTTTTTCCCAATGCCACCACCATTGATGCACAGATGTCCACATGCTGGGGATTAGAGTTGATACACAGAGGGCCTGGCTAACTATACATTATTCCAGTGTGACAAACAAGTCTTTGAAGAGCAAGAGTACATTCACAATTTCACAACTGTACCATCTGCCACGTGCACAGGGATCTGAGGGTTTGTGATGGCAGGATTTGACCAATACAAATCAGTGTGCAGCGACTCTAAGCCAAGGTCAGTACAGCATTTGTAGAGGCAGGTCAGAGAGAGTTGTGTAAATGGATAAACAGGAAAATAGAGAGAGAGAAAAAAAAATCTGCTAGGAATGATGTAGTAGATTTCAGAAGGTTGTGCTGGGATACGAGATAAGAAAAAAATCTAAAAGCAAATAATCCCAATTCCTGGCTGAATACCAAGACAGCTCTGCAGAAGACGTGTTAGAAAGGAGATAACGCTCTGAATGAGACATAATTCGGTTACACTTTACAATAAGGTTTTATTAGTTAATACTAGCTACTTTTGTTAACATGAATTAAGAATGAACAATACTTCTACAGCATTTATTAATCTTAGTTGTAGTTCATTTCAACATTTACTCATACATTATTAAAAATTAAAAGTTGTATTTGTTAACATTATTAATGTACTGTGAACTAACATAAACGACTGTATTTTTATTAACTAATATTAACAAATAATAAACACTGTAACAAATGTATTGCTCATTGTTACCTCATGTTACTAAATATATTAACTAATGTTAACAAATGAGACCTTATTATAAAGTGTTACCAATAATTCATTAACGCGACACAGCAAACTGTTCATAGTTAGATAGTGGTAACATCTTCGGTTATAACTTAATGTTTTAAATGGATAAGGTTACAGAAATATCTAAAGATAGCTACATATGGTACATTCAAAGCTATTTTAGGAACTGCTAGCTTAAGCCAAACATGCAAGGATGAATACTTTCTAAAACAATGTGCAACACATGACAACACACAGACATTTTAAACCTTATTCAGCACCCGGTCTTTTATCTCAGCACCCTAAGAAATCTAAATCATCTGTCCCAGAGGCATTTATTTTAGATAATTAAATTTTTTTAAAGTAAATATATAAATTATTATATTATATTATATAGAATCGTTGCTGGTAACACTATAGTCAGACAGTAACATGAAAAGATAAAGGGTTTGGTAAAATAGGCCAGTCTTGTTGTGATGGATTACTTTTTGTGAAGTTTAAAGAACTTAGAGCTACTAAATGAGGATAAAGGTGAACGTTTCCTATATTAGAGCCTTTTCTGCACTCAGTCCCTTCCTTCATTTGAAATGTTTTCCCTCTAGTGGCCAGATTTAATTAAAATCCTACAGGCAATGTGGAGAGTGTCACTGTTCTCCCAAACCACTAATGGTTTCCATTTTACTTGCCCTATCCATGGACTGTATAGTAAATAACCATGTGTAAATCTGTTGCCATTTGGGAACATCCTTATAGTTCTTGTGAGCACACAGTTATAACATGACCTGCCTGACTGTTTTCAAATATCACACCTCTGTTATTCATTTGGAGCCTGGTGCCTAAATTAACATTATGGTTAATTGGGTGTATAATTCTTGTCCTTCTTACTCATAAAGTAGAATAAAATAAAGTATAACCTATCCTTTTACATTAATGGTGCTGGTTAATGTTGTGTGATGTCCATTAAAAAGGCACTGAAGTTATTTAAGAATAAATGTATTCTGATTATTTGGCTTCTGAGGGTTTTTTCATCATGAAGGGTAAAATCTATCACAGTCTGATTAACCACAGAGATGTTTTAATGCAAGTTATATAACATTGTTGTCTCTCTACAGATGGTGAACTCCAAACTTTGTGTATTATAAAACGAAGGTGAATGGCTACTGTTCTTAAAAATGATTTAATAAAAGCTACTTTAGTCCCTGTGAGATCTGACCCTGATCTACACATTAGAGGATCTTGGTTGCAGGCCTGCACATATCTGACTTAAAGCCTCATGAAAAACAAATAGTGTGATTTATCATCACCAACACCATAAAAATATAGTTATTTTAACAAAAAAACAACAAAAAAAAAGGTTTAAAAAAAACAAAACAAAAAAAAAAAAACAGAAAGAACCTGACAACTAAATTACCTTACTAAAAATCTATTAGGCCTATATTTTAAAAGACAATTACATTGTAATTTTACTGAAAATATTGTTAAAATGCATTGAAAGTAAAAACTAAATGAATTCTCTAATAATATCTAATAATATAATAGCTAATAATAATATAAAATACAGTATTTAACAAGGCAATAGGCCTACATTACAGTGCAATATTTTAATATATAAGAGTAATAATTAATAGCAATAAATAATAGGACTATTTTTAATAAGTAGGCTATATGCTACAAGTAATTGTATAGTATTCACATGTCCATTAAAAAGGCACTGAAGTTATTTAAGAATAAATGTATTCTGATTATTTGGCTTCTGAGGGTTTTTTCATCATGAAGGGTAAAATCTATCACAGTCTGATTAACCACAGAGATGTTTTAATGCAAGTTATATAACATTGTTGTCTCTCTACAGATGGTGAACTCCAAACTTTGTGTATTATAAAACGAAGGTGAATGGCTACTGTTCTTAAAAATGATTTAATAAAAGCTACTTTAGTCCCTGTGAGATCTGACCCTGATCTACACATTAGATGATCTTGGTTGCAGGCCTGCACATATCTGACTTAAAGCCTCATGAAAAACAAATAGTGTGATTTATCATCACCAACACCATAAAAATATAGTTATTTTAACAAAAAAAAAAAAGGTTTAAAAAAAAAAACAAAAAACAGAAAGAACCTGACAACTAAATTACCTTACTAAAAATCTATTAGGCCTATATTTTAAAAGACAATTACATTGTAATTTTACTGAAAATATTGTTAAAATGCATTGAAAGTAAAAACTAAATGAATTCTCTAATAATATCTAATAATATAATATCTAATAATAATATAAAATACAGTATTTAACAAGGCAATAGGCCTACATTACAGTGCAATATTTTAATATATAAGAGTAATAATTAATAGCAATAAATAATAGGACTATTTTTAATAAGTAGGCTATATGCTACAAGTAATCGTATAGTATTCACATGGAAATGGGCATTCCCAGAATTCCCTGTGCAACCACCACAAACAGGTTAAATTTGGATTTGTTATGTGGGGGGGCTCTGTGGTTTCAGGCTTTCGAGGAGTGCACATGTGTATGCAAAGCCTACAAAATCTTATCATTTGACTGCTATGAACACTAAAATGCAGATCAAAATAATTTGTGTGCAAATAGCTTTGCCAGCATCTAGAATGATTTTGATCTGCATTTTAGTGTTAACAATAACAATAAAATCTTTCTGTAGGCCTAAAGGAGAGCATATCAATACAAAATAAAGGGTTGGACATAAAGCCTTGTCATGTGCTTGTCCTTTGCACAAGTAAATTGGTCACTTGTCCGAGCAAAAAAAGCTTTTTTGGGTGTAAATATAATTTATTCTGAAGCTATTATCAACAGTGTTTCATCAGCTTTTGCATATTTAAATCTGCATATTTGTGATATTTACCCCAGGGGCGTTTTCCCCCTAATCTTATTACATGCTTCATCTTTTATTTCAAATTTGTACATTACATTTAATCAATAAATTCAATAAGAAAAATAAAGCAGGACTGTTAAGAATCAAATTAAATAATTTACACTGAAAAATTACAACTGCATTAAATAATGTTATGATATTCTTTAAATATTTTTGAATATACAAATAAGAAATGTTGGGAAAATTTAAACATGAAACTGAACCGCCAGTAGGTGGCGGCAAATGACTGTCCTAGTCATTCGTTCAAACGGCCGATTCATTCAAGAATGAGGCAGGTGTTTTGGAATGGGCCATTGAATCTTTGACTCAACCGAGTCGTTCAAAACGCTGAATCATTCAGTAATAAAACGCAGCTGAGAGGAAGATACGCTATATTCTGCAGTGATCTTTGTTTGGAACTATTTTCGCTGCTGAAATAGAACAAAAACAGTCAGTAATGCGTCTAAAATGTAAGTGACTTTATTCACTTGTATTTAATTTACTTCATTAACTTGTTATTGAATGTATAAAAGTAGTGTCACATTTTCAATCGTGATTCCAATAACGCGGAAAACATCTTGGTCGTTTGATGTTACGTAACTATATCACGTTATAAATATAAAAAACACCCTCCACATTTTTACAGCAGCATGTTTTCTTTGTGCTGCACTCATTTGTTTCGATTTCTCTTCGAGAGGCTGCGCTAGAGTCCTGCAACGGGTCGGGTACCCGCATAAAAGTGGCTAAAACGGGTGGATTGTGACATTCCTAAAATTCACGGGCGGATAATTAACTCCTTGCGGGCGGGTAGTAAATAGAACTCGAGGAGAAACGCGAAGATCTGCTATCAGGCCGCAGCATGTCGGCGGCCCCAGCTGCGAAGAGAGTTCGTTTGGTTGATTATTTGTCTGACGTAGAGAACTCCAGCGATGACACTGTGCTGCCCGAGGGCGGGGTCTCTGCATACATCGAGTTCAACCCATCCAATGGGATTCCTTTCGATGTTTTGCTGTGGTGGAAGGAGCATGCGAAAACATTTCCCAACCTGGCAATGATTGCGCGGAATGTTCTCTCCATCCCAGCATCGAGCGCTGCGACTTTTCCACAGCTGGATTTGTAATTCAAGAACGGAGAGCGCAACTTAAACCTGGGACTGTGGACGATATCCTTTTCCTGCACAGTAACCTTAAGGAAAAGTAAATTCATAGGCATAGGCCTATAGGCTATTTTTTTGTGAGCGACAGGCTCAGGTTGTATTTATTTATTTATTTTATTTTTTTCATTAATAGGTCTATTTGCGTATAGTTATCAGGTTCCATAGCCTATTTAGGTGCCGATGGTAGGCTACTTGAATGGCGCATAACAAATCGCACTTTAGCCTGTTTCATTAGCCCATTCATGACACTGCTGTGATGTTGAGAGAGGTGCGAGATAAAAAAAAAAAATAAAGCACTTTAATTGGAATGATTTTAGCGTGTGTGATTTTAATTTTGATATTATCACGGGTGAGGGGTCGGATCTGGTGCTGAACTTTGCGGGTACGGGCGGGGACGGGTCTCCAAAAATGGATCCGTGCAGGACTCTGGGCTGCGCGAGCCTCAACAGCGCAACCTTGTTACTGTCAGCACATTATACATTATACATTATTATTATCCACTATCGATCGCCACTTACACTAAATGTAATAGAATAACGCCTACGTTTTGGCGATTCCCTATAGCTATTTTTGTTATTGATGTTTTAATCAGGACAAGTAAAACTCTCTTTCTCTTGCCCCTTCAAAAAAATTAAGCGTTACTGTCGAGCCCTGATAAGCCTATGTGCCGGGGGTTAGACCGAACACCTGAAATGTGAACACCTGAATTTTTTTTTTATTTCAGTAAAAATCAATATAATATATTTTTGTTCAGTACTATTTTTTTATTTTGTATTTTGAGTAATTTCATGATGCGATAATTATCATCATACAATCGTACAAAAAAAAATCTGTTTTTTTTTTTTATTTCTTTTCAATTAAAGCAGTATTTCATGTTAAATTTTTAAATTGTTAAACAATGCCATTTTTTGAAGGTAGATTAGTGCCATCTGGTGGGAGTAAAAAAAGAAAGACTTGTGTAATGAGCATGGCGTAGATTCCTATATATAGCTCTTTATAAAAAGTCTTATAAATTCTCTAGTTGTTTTTAGACATAATACTTTATTTACTTAGTTGTGGACTTAGTTGTGGATCTGGATATATATTTAGACATTCTCAAAAACTACTTTTTTGTTTGAAATGTTGATTTGAAATTGTTGCATTAATTTTACTACAGTCAAACCTGATCACAGAGAAAGACATTTTGTTACACATAATAACATAATTTTTTGCTGTAAAATGACCGAACAACACCAGAGGCTTAAAACGTTGGTGTCCCATTTTTAAACAATTTATGTGCATTGTAATGTAGCCTTTTAGTTGATGTTTATAACCTTTTGTGGCTAAATCTGTGTCATTCCTGTGCCATCTGTGTCATTTCTGTCATCTGTGACATAGGAGCTGACAAACGATGTCAACTCTTAAAATAGGCCTATTGTCACTGTATTTTTACGGTAAAGTTCTGACAACCACAGCTGCCAGCTTTTATTTATTTATTTATTTATTTTGACCTTAAAAAAAAGTATTTTAAGTTTTGGATATTGTTCTCTTTTCGACAACACCAAGCAATTAAAACAGTTTACCACAAAAAGTCACATTTACATAGTGAGCTTTTGTATCGTAGGCCTATAAATCGACTAAAGTAAACATGTGCCCCATGAGATGTTATCAATCATATACAAGCCACGAGTCTCACTCAGGCAACCATCTGCTGTTTTACCTAAATCCGGAGATTTGGCCAAGCCTCGCAAATATCTGTCATTCTCTCAGAGTGCCCTCACGAGGTGTTATCCTTCATCAGCTCTGCTGAATAGACCAGTAAACAACGATCTGCTCTCTAAAACCGCTGGGGTTTGGATGTTCACTCGTACCGAAACGGGCAGGTGGGAGTTGGAAGTTAGAGGAGCGAGTGCAGAGGAGCGTCAGTGCGGAGAACAGCCAACCTAAATTAAGGTTACAATTATCCTACTAGACCCCGGAGGGATGTGTCGTAGACTGAAGGAATTAATGAAGAAACAAAGCGATTAAAAACATTCGGGTCTTGTCTCAAGACAGGCTCGTCGTCTTTCTGAGCACGATGTTAGAGGACATTGTGCAGAAGTAAGGAACTGCGAACCGAGATGGACAAAGACTTGGAGAGCTATGACATCGCTGCCATGCAGATATTGTAAGGGAAGCGGGTGAGTTCCGCTTTGTGTTTTTTTTTTTTTCTTTCTTACGTAGTTTACGTAGGTTATATATATTCAAATCAATGTTTGTTTGGTGTTCTTCAAGGTTATGACTAATTTTGAAGTTACTCATTTCGTCACATTAAGACTTCTTACTCATGAACATGAAAACATAAATATTAAATATCATAAAAACAACATCTATTACATTATTTTAAGCTAAACAACAGACATTAAAGTTAACGACTCTTGTTGTAGACTAGTGTAATCATAATGTGTGTTTCATTCTAACACTATGGTTTCCAAGGTTTCAAAAACTTAAAAATATTAGGCTATTCAAAATTATTTTCTTAAAATATCAGGTAGTGTGTAAAGCTGTAATAGAAAGTTGAGTAGACTTAGATTTGTTGATTGATTTGTTGTTTGAGAGACATTGATAGAGAATTGATTTGACTCATTAACTTGATATACAGACAGACAGACAGATAAAGGGACAGACAGACAGGCAGATAGATAGGATGGATAGATAGATAGATAGATAGATAGACATTACAATTAGACTCAGTGACTCTAGGTAGATTGATTGATTGATATATTGATGGACAGACCAATTACACTCAATGACTAGATAGATAGATAGACATTACAATTAGACTCAATGACTCTAGGTATATAGATTTATTGATTTATATATTGATATAGATAGATAGATTTGTTTTTTTTTTTGTTTGTTTAAGCAAACTTGTCAGGGCCAGATCATAGTCCCATGAGGCAAATGTCTTTGAAGGCTTTTGTTTTGGGAAGCAAACATACAATTAAAAATAGCAGTTAGCGGCACCAGTGGTCAGCTGGCATTGTGCGTAGCATTCACATTCTCTGCCTACACAGTCACTAAGGTTTTGAAAGCCCCTGGCAGTCATGTCTTAATTAGAACTAATCAATCTGAGTAAGTTCTCTCTAATGAGATTTCAAACAGCATCCCACATTGCCAATGATGTGCAGCAAGGCAAATTCCTGTTGCTTCCTCATAAGCCAGCTCTGAAGGAGCGCAAGCTTTGGGGCCGGTCCAGATGAGCACTTTAATCAGAAGAGTTGTAATGCACAGCAGAGCCTGATTTATCACCGGTTGATGGAGCGGAGCGGTAAAAGCACTTACTTGATCACCGGTTTGTTTTGCTTGGTCACTCGACATTCTTATCATGCCCTCATATGTATCGGCATGTGATTTATGAGGTCTGCTGCTATGAGGTCATTTTGAAGCAGGGTTTAATAACACTGAACAGGTGCAGATGCCCTTTTTTGACCAGTTTTGCCTTTTTAATAATGCACAGCAGTTACCTATGGACTTAATTTGAGATTTGCCTCACATTGTGAGCATCATCCTGATTCTTTGTGTAATCCTGCTGCCCTAAAACGGACCTATTTAGGACTGCTTAGACTGTGAACTATCCAGGGCACCATATGACCCTGCTAATGGGTGTCCTGTATTACAGCACACAGGCAGATAAAGAGGTCTCACTGGTGAAAAATCGTGTAGATTTAGCAATATGGCGGTGTATGATGCATATTACAATGTTATGATGAACTATATGCCTTTCTCCACCGATGTTCTGAGTTGTTCAAAGCATTTGTAAGGATACTGATTGTTAGAAGGCAGCTGAGATGACTAACGGGAACATGGTTTGTGTAACATTAGTAACAAATTATTAACTGTTAACATGATAACATATGCTGTGTTCGAAATAGCCTCCTATTCCCTCATTAACTATTCCCTACACCAGATGCGCCAGAAGGGCTGTCGCTTTTGCATGGTTTGTGCTTGCTGTTTAATAATCATTTGAATCTTGGTAAACTGGCAGCTCCAGTAGTAATGAAAAATAGTATGTATAAACCTTAATTAAACAATTTAATAATCAAGTAAAAAGGAATTTATACCTGATATTACGCTGTTGCCACATTGGGAAGTGGATGGATGGAAGACTCAGCTGTGGACGCCATCTTCTGGTCAGACGCGGGAAATCATTCGGCGCGACTCTCACAATGCATTATGGATATTCTCTAGTCATTGAGTGTACATCAGTTGTACACTCATTATTGCGGTGCATTGTGGGATTGAATGAGGGCACTCCGTAACGTCCACGATTGTTTCAGACACCACTACAAATGGCTGTCCCCTCAAATAGTGCCCTATTTAAGGGTATAGGGGGCGATTTCGGACACAGCCACAGTCAAGCAGAAGGCTAATCATATAAATTACTGTTATGTGTCCGATGTTGTAAAGAGCGATACCATTGTTCAGTGTTTACCTCAGTCAGTTGACCGAGTGGATCTCCAAGCTGGCGTGAGCGAGTAAAGGCGGGGCTAATTTGCATATTCTTTGATCCACGTATACTAAATGAGGCAAGGGCATTACATTCAAGCTATTTTAAGGCATGAAGAATTTTTTTTACAGGAAAAAACATTTAAATATGTCATTTTGGTGATCAAAGATGAGTTTTTTTAAGGGATAAAATGATTGACTCCAGGGGACTTTAAGAGCTGGATCTGTGACCGTGGATAGGAGGCAATCTGTCAGCACTACTGGGTTGCAACGCCTATTGATGGATTAAAATCTGTGGACATACATACATGGGTGAAGCAGATTCTGTGCTTTTTACAGATGACATATGAGCTTAAACCACATCCATATGTGTGACCTCTCCACAATTACACTAAAAATCAATGGACTCAGACTTGATTTATACTCTCTGCTTCAAGAGACGTTGCATTGATGGAATGAAATCTGAATCCGGGCCTTCAAAAACAAATTATCTCCATCTCTCCAGCATGTCTACTGAATTTCAGATGCTTTTGGTGCTGCATGTTTCACAGGTTTATATATACAATATAAATGCAAATGTTTATCTATTGTCCATTAAAAACTTGTCTAAAATTAACAATGAACATGTGGAATGCACAAATGCAGTGACCCAGTTACATTAATGCATTCAGTTTAGCCTGAGGTGACCTCACTTGTGTGTCCTTGAAAAGTTACCGTTGAAGTCATTTTAAAACATTCATGCACATACAGTATGTGTGCTTCCTTCTGGCGGCAGTAGGAACATGTGAGATGATGTCATGTTCATTTTTCCACAGATATTCATCAAATTTGATTGTCTTTGGGGTACACAATGTACACACGCTGACTGAAGTGACCAGCGCAAAGCTGAATTATCATAATCTGTCCTTCAGACTGTTGTGATCTAAACCCATCGTGACCTCTCTCAGCTGCTCCACATAATCATGAAAAACAGAGAAGCATGAACATTCATATTGGTTTGATCAAGTAAAATATGCACAACATGTACAAAATATTAGATATTGTTTACTGTGATAAATACCTATAGCAATTATTTGTCTATAATTGGCTGATTTTTAAAATACAGTTTCATATTATTTTGTCTAAATAAATAAAAACACTAAAAACTAAAATCAATCATTTTAAATGCTACAAGTGATTTCAGGCATCACAAAATTATAATGTTCAGTGTATGAAAAGTTAGATTTTCATTTCACTTTTAACTTTTTAAATTTAAACTGTGTTATTAAATGTTTTTTAAAGTTTAACTTTAAGTGAACATTAGATGATGGCAAAGGTAATCTAAATGCAAATAGGCAAAATGAGTAGGTTTATCAATAAAAAATCTCAGTTGTTAACCATGATTGAATCAATAGTTTAATAATTAATTTAGTAGTGTGTACGGTTGTTTGATGTTCATTCCCAGGGAAAGCATAATCTGATATGGTGTTAATGCCGTTGTACACAAAAACAAGACTTTAAAAAACTACCACCACTGCCACAAAACACTCTGCAGTGTGCACTGATGTTTACAATATGAACTGTTTGTTACAGGCCTGAAGCCACACCTGTTATACTATCTTCCTCTCACACTCCTTTAGACTAAAGCAGCAAAATCAGTCACACTTCAACAGAGGCTGAGACTATAAATGCTTGTATTATATGCTACACATGCAAACACACAACAGAAATGTTTTTTAAACTCTGTCATTATGGCTTTCAGCAAAGGCGGATTACGGAAGGATGAGCAGAAGTGTCTTGTAAATTCACTGTGGGCTTGAAATACAAACACTTTGAGGAAGCAAGTGTGAACCTCACCTTCTCTGTAATATTTATTTTTCCATTCCCCGGGCAAACTCGAAGGGAACAAGTACTGCATGTCCTGAAGATCTGTCATCATATCCCATAGCTAAACAACACCTGTTTCTGAAAGCTTTTAATACTTGTGTTCATTCCCATGGCTTCATTCTGTGGAGGGGGTGGAGGGCCAGGAGCCATAAACAGCCTCTTTCTCATTTTGTTGCAATTGTTTCTGTGAAGAATTGATGTGAGGAATCTAATTGGAGATTGGAGAGTGGGTCCGGGTAATTTTCACCCTGCCGGGACGAGAATAGCACAGACTCCAAAAGTGAACTACATTCCCTGGCTGCACTCAGAGGTCAGAGGTCAGAGATCAAGCTAAATATGCAGGTTGGAGACCTCTGATATTGTCACTGAAGAGGTCCTGAAATTTTAGACACTGTTAGTGTAAGCCAAAATAAAGGGTAAAAATAAAACACCTTGTGGTTTTGGCTGACATTTTGTGAATATCCTGTAATGTTAAAGGTTAATTTTAATTTCCCTCATCTGTTTGCTCGGCACGTCCCTCCCCTGACCTTTTTACACTAGAATACGCAGTTAAAGCTCAATAATACTTACTTTCTTACTGTTATAAGCCCTTCTGCATTCCTCGAGTCAGTGAAGTGCAAATCTGCAGTCAGTCTGCAGAGGCTTTAAGTGTTGTGGTTTACTAATAGAGTCAGGGGAACAGCTACAGCAGCAATGGAAAGGTTTTGACCCCCTGTTATAGTATGTGGCAGAAGTCCATGTCATTTATTGTAACCTAATGAAGCCTGTCTGACCTTGATAAGTTCTAATTGTTGAGGTGAATGTATGAAAGTCAGGCCTGAAATGAGAAAACAACACATTATGTTGGTGTGTTCAGCTTAGTGAGGGCTGGCTAACTGTGATGACATTGCATCAGATCGACAAGGGCACACTCGATGTTTGGCAGAGTGTTGATTATTAGATAAGAGCATTGCCAAAGCTGGTATGTAGACGCTCCTGGTAGGCGATTATACAAAAGTTTTAATATGAGGCATCTTATTGGGTTTGGGCCACAAATTTGGCAGTTTTAATTTTAATAGTGTTAATGAATAAAATATGAAAATATATTTTTTTTGTGGTTTATATAATAAAAAAAGAATAAAAAATATTTATATATATATATATATATATATATATATATATGATTATATATTTAATTATTCTTTTATATTTATAAATAAAATCTATTATTAAAATGTATAAAAATATTATATATATATATATATATATACACAATAAAATAAACCATTTATTTTTACCACAAATGCTATATAGAGAGAAAAGAGATTGTACAGATCAAGAAAAATATATATTATTAGCCGGCTGTCTGTCGAGGTGTTTCAGCATTAAAATCATGAGATCAAAATCACTTAGGCTATATTTTCTTGCTTTCATTATAAGCAATCAAGATGAGCTTAGTAGTCAGACAGTGTAAAAATGTTATATAGGCAAGCAGCAAGACACAGAGCATGAGTTTTGTCCAGATCTCGTACACCTGCTGCACTGTGTCTTTCACAAGTCGACAGGGAGGGATTCACACCTTTAATTTGTGTAAGCCAGGCTTTCTGCTGTGTGGAAAACCAATATGGTGTCAAAACAGCCAAGCCAAGAGTGATTCTCTCTCCCTCCTTTCGCTAGATACAGCATTATGAGTCAGCTTATTTGGTCAGTATAAGGCCTTTGTGTGGAGAATGGGGATGACACTGGACTGGAGTACTCAGGGAAACAAGTCAACCTCATTTTAAGTGGTTATAGAAGGAACAGGTTCAAAATAGAAGCTTTGTGTGTAAACAGGAGAATAAGAGAAACCCAGACCCATGTGAACAGGCTATATTAAGCAAGCAAGTAGTGGGAGAGGTGTAATGCAAGACTGGATTAATTGAGATCATTTGTCACGACAAGGTAGGAGTTTGTACCTATTTCATTCAGTTCATTAGTATGCAAAGGACTATTTGTACCAGAAATTTTTATAAATTCGGTGTAGAATTAGGATTTATTAAGCATTTTTTTAAAATACTTTTTAATGCATGTAACAGGTCTACTAATGTGATACTTTAGAGATGTATTTTTCTGATTCTTTTTTTTTTTTTTTTCCCAGTTCTACAGTACAGTATAAAATAATTTTGGAGTAAATATCAGGCATGGAGACAAATGCAAAGGCTTTCCCAACTGGCCTAGAGTCAGACAAACATTTTAATCTCAAACTGATTTTTTAAGAGTTTGTGATTTCCCAGCATGCTCTGTAGTATTATCATACAACAGTTTGTTGTTTTATCTAATGTTGCTGTTGTTTTTGTAATCAGTTCTACATTCTTATGTGTTTAAAGCTCATTTTTGTACTTTATTAAAGGGATAGTTCACCCAAAAATAAAAATTCTGTCATCATTTACTCACCCACAAGTTGTTCTAAACTTTTTTCTGTTGAACACAAAATAAGATATTTTGAATAATGTGGGTAACCAAACATAGAGTTTGAAAGCGTGTTAGTAACCAAACAATTTCTGGTCCCCTTTGACTGCCATAGTTTTTTTTTTCTTCTTTATCATACTATGAGGACCAGCAGCTGTTTGGTTACCCACATTCTTCAAAATATCTTCTTGTGGGTGAGTAAATGATGACAGAATTTTCATTTTTGGGTGAACTATCCCTTTAAGCAGTTTGTTAATTGTCACCTAAGGTTTATGTGTGAAGTATTGAGGTTGTCTATTTATAAAAAAAAAAACTGAAGTGAAATGTTTTCTGAGGCAAAGACTCGCAAGCTATCTTTCCCTTTAGAGGTGAGTAATAAATAAAAACTGCATGATAAAGATTATTGTGCTGCTAATTAACATTTGACAGGAGACATTTAACATTTAGTGAACAAACAAATCCAAATAGACTAAATTACTGAGGATAATTACACATCTTGAAAGAACAAATCTCATTCTCAGACATCTCAATCCATCACGTTACCTTGATTGACTTTTTCAGTGCAAAGCTAAACATAGTTGTGTAAGGTTCTGTCAAAAACCACTTGCATTACAGTTTTACGTTAATTCAGTGCATGTATGTTCAGATAATGAATCACTATTTTATTTAGAGTGTGTATGCTGAATTCATATATTATTGAGCAATCCAGTGTTTTTCTCTGGGCTCTGCTGTTTTTTGGCTCCGCTCTATCCATTAAACTGAAGCAGAGTCAGCGTTTGTCCATGCTGAGTGGGTAATTCCTAATTTGTGTCTAGGTCTCTGCACCTGCACCCTGTGACATGAGGTTAAGCTGGACTATAGTGAAAGTGCCCTGCACACCTGTCCTCTCACAGACCCTCTAGAGCTGTAAATGCAAAGGGCTAGAGGGAAATAAGCATGTTAGTGTGCAGCTGTCACCTGTCTCATTTTTATTCACTGTCGGGGTTGTGTTTATTTCTGTTTAGTTTCAGTGTGTTTGGTTTCCTTTTCAGTCAGTACTTTGTTCCTATTCTGCTTGTGTTCTGTGTTCCCTAGTTAGTTTCCTTGTTTCTGTTCAGCTGATTACTTCTCCCTATGTTTGAACCCTTTGGTCCTCTTCCTTTAGGGGTCACACTTGGCTCCTTCAATCAAAAGTGATTTTTAAAAAAAAGTAGATTAGTGCCATCTGGTGGGAGTAAAAACAGAAAAACTAAATGTAATGCCATGGTGTAACCACTAGATTCCTATATAGTTCTATATAAAGTGGCTTATATATTCTCTGTTGTTTTTAGACATAAATACTTATTTTTTGTTAAGTTGTGGATTTGGATTTATACTTAGACATTCTCAAAGACTACTTTTTGTCAAGGTTTAGATTTTTTTTTTTAAATGTTGATTTGAAGTGTCAGTTTTTGCATTCATTTTACTACAGTCAAACCTGAACACAGAGGAGGACATTTTGTTACACAAAACATCAAAATTAAATAAAAATGTAACAAAAATATACAGGTAAGTTTTATAACAGCTTAATAAATCTAGGTCTGATCTGATTTCAACCTCTTATTTGAGTCATTTGACTCAATTTTACCATATTGTTATAGCCAAACCATTTTTTTTTTTTTGTATAATAGTGTGTTGTGTGTGTAAGTGAGTGTGTTTGAGAGGTTGTGTCTGTTTTGTACTCTTGTGTAACCTCTTCCTTGCTGTTAATTTTTTTACTGCTTTGTGGCTGAATTATTGATTTTATTTCACACATTTGCAAAAACTTGCTCTGTGTTATAGTCGTGCTAGTTCATATATATATGTGTAGGGGGAGGGGGTGGGGGTCTGGATATGTCTATTTTGAACTCTTGACATTTTAGAGTGTCACCCCTTCATTGCTGTGCACTTTTTTCTACACAGTGGCTAAATTGTAGTTTGTACCACCAAAAGATTCTCTGAACTTTTGTATTTTTTTGTATTTCCCATTCATTTCCTGTGTCGGTCATTTTTGACCACGAAGGAGCCTTTTTTGACCCTTTAACATATTCAAATCATGTCCTTGATTTTTTTGGTGTGTATGTTCATATAGCTAATGCGACAATAGTCACCAAGTGTCATCCCATTCAGACGAAGGAAAAAAAAAAAAAACTATTCTGTCATTTTTGACTGCAGAGGACCAGAGGGTTCAGCCCTGAGTTCTTTCCGTTTCAGTGTTCGGTCTCATTTACATTTGTGTTTAAATGTTGTTAGAATTATACTGTGGCTCCTGAGGTTTTTCTGAAGTGATCGTTGAGTTTACTGAATACTATTTCCTTGAATCTCTTTGTTCTGTGTGTGTAGTTAAGACACACTGAATTGTTATATTTACCAAATTAGTGTGCATTTAAATGACACACACATACATTTTACAGTCTCGTACCAAAACAGGTGAAAAGCTGTTCTACAACTTCAGCTGTGTCTGGATCAGTCAGTCTGTCTGAAAGCAGAGGATTAAAGAGATTGTTAGCACAAATTATCATAAATCAGTCTCAGTAATCTTTGCTGTTTCTTCTCTTTTCTCTGGCTTTAGGCTTTTGGAAGAGTGACGTCTAAATGTGACTAAATGCATCTCCAACGAACACTGAGCCCAACATAGATACCATCCTGAAAATATCTGGTTATGAGAACTGGCACTACAAAAGTCCCTTGGTAAGCATAACTAGTTAAAAAGAGGAGTTATGGGTAATGGGTAATGTTTGTTTCTAATTCAATTATTTGACATCTATAGCTATTGAAAATGCTTTTATTAGATGTAGATTAATACTTAGTAGTACTTACAGTAGTCCTGTTCCGTTATGATTGATCAAGATGCATTTGGGTCAATAACAAAACACTCATTTTCTTTTTTTGTCCATATCTATTAATTTATTCAAAAAAACATTATTTAAAAAAAAAAAATCAAAAATACACATTTTATGCAAATGCATTTCATATATACAATGACTTGAAATCACCTCTTCTTTGATGTGCATGTTTTTAATTTCTGAATTAATTCATATTGATATTTTTGGGAGGGATGAAATCAGAAATCTCATGGTAATAAACCTGTCTTTATGTCACAATGAAGAAACGCCTAATTAAAAGAATGAAATTCTTGAAAATAAAACTTATGTATAGTTTGAAATAATCTATTACCGGTAATTCTTAGAAAAATATTTTAACTGCTTCACTACTTATTAAATAGAGTTTTTAACTTTGATTAATATATTTAAAAACATTTTTGTTAAATAATTGGTTAGTTCACCCAAAAATGAAATTTCTGTCATTACATACTCACCCTCATGTCGTTCCAAACCCGTAAGACCTTCATTCATCTTCAGAACACAAATTAAGATTTTTTTTATGAAATCCAAAAGGTTTTTTTTATCCCTTATAGAAAGCAACATAATTACATTCAAGGTCCAGAAAGGTAGTAAAGACATCGTTAAAATAGTCAACTTGACTACAGTGGTTCAACCTTGATGAATGTTATGAAGCAACAAGAATGTTCTGACGTAGAACCTGGAAGCGCTGAAAGTAAACGGTGTATGAGAATGACAGGGGAGAGAGGAATTTGTTGAATAAAGTCATTATTTTTGTTTTGTTTTTGCGCACAAACAGTATTCTCATTGCTTCATAACATTAAGGTTGAACCAGTGTAGTCATGTTGACAATTTTAATGAAGTCTTTACTACTTTTCTGGACCTTGAATGACAGTAATTACATTGCTTTCTATGGGGGATAAAAAAACTCTTGGATTTCATAAAAAATATTTTAATTTGTGTTCTGAAGATGAACAAAGGTCTTACGGGTGTGGAACGACATGACTGAGTACTTAATGACAAAAAATGTCATTTTAGGGTGAACTAACCCTTAAAATCAATGATTAAATAATTTGAAACAACTTGTGTAACCAAGTAACTATCAAGAATTTTTCTTTCCTAAACTTCAAAGTTTTTCAAAACACCATGAAACCAACATGAATTACTTTTCGAAGAACTTGACATTATAATTTTAAAGATTTTTCCTTATTGTGGACATTCTTATATGTCATTTTCTTTTTTGCAGGAAGGAGGTAAGATGTTCATGGATCTGTGTGGCCAGCGGGGCGCATGGACAGTCCTGCTGTTGTGGTGCCTAAACCTATCAGCTGCTGACCTCACCTGCCCACAGAAATGCACTTGTTATCATGACACGTTGGAGGTCAACTGCTCCTCAAGACACCTGACAGGTGTGCCTGAGGGGTTACCCAGCAATGCCAAACGCTTAGATCTTTCAGGAAACCAACTGAAAACACTGGCTAGACGTCAGTTTTCCGGTCTGTCAAAGCTGGAGGACCTAGACTTGAGTGAGAACATTATCTCCATGATTGAGGTGGAAACATTTCAGGGGCTGAAGAACCTGCGATACTTGAGGATAAAGAACAACCGCCTCAAGATCCTCCCCGTCGGGGTCTTCTCTGGCCTCTCCAACCTTCAACGTCTGGATATCAGTGAGAATGAGATCCTGGTTTTCCTGGATTACACATTCCGGGACATGATTAACTTACAGCAGCTCGATGCAGGAGAAAACGACCTGGTGTTTATCTCGCAACGGGCTTTTGTTGGGCTGCAGGCGCTGAAAGAGCTCAACGTGGACCGTAGCAATCTAACTTCCATCCCCACTGAGGCTCTGTCACAACTTCAGAGCTTGACCAAGCTGCGTCTGCGCAAGCTGACCATAAACGTGCTGCCCAACAACGCCTTTCGCCGACTGCACCAGCTGCGCACACTGCAGATCCTCCATTGGCCTTCTCTCGAGACGCTTAATAGCAACAGCCTGGTTGGTCTCAACCTTACCACTTTAGTTTTAAGCAACTGTAACCTTAGCTCTGTACCTTACGCTCCCTTGCGCCATCTCACTTACTTGCAGTACCTTGACCTGTCCTACAACCCCATCACCTCCATACAAGGCAACTTGCTAGGGGAGCTTCTTCGGCTGCAGGAGTTGCACCTGGTAGGTGGGAGCTTGTTACGTATTGAGCCGGGTGCCTTCAGGGGTCTGGTCCACTTTCGTTTGCTCAATGTGTCCTCAAATCGTCTAACGACACTGGAAGAAAGTGTCTTCCACTCCGTAGGGAACTTGCAGATACTGCGGCTGGACAGAAACCCGTTGGCTTGCGACTGCAGGCTACTCTGGGTTGTGCGACGGCGTCGGCGGCTGGATTTTGATGGCCGCCAACCCACCTGTTCGGCTCCGAATCAGCACAAAAAGGCATTTCGTGACTTTTCAGAGGATGACCTTCCGGTTATATTTACGTGCAGACAAGCACAGATTCTGAACCGCCAGCTGCAGGATGTGAGTGTGGTGGAGGGCATGAGCATACGGTTTGACTGCAGAGCCGACGGCTATCCGTCGCCTTCTATTACCTGGCTGTCATCCCAGCAGACTGCACTTAGCTCTGTCGGGAGAGTACGAGTGCTTGCTAATGGGAGTTTAGAAGTGCGTTACGCCCAGGCACAGGACAGTGGAACGTATCTATGTATTGCAGCTAATGCAGCGGGTAATGACAGCATCTCCATGAGTCTCCAAGTGGAGGGGATCCCACAAAACCGCACATCATCGTATTTCACAGACGAGGGATGGATGGAAACTTCATTGCCTCCTTCTACCAACTCCTCAGCACGGGTGTCAAATCCTTACCCATTTGATGCTAAAACCCTCATCATTGCTACCACCATGGGATTTCTCTCTTTCCTCAGCTCTGTGGCGATCTGTTTTGTGTTTATGTTCTTCTGGAGTCAGAGCAAAGGACAGATAAAACACACTGCCACTATAGACTTCGTGCCACGATCATCCATGGGTGGAGGTGGAGATGGTGGGGACACTGGCAGATTCACAATGAAGCTTATTTGAGCTTGAATAGAAAATGAATGGTCATAGTTACATTTAGTTAAGCCTTTAAAACTGTAGTAACTCTCAAAGTTGCAGCTTGCCAACACAGCAAGGTACAAAGCCTTATGATAACACATTTTGCAAGCCTGACTGACATTCATGTAAATAGGTATAGTAACTTATCTTTATAATAATCTCATTCATATTTTGCAAGCCTGATTGACATTAATGTAAGTAGGTATAGTAACTTCTCTTTATATATAACAACATTTTAGCTGAGAAGTTCAATTATATCAAATAAGTAGGTTGCATTGTGGATTGAGCAATGCAAAGTCTGAAGACAAACAACAGATACACTTAGTGTCCAATAGTAATAATTAATTTTCATAAAATAATAAAAATACAAAATAAATACAATTATATATAACACGTATTTACTATTAAGTACTATTAATAGTACATTTTACTTAAATAATTTTAATATTAATAATTAAACATTACATTTATTTACTAATTAATTATATATATATATATATATACACACACATAATATAGTGTGTAAAGACATTATTTTAATAATTTTCCACTAATAAATAAACAACTGCTTATTTATTGTGGTGTGCCCTTGATTTGGTGTGTCATTTTTTTAGGCTCACAGCTCTTAGTATAATGAATAAAATCTCTTTCTTTGTGAGGGTTCTGGCACAGTTAGCCTTTAGAGATATTAATTTCACTAACAAATTAAACCAGAACACGCCATGCAATGATGCATTTGATTTGACAAAAGTTACAATGCAGTTTTAGATATTGTAACTATGTTGCACAAATGCAAAAGACCCCATAGAACTATATCTGTTTTAACAGCCTATTAACGTCTATTGTAGTTTGTAGCAATTAAAACCTTGCAACAGGAAATTAATTAATTTAGCTAATAAGTTTTTAAAAAGTTAAGAATTTAAATGGATGATGAGTTAAGGACTCAAATGGATTACTGTATTATATATTGTGTGTGTGATATTGTTCATTACAGATGTTATACTTATAGGTTGCCGTAAGATTACAACAATTTTGCAAGGTCATTCAGAAATGTCTTTTATGCTTCTTTTTGCTGTTTTTCATTTTTTATAAACATCATCATGTGATGTTATGCCATGTCAGTGACTCTTATGGCTATGCACAAGTGGCTATGTCATGACTGCACACCACACATTGTTATCTACCTAAGATGCTTTGCAATTTATGTAATGCATATAAGTTATATTTCCACATTTTGACGTTTTTGCTAATGCATTTGTAATATTTTGCATTGGATCATTAAAGACTATGCAAGTCTGCCTGTTCAGAAAACCATCTTGTCTCACTATCTTTACTTCATAGTGTTCCATTTTAAACCTCCTCATTAAAAATTCAAGTTCATTTCTAGGTAAAATTAATTTCTGAGTCCTGAAAGTCTGAACAATTTGCAGGGTACATTAATACAGTTGACGGCTGTAATTTTAAAGGACATTGTGATCATACCTCTTTGTTACTCTGATGTATGCAGTATAAAACAGTCCAGATGTAAGCTCCATCTGTTTCATCAAGGCAGCACCTATAACCTTGAGTGGCTGTAGTTTTTCATCTGATTGTGGAGGATAAATGACAGGAAATGTAAGAGAGAAGAATCTGCATAATTATCTGCATTAGTCACTGTCTAGTTTGTTAAACAGATAAATAGTCTCCTGCTGCCTCTCATCTGATTACCTACGATTTATGTTTGATTTTACAGAATTTATGCCATTTATTCAGTCTAATAACAAAGTCAAATTGAAACGTGATAGGTACGTTTTATCACATTGATGACGGATTATTGTCTGAGAGTACAGGAAGAGACGGGAGACTCACAGGCAGGCTGTCGTTTTGTTGGACAGACAGTTCTCAAGCTTTAACTGGATTCTGCAGAGAGGGAGAGAAAGAGAGTGAGAGAGTGAGAGTAAATCATTTCTGCCGTTGCCCAGAATAACCCAGAAAAAAGATGATAATCACGTGTATGACCAGTGGTTTAAACCCTTTAGGATTACCTCTAGATGTCTCAATCTGTTATATAGGTCTGTCTGGCTACAGGCGTGCACAGCCAACAGACAGATACTGTACTATGATCAAATAAAAATGCTTTATGTTCTCAAAAATATGTGTTGCAATTAAACTACAACTAAACTAACACATATTTGAAAATAATAAACATTTACTGATACTGGCACAGATACATAGAAGTATATGAATTCAGGTTGATTGGGATGCATTTTCCCAGTCATCTTAAAGGCAAAAAGTGTCCCAATCAACCCAAATTCAACCTGAATTCACCCTATATATATATATATATATATATATATATATATATATATATATATATATATATATATATATATATATATATATATATAGACACACAAAATTGCAAAAGTGTGTGGAAATGAAAGCTCTAACGTAAGTTCTGCTGGGAAGACTCTAATGTTACGTCACTTATTAGTTTAGATCTAACCAATCATTATCTAACACTTGGAGTATAAAAGATTGGTACTTACACATGTCTGAGTTCGCAGATGCTGACGCCAACCTACACCCCCATCCTCCCCACCACCACCAGGATGGTCCCTGTCCATACCTCCCGGGGGTCGGCTACGCCCCTGCCTTTATCTCCTGGCAGGAAATGCAGAGTCTACAACCCTCAGGATGTGTGCTACGGACGGGGGCTATGCCACAGAACTTTATCTCATAATATTTTGCTTACTGATTGTTAATAAATAACATTGTTACGTTATTTTGCCTCCTGAGTCTTCCTGGTAGAACTGTACAGTGGTCAAATAAATTTATCAGACATGGTCAAATAAATTTACTGTGATTACAGTCTGTTCAGATCTTCCTGTTCTTGTACTCACAGATGTGAGGAACTATTTGTGCCAACATTTTGACCAAAATGTCACTTATGCCTTTTGGCCACTAGCTGGAGCCAAAGAAAGACACATAAATGAGACAATAGCCTGTACTATACAAAACTGCACAAGATGCTTTAAAACTGAGATACATCAGTTTACAAAGACATCGTTTGAAACTACTTATGATAAATGTAGGAGATTTCATGGTGTCAAATAATCTACAATGAATAAGGAAGTATGGAAGTATGTTTTCTGGCCCACTCTGCCACTGTTGCAGTGAGCATTGGCTTATCTGAGCTCCAAGAGTATCGATGAACATAATGAATAGGACAATAACACAGGCAAGATGCAGAGTGAGCAGATTCTGAGTGAGCAGATTCTTATTGCTGATTCTGTCAAATTCAGAGTATTGGCAAGAACTGAGAAAGCAAATTTAACAGTGCACTTTTAAAAAAAAAAACAGATAATAGATTACTTGGACAGTTTATCACACATGTGTCTTAAAAGCATCTATAACATCACTATTCCCACAGTCAGGAATACGGAAGAGCTATGCTCTTGCTAATGGACATGACTAGGCCTACTATGTTACAAATTTCACTGTTTTAAAAACACCTAAAAGATTATAACAAATTTGTCCAAGTTTGGCACATTTCATGGCAATTACTGCAAGATAATGATTATTATTATAATTATACATATTGTATAAGATGTAGACACACATACTCGATTGTGATCAGCTGGAAGGGGTTGCCAAGTCTGCCAATTGGGCTACTTTAACACTGTTGCCACAGGTTGGTTTTCATGTCCACCGGTTAAAGCGACCCCAAATAACATGATATTTAGCACCTGGAATGCAAATTTTACCAGGGGAACACCGGCCAACTGCCCCACACCCATTTCAGGTCTTGGAGTGTCGACTAATGAGCTGATGATCTGAATCAGGTGTGTTTGATCAAGGAGACATGCCATTAAAAGCATGCAGTGTTTTTCCAGGAATGTGGTTGGAAACCCCTGGTTTTGAGTAGCAATTGGGCGGGTTTTGTTGTGAAAACCTGGAAACCCTGGTGTTCAACTAGTGTAATGCACAGGTAGTTCCAATCTGTCAAACCATTAATGTGCTGCTTTCAACTTTCATTGAGGCACACACACCCACACACACACTCATTCTCTCTTTCACACACACACTGCACAGAGGCAGCACGCGCATCTCCCTCTCTCGATAATTCATTCATTTTATATATATATATATATATATATATATATACATATATTATATACATACACACACACACATAGGCTATATATACACACTTCTCTATAAATATATAGCCTATATATTTACTTTTCTATAAATTGCCTTCTAAATGCAGGGTATCGCAGGGTATTTTTTTGTGATAATATTTTATATTGCATGCAAAAGGTTAAAATACTGGTTATTTAACATCTCCCCAAAAATGGAGGGACGACAGGCCTATAAACATTTCTAAAATGTTTAAATGTTATAATGTTAGCTACACCCCTGTCCGAGATCTACAAACTGAAGCGTATTACAGTGGAATATAAACGCGTTCATTAAAATGCATGAAACTAATAAGTAAAGTGTTTAGCACACTCTGTAGTTGTCAATCCGAGTGAGCGCATGTCTGCTCACCCTTTCCTCTCTCTTTCAGAAGGTGTGACGTGAAGGCAATTACTGCTCAGATTCTCACAGAGGTCTGAGGGACAAGGCAGCGCCCGCTTATCACGCACACTTCTGCAAAACAACACCAGTCCTTATCTGAGGCAAGACTTGTATTTGCGTGTCGTCACTCTAATTAACGCATCACTGAGCAACATGAATCTACTCATACTGGCGACTCTGTTCTCTGTGGTTTTGGCCGAAAAATCACCTCGGCTGAAATTTACCGTGATGGGTAAGGCTTTTTTTCTTCTTCTTCAATGTTATAATTTAATACTGCTACGGATTCTGTGGCGAGTTATGGAATTTTCTCGTTATCAGGTTCTGGTGCCGTGTTTATCCTTACTGAAGCAGAAATTGCTAATCTATTTTTATAATAATTCTGGAAGATTTCCATTAGGAAGTGAACAAATGTTAGTAAATTGAAGCAAGCCAAGATGGGGCAATGACTGCTTTACATTGCTGTTTTGAAAACAAAAAACAATTGAGGCTCATATGCACGTCATGACTTCACATCATGACGTATATGTGATATTAATCATGGTTAAGAGTACATAAGCCTAGACTACAATGAAAAAATACAAATGCATCGCGTTAATTTCTGACATTGTATAAACATGAAGCGTAGTGCCGATGCCAAGTATAACTGAAGGTTCATACAAGGATGCTGGAAGGATTTTTGACTGTGTAGTCATACTAAAATCTCTTTAAAAGACATGTTAGTGATGTATGGGTTGGTCAAGAGCGAGTAGTTCCACTGCTTGGAATGTATGAGTAAACAAGCTCCTGAATCTTCCTGGAGGCTACTGAATAAGTCATTTTCTGAATCGACCATTCGCTTTCTATCTAAACTTGTATATGCCTTGAATGACGCTGCTGTTTTGAAGCAATTTTTCTGTAGAATACGCAGCAAGTGGGTTTGTTTTTAGAAAAGCATAGGACGCAATCTACAGAGCTGCAATGCAGGTGCGCGAGCTAACGGGAATGATGGCACTGCAGCAACTGATGCATTTCCAACAACATGGAAATACACACTCGCAGAAAACATGGAAAAACACTCGCAGAAGCAGAATAAACCATGGAAAATTCCACGAAGCCCACCTTTATTATTTATTCCAAGCACGCTCACAGACTTCTATGTCGATACAACAAATATGGGTCATGTATTTGTTTAAAAACATCAACATGTCTCACGGGCATCCCCTCAGTGTTACCTGATACTACAACCTCTCACGAATACACATATGAGAAACTGTGAGAGCCCAATATGAGACTCATATCTTTCCCCCGAATCCTCAATTCAGCGCACGTCTTCTTGAGTCATCAAGGAAGCGATCGGGAGACAAATCATCTGATAAACTAAATTATTGCGTTATGGAAGACGAGACTTAATATGCAAATAGAAACCGGTTCAGACTGGTCTGCAGGCTTTTTCGACCACTTCAGTCCCTCCTTCGAATAACCAGTTATCGATTGAGATGAAATCTCTGCCAGCGCAGACCGAGACAAACACCTGTTGCAACGTGCTAGTTTTATAAAATAATCGCGAAGCTCCTTTTTATACAATATTGTATCAATTTTATTTATTTATTTATTTATTTTAATTACACGGTTACCCCTGACAACCAACCATATTTGACAGTATTCACCATTTAGGTCAAATGAAAAACGCCCACAAAAGCGGCTAAAGCATTTGAGCTCATCATTTAGATCAGTAGTTCTCAACTGGTTTTGCTCCAAATTTTACTGTGGAAAGCAAGTGGTAGCCCTTAAAAAATATGGCATAATATTTGACATAACATTTATAAAAAGCATAGGTCCAACAATATAAAAATTATTTACATCATTTTTTGTTAATGCATACAACAGCAAAAATGGGATTACCAACACTGGACCAAATATTAGCATTTATGGTATGTACATGGGCTCATATAAGAAGCCTATTTATTTAACTTTACACTTTGTTTGTTTGTTTGTTTTTTTGTAATTTGATGAAAAGGTAATACAATACTAATTATAGTGTTATAAATGTAAAAAAAAAAATAAAAAAAATAAAAAAAAAACTTTGCAAGATTTACTATATTGTTGACTGTTAAAACGTGTCATCACAGTCCGTGACAAGGGTCCATTGTTCATTGAAGCTTATGCTGCGTTCATGCCACCTGTATGTACTGGAATCTTGAGATGATAGATAACACGTGACCTTATATTCGGAGCTGTTCACGTCCTTAGACTGGGAATTATGCATTTCTATGTGTGTTCGACATCTGCTGCGTCTGGATGTAACCGATCGGCGAGAGTAGCCGCGTGCAGACAGGGAGGAGCTGAAAACGGAGACGTGAAGTCAGACACTTTCTGCTTCTCGCAGTGACGCTCGTGCTGCGTTTGCATACTTTATTACAGCTGAAGTGAAATAAGTGTAATATTTGACAAATACAACGATGTTTCAGAGACATTTTCATTCAACATTTTCTTTGTGTACTGCTTACAGCATCTGTTTTTACAAGAATAAAAGTTCAATAATATAGCTGCAAGCAGCAATGCGGGGCCAAACCCTGAAGACACCGCAAGCAGAGCAGAACATCAAGCAGAGAAGCACAGCAAGCAGAGCAGCATTTCAAGCAGAGCAACACTGCAAGTCAAGTCAAGTCAAGTCACCATTATTTATATAGCGCTTTTTACAATGTAGATTGTGTCAAAGCAGCTTTACATTGATAACTGGTACATTATTTTGGCTGCACAGCAGCTCGTAAGGAATAGCGTCAATGCAGGCAGATCAAAGCACTGTTGAATATCAAATGTCAATTGTCAAGTGTCCCCAACTAAGCAAGCCAAAGGCGACAGCGGCAAGGAACCCAAACTCCAACAGGTGACATCAGGTGGCAAACAGGTGTTAAAATGGAGAAAAAACCTTGGGAGAAACCAGGCTTAGTCGGGGGGCCAGTTCTCCTCTGCCGAACAGTGCTTTGTTACGACTGAGGCTGCTATCATAAGTCAGATATGATCGCAACATTCAAAGTGTTTAATTCAGTTCCAACCAGTTGAGGATCGTATTCATCACACCGGTATGGACGGTTGTTGAGGAGATGTGCCACTGGTTGTCATGTTGATGAGGCCTTCATAGTGGATGATCTAGTGGACTCAATCTCTGCTGATACTTCAGGGCTGTGTTGTGGTTGTGTCATGGCGCAGGTCCTCGATCTCACCCGGATACGGCCCGGATACGGCTGACTACGGTAAACCTCGGGATAAACAGAAAGACTAATATTAGCGTAGATGCCATTCTTCTTCTGATGTAACGAGTACATCTGGTGTTATTGGAAGTGTTCCCGGTTCCGGCTGACCTAATTTGTGCAGCCTAATAATCCTTTAACGGATTTGAAAAAATAAATTGATAATGTGTTATGTGTATGCCAGGTTAAAGAGATGTGTTTTTAGTTTAGATTTAAACTGACAGAGTGTGTCTGCTTCCCGAACAATGCTAGGAAGATTGTTCCAGAGTTTAGGTGCCAAATAGGAGAAGGATCTACCACCTGCAGTTGATTTTGATATTCTAGGTATTATTAGCTGGCCTGAATTCTGAGATCGTAATAGACGCGAAGGACTATAATGCATTAAGAGCTCGCTCAGGTACTGGGGAGCTAAACCATTTAGTGCTTTGTAGGTAATTAGCAAGGTTTTAAAATCTATACGATGTTTAACAGGAAGCCAATGCAGTGTTGACAGAACCGGGCTGATATGGTCATATTTCCTAGTTCTAGTAAGAACTCTAGCTGCTGCATTTTGTACGAGCTGTAGTTCACCAAGCAGAGCAGCACACCAAGCAGAGCAGCACAGTTTGCAGCATTATAACTTTGGAACAAGGATTAATAAAGAAAATCATTTCAAATCATTTATGTGTGGCTCAGTCCAAAGATCACCTGAGCCGATTTTGGACAAAATTGGACAAAATTTGTTGGAGGAGTAGTGAAAAAATGGAATACTGTACTTTTCAAAATGGCCACTACTGTACTGGGTGGAGTCTTAATGTAAGATGTTGAATGTGATCAGTATGAAGAGAGAAATCAGAACTAGAACCAAGATTTATTTTTCTGGAACAAATGGTTAAAAAGTTATAACCTTTACAAAAGTGATTTTTTTTAAACTGGTGGTGGCGCTATAGAGTTGGACAGGTACATTTAAGGAAAATGCAAATGACACATCGTTGGAATAGGTATAAGCCAGGGAAAAATGACATTAAATGACAAAGTATATTACTTTTGAAAATAATTTCCAAAATGTGTAAGCGTTTTTGAAAAAATCATTATATCTGTGGAACACTAGGTGGCGCTGTGTTGAAACTTTTCAGGTACCTTCACGACCTTCTGATGATGACACATACCAATTTTTGTGAAGATATGTTAAATTGTTTAAAAGATATTGCAATTTATGTAAAAATGCAAAATGTCGGACATGTGTTTCATCCGATGTTGACAAAATCGATATCCACGGATTCCATAGACACCAAGATCTTGATTTTCTGACAGTGTTCAAAAGTTGTTGGCCAAAATAGCCATTTTTCAGATCTCATGAGCTGTAGGTGGCGCTGTTCCCAAATTTGGCAAGGACCCTCATATCATGGTCCTGATCAAGCATACCAATTTTGTTTCGATTGCTCAAAATTTGGCCGAGATACAGCCTTTAAACCAATTTCAGGTCGACCTCGTTAACTTCATGACATCATAACTTTTGAACAAAGATGAATAAAAAAAAAATCTGTTCAGTCATTTCTGTGCGGCTCAGTCCAAAGATCATCTGATCAAAATTTGAAGGAGCAGTAGCAAAAATAAATGAATACTGTACTTTTCAAAATGGCTGCTACTGTAATGGGTGGAGACATAATGTAAGATGTTGAAAAGCATCAGCATGAAGACAAACCAGATGTACTAAATTACATTTTTCTAGAGCAAATGGTTCAAAAGTTATACCCTTTAGAATAGTGAAGTTTTGAACTGGTGGTGGTGCTACAGAGTTGGTCCTAGAGACTCCAACTTTGGTACAATTTCTATTCATGACCATCTCTACAGTTGTGCCACATTTCATCATTTTCTCATGTTCCGTTGATAGGGCTGCCATAGACTCCCATCGGGGAGGAATAATAATAAGAAAACTAACAGAAACAATAGGGGCTACAGCACCTTCGGTCCATCTGTTTCTCTGGCTGAAAGGATCAGGATAGATAGATGGGAGAGATTGCGCAAATGTCCTCGGATTGCAATAATTTAGAGGAAAATTAATAGAAATGCACAGAAAAGTGACGTAAACATAGGGTATGTTATCAATATATTTCTAAATGTGTAAGCCTTTGGATTTAAAAGCCATAATGGAGTTGTTTTGTGCATTCTTGTGATTGTAAATAATTGGAAGCAGGTGCAACTGAATAGGTATGTTGTCTTTTTATGTCAATATAAAGATCAGTTAGATTTAGCATGATTGATGTGCACTCCTGACATAACTGTTACAGTAACAATAATGTATTAATTTTTTATTGTAAAACATTGTTCAAATATTGATGCTGGAATCTTAAATCTTTAAGTAAAAGCCAAACGTTTGCAAGTTTGGATCGCTAAATCTTGAATGACTGTTGACAGTTGAATGAATGAGTGTCACGGTCCAGCTTGTTTACTTCGATCCGGAAGACACGCCCACTTTTGACGCAAGGCCTCATGGGGCATAGAAAACTTGTTGGATAGAGCTCGGGAAACTACGTCACTGTGCGTTGCATTATGGGTAGTCGCCGCCATGTTTTAGGACGCGCTCAGGAGCGTACAATGACAACAAATACAAATCACCAGATGAAAAAAACGACTGTATTTACGTTAATTTTTTAAGAGCTGCTTGCACTTGCTTAGAATAAATGGACTAATATTTGAATCTCTTGTGTTCATTCGATCGCGTGGCCGGGACACGACATACACATCCATAGAAACCATACTGCCGCCTTCTATAGTACTACACACAGGAGTTATTTCTCTATTGCAGTTTTTAATAACTAAGTGGCACCGATATATCTGCTAGATAAAATAATAAACACAATATAGATTAATCTTAGCCAGCATATCATCATATCGTCCTAATTTCTTATTGTTAAAGCATTAAGGTATTACATAACAGCATGACCCTCTGTAACGCAGCTCTGAAATGAATTATATTGTGGAGTCGCTACACCAAGTACGTTTTACTGGACTTAAATGGAACAAATACATGATTTCTTACTGAGAGAAGCTGAACAATGAATCAAATGTGTGCTGCTTTATGAACACGGAAAGTGATCGCAACGAGCTATATCACAAATAACATTTCTAAACGTGTTTTCGTACATTATTAATGGCGTGAACACTTACATATTCAAGCGGATCAGAAATTATGAATCTGTAATAAATAAATACAAATGACACTTTTGGTCAAGTTGTTTATTTTCATTGAATTTCACTTTCACCATTGTGTTGTTTCTAAGCTGGAAAGCAGAAAATTGGGGACATTCTAACGCTTAACTTTTACTCAATTTTACTCAAATTACTCACGATTCGGTATGTATCACGGTTTTAGGGTCACGGTTTTGGTACGGTTCGGTATGTGTATGTTCAGGGAAAAAAATAAAAATAAAGAAAATAAGAACAAATCATCAAACTACAAGCAACAGCAAAAATCAATACAATAGAGCAAAGATTCAAATAAAATAAACAATGCTTTTCAGGTATCTAACAGTTTTCAGGTACAGAAAATGAATAAAATAATCAAATATAAAATAACACTGCATATTATCTTAACAGTATAAATTAAATAAAGATTAATCATTATTTAGTTACAAAAGCTATTCAGTCAAGAGCAGTGAGTGATTTGTCATTTGTTGTTTGATTAACATTAAAAACACAGAAAGCATGAATATTATGCTTCTTTCCCTCTAAGACATAATGCAGGATCCAGTACATACTGTTACACATGCGTTGTCTTTTTTTCCCGACTGTTATACGTTCACTCGAGACATAACCGACTATGTTTGTTAGCATACTTGCCAATACAGCATGTTGACATAATTTATCTGTGAATCTGTCCATTCAAACGCAACTCTTGAAAGAGAGTTCTCTCGCGCGAGTTCTCTTTCGCGTCTTGCTCTTGAAGGTTTAAATTAGCAAGGCTTTAATGAGTTTAGTTTAAACACAGATAGCAACATGCGCTGTTCAGGTCTCACCTGCTCGTGCGCCATCAGCACCCGGGTGATGACGGCGTAAAGGCTGATTTATACTTCTGCGTCGGACCTGCGCCGGAGCCTTTGCGCCGTAGGCTATGCGTCTGTTTTCATTTATACTTCTGCGTCGTTGTCTGCATCGACCTGCATGTAGACCACTAGTAGGCAATGTCCGCAGTCATGTTGAGTATCAAGGCAAAAGCCAAAGAAGAAGCAGCTTGTCATGTACCTTGTCAGAGAAGCTTACAAATAGGTAACGACTTTTGTTGCAGTTTGACTGCATGTGTCCCCTGAAACAGAGCATTTTTTCATCCCTGTGGAAGTTGAAAACGCTAGCTCTTCTATCGCTCCGCGCCAGTTTTTTGACCCAAGGGAGGGGTTCTAGCAGACCAATCACAGCTCTTGCGGTCCGCGTAGAAGTGTTGTTACATTTTCTACGCGTGGTACAAACAGCCTACGCTGTTGCTACGGCGTACACTCGACGCAGAAGTATAAATCAGCCTTAAATGACTGGTCATATCCGAGCATAGGGCACTTGAAGTGAACCAAGTTTACAAAGAGTGACAGTATTGTCCACGCTTTTTGATCATCGCTGTTGTAACGTTTTGGGAACCCGGAATGTGTATTTGTCGACTGAAACATACATTATCCGAACTATGTCTGTCTCTTTTACACGTTGCTATTTTCAAACAAACCATACTAGCCTATAGATGTGAATCGTGGTGCAAGCGTGTACGGTACGGTTCGATTTTTTTTTTTAAACCGAGAACCGTTGGACCCCTAGTATATGTAGGTAGTTCATAACACAGCCAGTGTTCACCATTCTAATATGTTTTTAACTGTATAATATACATTTTAACATATACCTCCACTATTTCCCAGTCTCTGCTGTACTGTCGGTGTCCTAAAGTCCCAGAATGCATTGCGTTGCTGACGTCACGTTCCCGGACTCTAATTTATTAGAGCAAGTTCATTAGAACTTAAATCTGCATTCAGATTTAGCATTTTCCTTCAGGTCAGTCCTATGTTCATAATACAAAATCTGTTTAGGGGTTTTCCCGTGACTGACAGCGCTAGTCAAAACATTTGTCAGTAGCTTCTTGTTCCGTGTTCACAGCAATTCAGTCTTTTCAATATAAAAGTCTTTGCGACTGAGTGAATCACTCATAAAGACGGTCTTTGCCGCCATCTAATGGCGTAATAATCTAACTTCTGTTGCTGTTCACAGTCAGGGACTATTTTTTCCGGCGGAAGGAAGGCTTTTAGTGATTTTACTTCATGACAGTTGCATTAATACATATTTTTTGGCTTTAATATTTGTATTGTGTGGTAACTGTTTTATAAAAGGTACTCGCGGCTAATGCTGTATCGTGAATAAGTCACGGCTGAAGGGCGTTGTTAGGCACGACGCAGAGCACAGCCTCTAGTACCTTATTGCTTACACAAAAACTGTCAAAAACACTGTTTATACACTGCATTTCATTTGTCTGTAGAATCACCTCGGTTTCGCTTCATGAAACCGGAGAACTACACGGCGGTTTACCACCAAGAGGAAACTGATGTCCTGTATGTGGGGGGCCAAGGGGTCATCTATAAGCTCAGCTTCAGTGATAAAGGAGTGCATGACACACAGGTAGGGGGGATGACACCATAACCTGGAGCTAAAGTAGATCTATCACTGCTCTCAATCCTGACCTAGATAGCTGGTACTCAGCAAGTAACAAAACTGTGCTATTATTTATGGAGCAGAACAATGCCTTATGGTAGAGGTATTACTTGTGGTTGCATAAAAGCAAGCATTTCTTTGCAAAGGGGGGATAGTTATAGCTTCTTATCATTTTACTATAGCCTTAAAATTTTATGTGCTGTTTTCTGATTGTAATTATAGAATACAGCTCTAAAATGATGAGAACAATTCTTTTTTACATTATTATGTATGCAAGGCTGCATGATTAGTAATGTTGTTGATGTGCTCACAGATCCCTGTGGTAATGGATAAGAATGCAAAAGAGATGTGTGTCTCTAAATCACCAGCATGGAAGGTAAGAGAGACAATCACACAATATTCAGTCAGTTCAGACCTCAAGCTGCTTGCCATTTCAAGCAAAGAAAAAGATTATCTTGACTCATTTAAGCCGTGCAATTCAATTCACTCACAAATCTAACTGTGCACAAAAAGTGATAGCGTTGCTCATAAATCCTATGTGTGAATTACACACATCAGGTTTAGCTGGATTATACTAGTGAATTCTGAAAATGACTTTAATCAGAACATTTAATGAAAGTCTCCCAGACGCTTCTCATTATGCGAGTAGGAGCCTGGCTGGATTCACTGCCCTGGTTCAATGTCTACAGAAATAGTCATCCATGATGAGCAGGTCATCACTCAGAGTTGACTGAATGAGGCTATTTTTTAAGGGTAATGGCACGGACAGAAAGCCAACACATCAGTGATGGGCTCATTTAAAATGTAAATAAAGATGGTTGTTAGGGTGTTTATGCTGAAGTTGCAAAATCCAACTAGTATAGAAAAGGAAAAAGAAAGAGCCTCTCCAAGCCCACAATTAGATGGCATACTGTGTTTAGCATTTATATCCTTTCTATAATTTATAATATATGATGTCTGTATGATTTGCATTGACACATATTGTGTTTTTTCATCTTTCTATAGCAAGAGTGTGATAATTTCATCACGGTAATTGAGAAAGTAGGTGATTCGATCGTGGTGTGTGGGACAAGTGCGGGTTCTCCTAAATGTTGGCTCCTGGTAAGATGCCTTACCTTCCATTATATATGCGACTATATTAATATGCCATTATATATTATCTCACAACCCTGAAGCAAACTCCATCTGTAAGCAAACCACAAAAGTGTTTAAGATTAGGTCATTTTCCTTCTTTGTTAGTGTTCAAGTTGCAGAAATGAACAAATAATCCACACCTGCTAAATGCAGACATTTCAGATTCCTTTAATATAACAAATGATGTTGCGAAGTTAACAACATCAACACTTATTACTCATAATAAGTGTTGGGGAAAGTTACTTTTAAAAGTAATGCATTACAATATTTACGCCCTGAAAAAGTAACTAATTGTGTTAGTTACTTTTTATTAAAAGTAATGCGTTATGTTACTTTTCCGTTACTGTTTCTCACCTGGGCTGGGCTTGCTTGTTTGTTTTTTAATAAAAACAAAAAAAGTTATATTTTTGGCAAATGTTAAGGCCTTTTCAGACCAAAAGTGAAATGAATAAGCCTCAGGCTGAAGGAAATGCATATTTACGCCTGTACAGTAGAGGGCGCAGCTCACAGGATACAGGAGAAGGAAGTTCAACACTCTTATTAAGTTGGCTTAAAAAAGTAATTACTGTACTTACTGTAATGCTATTTAAACTTATTATTCTTCTTCTTCTTTTACTAGTGAATTCATCTATCATCTATCTATCTAATATGATCTATCTGTCTAAACTCATTCAAACTCATAAACTCATCTATCTGTCTATCTATCTATCAAACCAAATCCATCTATCTATCTCATAGCAACCACCCAGAACAACTTAGCAACCATATAGCAACCAAACCATCATGGCAACCACCTGGCAACCACACAAATCACCCTGGCAACATCCTAGCAACCAACCAGATTACCCTAGCAACTGCATAGCAACACCCTAGCAACCACCCTGAGTACCCTAGCAACCGCATAGCAACACCTTAGCAACCACCTTGAGTACCCTGACTCTATCTAAACTCATTCAAACTCATAAACTCACCTATCTATCTATCTATCTATCTATATCAAAACTACTAAGCTAAAACTGAAACTTTCAAACTAAAAACTTTCTAACTGAAAACTTTTAAAACTACTTTAAACTTTTCAAACTTTCTGGACCGGCTTTTTCAAGCCAACTTAAAGTTTGTTTTGACGAAGTTTTTTCATCTAGTTATTATTATTATTCTTACTATAAATTTCCAACTCTAACTCCTCCTAGAGCTTTAACTCTACATACTTCAAAATCAGACTAGACTTTCAGACCGTTCTGACTTTGTGTGCTATATCTTTTCAGACTGATCAGACTTACGGTTTTCCTAAAAATGACGATCAAAACTTGGAAAAATCCCATTGACTTTCATCGAACTGTCTTGGCTGATCTGAACATTCCGTAAAACTCCAACTGTCAAAATTCAAATCTAAACACACTGAAGCCCATTAGACTCAATGAAGCTATTATTATTACTAAGCCCATTAAACTCATTCAAACTCATCTATCTATCTATCTATCTATCTATCTATCTATCTTAACTCATTCAAATTCATCTATCTATCTATCTATCTATCTATCTATCTTAACTCATTCAAATTCATAAACGTATCTGTCTAATATGATCTATCTATCTATCTAAACTCATTCAAACTCATAAACTTATCTATCTGTATAATATGATCTATCTATCTATCTATCTAAACTCATTCAAACTCATAAACTTATCTATCTATCTATCAAACTAAATCTATCTATCTAAACTCATTCAAACTCATAAACTTATCTATCTATCTATCTATCTATCTATCTTAACTCATTCAAATTCATCTATCTATCTATCTATCTATCTATCTTAACTCATTCAAATTCATAAACGTATCTGTCTAATATGATCTATCTATCTATCTAAACTCATTCAAACTCATAAACTTATCTATCTGTATAATATGATCTATCTATCTATCTAAACTCATTCAAACTCATAAACTTATCTATCTATCTATCTATCAAATTAAATCTATCTATCTAAACTCATTCAAACTCATAAACTTATCTATCTATCTATCAAACTAAATCTATCTATCTAAACTCATTCAAACTCATAAACGTATCTATCTGTATAATATGATCTATCTATCTAAACTCATTCAAACTCATAAACTCATCTATCAAACTAAATCTATCTATCTCATAGCAACCACCCAGAACAACTTAGCAACCACATAGCAACCAAACCATCATGGCAGCCGCCTAGCAACCACACAAATCACCCTGGCAACATCCTTGCAACCAACCCGATTACCCTAGCAACCGCATAACAACACCTTAGCAACCACCTAGAGTACCCTAGCAACCGCGTAGCAACACCATAGCAACCACCCCGAGTACCCTAGCAACCACCCAGAAAAACTTTAGCAACCGCATAGCAACACCTTAGCAAGAGTATCCTGACTCTATCTATCTATCTATCTAAACTCATTCAAACTCATACTTTTATCTATCTATCTATCTATCTATCTGTCTATCAAAACTACTAAACTAAAACTGAAACTTTCAAATGAAAACTTTTAAAACTGCTTCAAACTTTCTGGACCGGCTTTTTCAAGCCAACTTAAAGTTTGTCTTGACGACTTTTTTTCATCTAGTTTCTAAATATAATCTAAAGTAATTTTTGCTTATTAGATCACTGAAGGTCAGCAGCAAAGACAATGGTTAATAAAGTAAGATTAAATACATAAAGTATATTTGTGTAATTTAATATAGTTAATTACTACAGGTTTGTGTAAAATTCTGAGATTGCATTTGACTCTGACTACTGAATGTTTTTGTGCAAGTGAGATGAGTAAATGCATGTTCACATTTAGTCTAGAACTACAATATCCGTCATGTTCACACAGCACACACAACCCCTCTGCACTTTATTTCTCTCAACATGGGGACAGGAGAGCTGTCTGTCAATAAATGTGAAAAAGTAACTTAGATATTTTGTTGTAAATTGAAAAAGTAATGCGTTACTTTACTAGTTACTTGAAAAAGTAAACTGATTACGCACTTATTTGTAATGCGTTACCCCTAACACTGGTCATAATCTATTTCATTCGCTTTAGCATTTTCTGTGGATTACATGAAAAAGCAAAGGAAATAAGACCAGTTTTCCCTCTGAGCTCAGCTGATTTTTATAACCTTAGCGTGTCTCTGCCGTGGGTATGATTTATAACCGAATCATTTAACAGTTTCCACCACTGTGCTGGGATTAAAACCAGATAGAACTGAAGGCAATACAATAAAATGAGAGTTTGACAAAAGTTCATAATAGTGCCTTTCTCAAAGTGCTACAGTGTCACTGCTGTTTTCTTAATAAAAGCCTGTGAATTACTGAATAATCACATCATCTCTCTCATCCAGGTAAATGACAGTGTACTGACGGACATGCCGGCGGAAACAGTAGCATCTAACATCTTGGCACCTTTCCCTTCTCAGCGCTCCATCAGTCTGTCAACAGGTAGAGACAGAGAAGAGGAATAAAGGGAGGGAAAAGGAAGGGGGAAATAATGGGAGAGAATGTTTTTGTTCATATTTTTTTTTTAATAGGTATTTGTAGAGCAGACTGTAATGTAACTTTTAATGAATTTTATTCTGACCTGACATAAATCCCTCAGGAAACAGAGATCCATTTGATAAAAACGATGTATGACATGCTCAAAGCCTCAAATCTTGTCAGATCTCTTTAGAAAATACAGTGTGTATCAGAGGAAATGGAAAAGAACAAATTCCAAAAAGAACAACTGTCCCGTTGTATATGACAAAAAGAGATCTTTAGTGTTTCAAATGTCAGATACAAAGTTGCATATTTCATATGCCATGTGAGGCTGGCAGAGCTGAAATGTTAACACTGGTGCAAAAAAAGTTGCATGTCTCAACAATGTCTCAATCTATCAGTCAGAAGGAAGTAGTTTGCAGTGCTTTCGCAGCCCTCTTTTTTACTTTGAGTATCAAAGTATTGCAAACATTGCTAAATTTGAATCAAAGTTTAAGGGAATCTTTGATTTGACAGGACTATAGTCAAAGAGGTTTGGCTGATGGATATACTTATCACTCTCTTTTTATTTAGATGGGAATCTGTATTCTGCTCTGTCAGCGGTTGCAGGACAGACCGGCTCTATCCGTCGCACATACGGCTCCAAAAAGCAGCTGAAGACAGAGAATAAATGGCTACAGAGTGAGTTGACAGTTGTTATCTATACTGCATTAGCAGTTTAGAGATTTTCTTGAAGGACTGAGCTAATGGATCCAGGCCTGCTATGTCAGCTGAAAACAAGCTCCTTATGTTTACCAAAATGCAGTAAAAAGATTAATATTGTCCAATATTATTACAATTTAACTGTTTTCTGTTATATATTAATAATTTATTCCTAACTGTGATGGTAAAGCTGAATTTTCAGCATCATTACTTCAGTCAGTTTGCTGTTCAAAGAACATTTATTATTATTATCAATGCTGAAAACGGTTCTAATGCTAAATATTTTTGTAGAAACCCCCCTAGGATTCTTGCTGAATATAAAATTCAAAAGAACAACATTTTATATATATATAAAAAATAAAATCTTACTGAGCACAAAATTGAATGGTAATGGGATATGGAATATATATTATATATATATATTATACATCATTTAATTTTTACTAGTAGTCCAACCCCAAACTTATGTCATTCAGGATGAGCGAATGTTGTCATGTTGTGCCATGTTGTGCCTCATGTTGTCATGTTGTGTCATGTTGAGCAATTCCACTAAATTTGCCAATATTGGGTTGAGCAATATTAACAGCAGCACCACAGCGTTTACAGTTTTTGGTGAAATCATCTCACGAGTAGCCACTTACTTACTTACTTAAATCTCTACATATTAAGCTGGTATAGGAGAAAGCATGTTAAACATAAAAAATGTATACATTTCAACTAAGATAAAGGTTCAAAGACTAATACATTTATATACAGCACAAAGAGTCTATGAAATTAACAAATCTGCTCTCACCCTCTCTCTCAGATCCCCAGTTTGCAGGAGCCGCTGTGATACCACACAAAGAGAAACTCAAAGATGAGATCTATTTCTTCTTCAGTGAGGTCAACAGTACAGCCAATCTAGATGAAGAGCCATACAGGGCTCGGATAGGACGAGTCTGCATGGTAACAAGCTCTTAATCCATTCCTGCTTCAGATACACTGCTTTGAGGACTCAGGGTTTCTGATAACCTTTGCATCTGTGGCTCAGGTTGATGAGGGAGGGCTTCAGAATGTGCTGCCCAACTCCTGGACTACATTCCTGAAGGCACGTGTGATGTGTGGGAAAGCGGGAACTCCTGTACAGTACAACAACTTCAAACAGGCCTTCGTTCTGACTTCTCATTTCCGCACTGGGTTGTTATACGGCCTCTTCTCCAATGCCTGGTAAGCAGATGTGAGGTCTAAAAGTGAGTAGTGTCGTGGAAATTCCCAGCACTAATCTGACTTCGCACTGACAATTCAAACAACCTCCAGTTGTCAATATAATATAAAACAATACCAATACAGTACTATAGAACTTTCGGGGTAATTCCTGTCCCGAATATAATACAATATAATACTACAGTATCTCGAGGTAATTCCCTTTTCGAATACTTCTTATACATTTCCAATACTTTGAGGTAATTCCCCTTCCGAAGTAAGGTGACGGCATCCCATCAAGAAGCTACTATCACTACCTCAATCACACGTGAGCACACAGGTCTTTAGCATCTATACACTGTCCTTCTCAGGTGTACGCTGGTCCGACTCAGGATCATTAATACTAACTCTGAGTATTACAGCCTCACCCCAAGATTGCCTCTATAGTCTTGCAACACTATCACTGTCTCTTTTGAGCATAGCATCTTTAGTACTTCTATTCCTTAGCTGCGCAGCATATACCTGAACACAACTTTCAAGTTGCTCTTTGCAGAAATTAAGTTTTATTTACGGCTGGGAGGTCACTCGTCACAACAACAGAGTGAGTCTCAATGAATAGAAAGATACATGCACATTTAAGCCTTACAGTTGAGTAAAAATCAATGTCTACTTCACTGTGATCTGTTCTGGTTTGTAATGATCTAAGCTAATCATCCTTAGTCTGCATTTTCTGTACATTTCATGTTGACATAAAATACTTCTATCACAGTAGGAAGACATTTGATTTCAGGCTGTTGGATAATGCCTCTGGCAAGACTACATTATACACCAGAAAGTACATCACTATAAATCTTTTACTCAAAACACTGATAAAATATTTTCAGTTGTGTTTACTTCAAGCTTATATATATATATATATATATATATATATATATATATATATATATATATAATATAGTCTTAAACTAAGAGTAAGGGCGGGGTTGACCTCGTTGCTATGGATGATGTCAACACACTTACTATGCCCACAGTGATTGGCTGATGGGGGAGGAAGCTCTGTCAGCGATTTAATCATAGAAATATTGTAGAATGAGGTATCATGTTTCCATATTAAAATAAAGGTTTTAAAATACAAATGTTGCCCTATTCAAAAAGACGAGAGTCGACTCACCTATAGTTACCTCGACAGTTTTCTGCATCCCTCCGCAGTCCCGTTCCTTCCTCACTCTCAGCTGCAATACGAGGCATAACTCTGGGTTTGGGCTAAATTCCAAGCTCGGAGCCCTCCATCCGCTTGGACAGCACGCCAAATATGCTTATTATATTTTTCTTACTCTATTCAATCATTTGTAAGTATGAACTGATGAAAACAACTGCCACAGGTAATCATTTTTTTTTTATTGTTAAATATTTATTTTTGGTGTCTGATCATAAATTCAAATTTATAAATCAAAATATGTATTGCATTTATGAAGAAAAGGTTCAGCACCCAAGGCTCTATCGCTATTGCCTAATGATGTACAGTGTCTTTTGGTGGATTAGGATTGTTTGTGATTTGGTCTTAGTGATTTAGGAGTCCTCTTGACTACTCCTAACGTTTCACAGATTTAGGAGCTAGCTTTAGTGCTAAAATGCTTTGTGAAATACTCTTAGAACAAAAATTTAGGAGTCCTAAAATTAGGACTAACACACCCATTATTTTTAAAAGTTTCTCCTAAATCGGCAAGTTAGGAGCTACTTTTAGCCTTAAGATGTTTTGTGAATACGGCCCCAGATATTTAATTGTGTTCATATTCCCTTTTTTACATTAACATTTACTTAAAGCTAATCTTTAAAAACACTAATAATGTCATAACACTGATCTCAGAATGAATATCCATTTTTCATTCTGTTCATTACCAATTTTATTTGTAATGTTTTATTTATTTAAATAGTGTAGAGTGTGTGGTGTAGTATAATACAGAAAATAATAATAATAAGAAACAGAATTAATGTTGGCTTTTTCATCAGTTATTGGACAAAATATTAAAAAGTTATCAGCCATAATTTTATGTTGCATCACTACTGTAATTTTTAACTCTTTCCTTTTAGCTGTACTTGATTAAAATCTGTGTTCCATGTTTATGTCTTTCTACAGGAACACCACTGTAGTGTGTGCTTACTCCATTGAAGACATTGACAGAGCCTTTTCTACATCCAAACTGAAGGGCTACAACTCACCTTTGACGAGCCCTCGTCCTGGAACGGTACAGCACACCAAAACTTCAACCAGCCAAAGGAATAAATATATGCCAACAGACAGTCGTGTTATACATATTATTACATTCTAAACATTTATTAAATTAATTTTGAATGCATTTATAAATTATTATCCTACAATTTCAGAAAACAAAGGCACAACCTGATTCTTCATTTGTGTGGTTTGCCTTTATCCAGTGTGCTTTTAGGAACAACACTCAGGCTCATAACCAGAAGATCCTGACTGTAATCAAGGATCACCCTGAGATTGAGGACATGATCACCACAGTTGACGAAACTCCTCTGGAACTGCCAGTTCATGACCACTTCACACATATTGTGGCAGACACAGTCTTGGCTGTCAATGATGAACACTACAGCATCATTTATCTGGGCACAGGTACTCTGAATCGCAGAGAAAATGGATATTCATTTTGAGATTGGCTAAAGATTATATTTGCAGTGTTATTAAATTATTTGTTTTTGAAGATTAAATGAGTGTTAGATGGCTGCAAAGGTAATCTAAATGTAAAAGTAGAGGAAATTTGCAGCACAATTAAAGGAATAGTTCACACAGAAATTAAAACTATCCCATAATTGTTTCACGCTTAAGCCATCCATGGTGTATATGACTTTTTTCTTTCAACCAAATGCAATCAGTTATATATTAAAAAAAAAATCCTGGCTCTTTCCAGCTTTGTAACAGGATTGTATGATGCCCAAGTTTTTGAATCTCCAAAAAGCGCATCTATCCATCATAAAAGTAATCCATATGACTCAGTCACTGGCTTCAGGCCATACGTGCATTCACGAGAAAGTCAATTTCTGGCAGAAGGGTGACCTCTGACCCGACGTATGATATAGAACAAAGGACGTAGGTGTGAGAATTGACGAAAACAGAAGCACAGAGGATAGAGCAAAACAAAATGCCGGTCACAAATTAGAAGTCTAAAATGAGAAGTTTAAAAAAATTACTTTTATGATTGATGGATGTGCTTTTTAGAGCTTAAAAAACCCAGTCACTATTCAATGCCATTATAAAGCTGGGAAGATCCAGGATATTATTTAATATAACTCTAATTATGTTCGGCTGAAAGAAGAAAGTCATATACACCTAGAATGGCTTGAGGGTGAGTAAATTATGGGATAATTTTCATTTTTTGTGTGAACTATTCCTTTAAATATCCAATATTGAGTTACACCAGTAAACTAAAACAAATCTCTAATATTGACAAATATTCAATATTGCACCAACATCTTGCACCCCATATAATTTATTCTCATTCTATTATTGTTTTCTATCTTTTCTAATGCTATTTTTCCTGTCTCTTGTACAGAAAAGGGTAAAGTCCTGAAGGTGCTCCATGCCATAGAAGGAGCCTTTATCATAGCACAGTACTCTTTATTCCACGATGATAGTCCCATCATTAACATGGCCATTGACTCTAAAAAGGTAGAGACCCACATTTTAAAAAAGTAATCTCACACTAAAACAGGCCAATTTTAGCCTGCAGTGGTAGGACATATTATTTCATTTAAATATAGTTATATATAGCTTTGAATCACTATTTGCACATTACAGTGAAAGAGTAATTCAAAGGCTGTTCACATAGATATTTAAAATAGAGTTTGATAGGAACGAGATGGAACCTTTCACCTCTGAATTGTGCTTTTTGCCAGGGTCATCTCTATATTGGCACAGAGCTTGAAGTGCAGCGCCTCCCCCTGGCTGACTGTGGTCGCTACGGAGTCAGCTGCCGGGAATGCATCCTTTCACGAGATCCATATTGTGCGTGGGATATGTCCAAGAGGAAGTGTACTGCAATCACAGCAAACTACAACATTAGTACTGGGTACAAATGCATTCACTAAATGCATTCACTAAACACAATCCATTACTCTTTTTTTTAGTATAATAACCTGAGTTTCTTTATTTTTTTTCCTCCCTATTTTGGAATCAGGACCCTTATTCAGACCCTTGACCACTCCAGTGCCTCTGACTGCGGTGATGCTACAGGTAGATTGTCTTTTCGACTTTTGAAGGTGCAATTTTTCTTGTCATATCTCTGAACCCTTTATAGCACTTGAGAATTTGAAAGATATCCAAACAGTTTAGACTGCTTATTCCCAAATTCCCAATAAAACAAATTTTTGCATTCCTTCTAAATATAGTTTTTATATTCATATCACTTGCCATATGCATTTTTTTTTTTTTCTGAAATTCACTGACCTAACAGAATTGAATGGCATTGAAAATTACTTCTTTTTAAGCATCTTTCTTTACAAGATCTAGACAAATAAATACTTAAAACCCTAAGAATAGAATTTTTTAGCCCTGTAATAATAGTAAAGCAAGTGTTATATGTTCAGAAGGGACAAACATTAATAGTAGTATCATTCTGTTGTTTTGAACTTCCTATTCATCAAAGAATCCTGAAAAAAATTGTATTCCGGTTTCCACATAAATATTAATCAGCACAACAGTTTTCGACATTGATAATAATAAGAAATGTTTCTTGAGCACCAAATCAGCATATTAGATTTGTGCATATATATAGATTTATATATATATTAAATTACATTTTAAAATATATATATAAAAAAACAGTTATTTTTACTGTATTTTTTAATTAAATAAATGCAGACTTGGCAAGCATAAGAGACATAAAAACCTTAAAAATCTTACTGACCCCAGAAACAGCAGTGTTTATATAAAATAAAAGTATTTTTATTAAAAATGTTATTTCATATATTTATATTATATTACATATTATATTATATCACTTTATATTACAGTACGTGTACTTACAGTTTACTTGCCTGAGAAAGTACTGGCTAATATAAAGTAACTACATGGGTTAAGGTTAGGTTTAGGGGTAGGCTCAGGGTTAGCACCTACAGTCAAACCAAAAATTATTCATATTTTTTATTATTATATTTTTGATATTTCTGATATATTTTTACTAGTGGGTGCAGGACACTATAGTTCATTTATGTAAGTGAGGATAACAAAATAAAGTAAACTGTGACATATTATACCCAAAAATTCTTCATACAGTGGACTATCAGTAAAATTGATAAAAATTTGGGACCAAAAATTATTCAGAAACTTTGACTTGACCATGTCATCTGACATAATTAAGATTAATGTTTTCTAACACAGTTTAATTAACTATTTTATTACCATTTTTTAAACTATAGTGAATAAACTGAATGAATGAAATGTTCAAGGTGTCTGAATAAATTTTGGTTTGACTGTAGATATTACTCAATTGTTGCAATTACTATAATAAATACATAGTATGTACATGGGGAACAGGACTGTAAAATAAAGTGCTACCAAAACTGTTTCATAACACTAAAATGTTTCCTGTAATTGTGGGATACAGCTCATAAGGCACGTAGCACCATCCCCAAACAAGTTTTAGTGGACAAAGATGGACCGGTCCTGCTACCATGCCCTGTGCGATCTTATCATGCCACTTACCGCTGGGAGAAAGACAACTGCATCAAGCAATATCCTTGCACCATCTCTGGCTCCTCCTGTGTTCTGGCACCCACCCCTGACCTGCCTCTGAAGGAGGGCGTGTTCCGCTGCCTGGCGGAGGAGAACGGTCTGCAACAGGAGGTGGTCTCCTACAAGCTGGTGTTCAACGGTGGGCCCCTCTCCACCTCGCTAGCCTCCACCCTGGGGTCGGCTCTGCTGCTGGCTGCTGCAGCACACTGGCTCCTGTAGATCCAATGAATCCCGAGGGGTCAGAAGGAAATGAGTTTTATGCTAAGGTCCGCAGAGCAGTCCAACTAAACTGCAGGGGAGCAGCTGTTCTCTGTATTAACTGTGTTTCTTGTTTCTTATTCGGAGCAATTCTTTTCTTTGAAGGGCCGAGAAAATGCCTGAAATTGTCTCATTTTGCAAAACGCTTTATCATACCAAACACCAGTGTTACGTATAACATGAACTTATGTAAGTGAACTGTTTCATGCCATCAGCCTGAAAGCAAACATTTAGACTTATATACTGTATATTCAAATATCTAAATTTTTGTACATTGCTTGCAAAATATTAGTGCCATCATTCAGATGTTTCAGAAGACTGCTTTAATAACTACACTTAGGCATAGAATTCAAATCACTTCTTTAACTTCGTTAGTTATCTCATTAACACTTTATAGTAAGGTTCAGTTACATTAGTTAATGCATTGGGTATCATGAACTAACAATTAGCATTTTTTACAGTATTTAGTTATACTATTGTACTATTGTTCATTGTAAGTTCATGTTTGTTCATAAATACATGAATTAATGTTTATTTATATAGCTAGCCAATGCTAAAAAATATATTAGTGTATGCAGAAATGAACATTTAATTAAATGAATGTGTGCTGATCATTGTTAATTCATGTTACCTAATGATTTAACTAAATTGAACCTTATTTTAAAGTGTAACTTTTTCATTTTTCATATGTATAATTACTGAGTTTCAAAAGTGAGTACATGCTAAAACATGACTATACTGTTATAAATTCTTTGATTTTTCCATTGTGTGCCATTAGGACAGTTCTGAAGCCTTAAAACAAGGATGAGTCCCTTTAAGCTGTAAGGGTCACATCCTAAGCACAACCTGCAAACTGAGCAGAACCTGCAGAATCTGCTGGCTTTGTGTTTCCATTGAGTCATTCCGACCTGACGCAGAATGTTATTTCAGCATGATTTCAGGAGTACATACAGCTGATTTGTTTGTACCTGTTTAAGAAGTTTGAAATCACTTATCAGTCACTATTAGAAATGTGAACTGCAAAATTATACAAAACCAATACAGATTCAACTGCTTTTGCTCAGTGGGTGGACAGGAAGAATAACCAGAATCCATAACAACCAGATAGTTTATCTTGGTTACATCACTGTGTTTAACAAACAGACATAAACAACACTCTTGCATCCTTGATGCCTGTATTTTTCATGCTCATGAAACATAATTTTATATTTTGCGTTCATACTAAATAAGCTTCGGTAAATGTAATATGGAGTTGCATTTTGTAGTTGCAGTGTAAAGAGGCTTAATTATAACGTTGTTTTAATTGTAATGCTCTGCATATGCTGTTTCTCACCATTGCTGCCTATGGGAATAGAAAGTATTCCTGATGGATCTAAACAGTCATTCTGCACTAAGGTATTCTGAGTGTAAATCTGTCACTATTTTACTTTATATAATTTTATTTGATCATCACTTCAGCGATACAACTTTATGATAAATATCTTATACAGTACACATTACAGAAAGGGAGAGATAAGATACTTGTACAAGAACTTTATAACTAGCACATAATTGTCTCTAATCGTCATCTGCACCCCTAATACACACACACCCCACTATTTCTGTTTTTTTTCTCTCTCTCTCTCTCACAGAGCAACTGACCCAAAATGCCAAATTTGTCTTTAACCTTGTTCTGTATTTTGGGAGCAGGCGTGAAACAAAGGTGTTATGAACGAATTGATTACTAATTAACCAGAAGTGCATTGTATGTCTTGTGTCATTCTGTTTCTTGCTCTACTGGTTTTGTAAACACATGTAGATCTCTTGGTTGATGTTTGGGAATCATGTCATATAAGCCATGTAAATAGTTCAAGGACCGACTGCAGTGTTGCTTTTCACATTAGTGCATTAGCTACTTATGCTAGCGTGTGCTAACCTTCTGTTTGCATGCTGAATGCCATAGTACTGTTGCCCTCTCTGTGTACTCGTATCTCTCTGTCTCTTGGCCTAATGTGCTACACTGCATTGAATGCAGGAACGTTGTAGTGCCAAACCAATGTTGTGTCATTTTCACCGGAGAGCTTTTCTAACTTTTCCACTGTGCTTCGAAGCCAAATGTTTACCTTTCTGACAAACATATAGCAGAACCTAGATACACACCGACACACGTGCACACACTCTAAATCACTTTCGGCAGTGCAATTGACACAGGGTCCTTCAATGTAGATCACACAAAGTCAAAACTATAAACAGTTGTTACATGTTTAATTTTTTATTCGTTTTTTACTCTGTAACTGGTGTTGCGAGGCCACTGTGTTTTTATTGTCTTGTCATTTGCTATGCATCGTGTTTTTGTTTTTTTGTTGTTTTTTTGCCCGAGACTTGTGGCAGGGAGTGTTTTCTCACGTAGGGACGCTCAGCACGGTTTACTGCTCAAAGCATCTTGCAGTTGTGTATAAGCTTGCACTTAATAATTCATATTTATATCTGGTTACCAGAGTCATAGCAATTTTTTTTCTAAAGAGGTTGAAGACATTGTAAAGTACAGAAACATAAAATTATACATTAAATGTTTCCCTGAAAATGTGCATTAAAATAAATAACAAAAATATCTACTGTATTTGTTTTTTATTGTTCATCAATGTTTCTTTTTTTTTTTTAATATATATAATTTTTTTTTAATTAAAATTATTTTGACATTACTACTAAAGCAGTTTGACTAAAGACTAAAATGCACCACTGATTGTGAAACTTTGCTATTAAATAATGCACTCAACAAAAAAAAAAAAAAATCAGCTTTGAGTGCTTATAGGCATATCAGTGAGGGAGTTTCCTTGGCTAGAAGCACACAACATGTGTAAACATGTTAATTTAGCAGATGTCTGTGGCAAAGGCAGACAGTGCACTAATTGCAGTGACATCTTCTGGAACCCCCTGAGGGTGTGTATGGCTCAGAGATCAAAACTGCAATCTTTGTGTTAGCAGCCCAGATCTTTAAAGGAACAGTTCACCCCAAATTAAATTTCTACCATTATTTATTATTGGGATAGTTCACCAAAAAATAACATTTCTGTTATACTTTTATATTTCTTACATTTAGATATCTTTCTTCTTTGAAACACAAAAGAAGATATTTTGAAGAACTTTGATAACCAAACAGTTTTCGTTACCGTCGACTTCCAATGTATGGACAAACCCCCATACATTGGTTTGTTCCATTATGGTTATAGTTATGGTGAGTGGCGACACTGAATTTAGTTCATAGGTTAAAGTTGTCTCCATGAAATGGAAGTTGCAAAAGTCTTTTCTTCCCTATTGTGCTGTATAATGCTGGGTGCACACTAAAAGATTTTTGAAAACTTATAAGATTTTCAAAATGTGAGAGACCACAAACATGAGGACAAAAAAATCCTAGATTTAACCATTTTGTTCCTATAGTGTGTGGTGTGCTGTGATGTGACAAAGGCAGCACACAACACACAAACAGATTTTCAACCAGAGTCCCAACTGTGAACATGGGAAATCTCGCAAAATCTCTCAAGACTTCAGAATAAACATAGCGGATGATAGGCAGGAAGAAATTGTGATGATAGTGTTTGGAATGATTTTGGTATGTTTTACAGGACACATTGCATTTAAACACTCGTGCCGTTGCTACAAATCTACAAGCTGATCCTCCATCTCTGCTGTCCAAATCCATTTAACTTTGTGCTGCGACTGCATTTGTTATGCTTCTGTCATCTTGCTTTCTGATTGTATATTGTTTCGTTTCACGTGATAATCTCCAAGCGTGAGATAATCTTTGCGATCGGGCGCCTCTGACGTTCTTCTGAGCAGATTCAGTCACTCTTAACACAGCTCACACCACAGGAAAATCTGATAAGATAATCTGTAGAACCATCAAGATAATTACCTATTTTACCTAGAAATTGCCTAGAATTGTCAAAAGGGGAGAAATTGGCCCAAAATCAGGCCGATTATCTTGTGGTGTGTATCCAGCATTACTAAGTAAAATGGATTCTTTGAACAAGAAAACAAGTGGGGAGGAACTTTTCTGATTGGAATTTTGTCCATTGAGAGCTGAATTGGATCATTGTGGTTTGCTATTGCTGTGATGTCATGTGAGTGACAGGTTGTCCTGCCCTCATGCCAGTAAAAATGTCATCAGAGAGATGTCGTCATTGCAAGAGGGCTTTTTGGATTAAAGATTACAAGGGCTCATGAATAAAAACAATCAATGTTGTGCACGGATAAATCATTTATAATAAATACTGCAATATTCCATAAAAAACAAAACAAAACAAAAAAAAAAAACAAGAAATATCCATTTTGACTTCAGTTTGGGTAACAAGTTCACCCAAAAATGAAAATTCTGTCATCATTTTCTCACCTGTCATTGTATGACTTTTTTTTTTTTTCTGTGGAACATAAAATAAGATATTCTGAGAATTGTCTCAATGTGTTTTTGTCTATTCAATGGAAGTCAATGGTAGCCAAAACATTCTTCACAATATCTTCTTTTGTATTCTGGAGAACACAATGACATGAGGGTGAGGAAACGATGAATGACCCCTTTAATGAGCTTTTCCAACAACCGTTTGTGTTTCACATACAACAGCTGAATAACTTTTAACCATTAACTCTGATGCTGCTTGCGTTGTGGTCAAAAATGACTGTTTTTTATTATTATTTCAATTAAATTAATGTACTATATTTTAGTTCGATAATGTTTTTCATTTAATATTTTGTATTTTTATGGAATTTTATGGTATTAAATTATATTTATGGAATAGTTATGATACATTTATTACTGTTAATCACTTTTTGAGCATAGACCTGAAAATTTAATTTCCAACTTAAACTGTTGTAAATCTTAAGTTTGGTCTCTTTTTAATGAAGACACTAGGCAGAATATTGCTGAAGTGAAAAAAGTTAAAAAGTGAAAATAATTTTTTTTTTTTTTAAAGTTATACAAGTTTAAGTTTATTATTTTGAGAAATGCATAAAAATACAATTTTTAAATTTTATATGAAATATATAGGCCTATATTCCAAAACATGTTTTACTCTTAAAAAATGTGAAAAAAATCAAAGCCATAAATACAAAAAAGTTGTGCTCCAAATTTGAGGTTTATATCTAAAAAAAAAAAAAAAAAAAAAGAGCTTTCAGTAAGATTTTGTTTGGGTGCAGTACCTAATGTTAAGATAAAATTTGCTTCCCATTCGTTTTGCGGTCATTTTTAACCGCGAATAGTAGGTAATAAGTTTGACTATTTTTTTCAGGACCATTTAACCTTTTCGTTCACGTAACTAATGACAAAACCTTTATCAAGTTTTATACCATGAAGTAAATAAAGTTTTTAAAAAAACAACAACTCTGCAGTCAAAAATGACCAAACAACGCCAGAGAGTTAAGGGGCTGTTCACATGTAGCGTCGTTCGTAAAGCAAGTTCGTTATTTTAAATGTAGATGCGCGACAAGCTAGCTCAAATAGAAAGCGATGTTGTTACGACATGCTAGATTTTCCATGAACGTCTACACCGCTGAGAGCGATACAATTCTAAATTTTACATAATGCCGCAAGCACATCGCAGGTCATGTGACAAGAACCAACCAATCAGCTTCAGCTGTTTACATGCACCAAAATAATTGATGGCTCAATCGGATTGAAAAACGTTCATGTAAACACCTTAATCAAACCGATTGAGCTCGATCCAAATGAAATTTCGATCGGATTGTTAGGGGTGGTTTATTCCTTTCTAATCTGATCCAACAGCAAAAGATGACCATGTAAACGCTTGAATCCGACTACTTTCTCGGTTGTATTCAGAAGTCTCTGTGGCACATACGCAGTACAATGTTGACCCGCATTACGCAGTGCGCAAGTTCACGTTCACGTCGGGTCACAAAAAAATAAAAAATAAAAACAGTTTACAAAAAAACGTTGCTGATTTATGAATGTGTACGCCAACTGGGCAAAAATAACGATGAGCACTGTTGTTGTCACGTCCATGTTTGTTTTTTTTTTCTTTACTTTTTTTTGTGTGTGTCAAGTCCATGGTTGTCTCCGCAAGCGTGATTGATATGACGTCACACACAGAGCGCGTGCGCAAAAGTTAATCGGAATGTATATAAAACACATATAAACGGATATTTGAATCAGATTACAGTGTTTAAAGTACATGTAAACAGATCTGCAATCGGCTTCAATTCATTCGGACTGACGAAAATTGGTGCATGTAAACATAGCCGGACGACTTCTTTGTCTTCATGGAGAACGCGGCTCATGATTGCTTAGCAACGGCAGACACTCTCCCGAATTCTTTTAAAAACAGGAGAAAGCGGCACTACGGTTTAGACGCTACATGTGAACGGCCCCTAACTGGGCGGTCCATCACCGCAGTACAACTTGTACGGTCTGCGTTGTACCACCAAGCACAGACTGAAACGAGGAACTCAGTGGAAGTTGATAGGATGTGCTTGATCTTCCTGTGAAGACACTGATATATCTTCCGTGTCCACTGCAGAAACTTCTGAGGTAAGGTGTTATTTTTCTTTAAATTAAAAAGAGCACACTATGCTGTACATGTTTTTTTTTTCCACAAGAATTATTCATACAGCATGAAAACAGAACGATGAAACATATCTGCCTATTGCAAAATTAGCTACCGATTTTGAAACCATGTATGTAACGTTAACAGTCTATAAAACCTACCTGTGTTTGTAGTTGGTGTGCATATGTTTGTAATTAATCAAATCTTCAGCAGCAGTATTAACATTAAGTGACATGGTATCTGACGCAATGGCACATCCAGTGAGTGGATAGTGGCATGTGCCACTGACTTTGTCGCGAAACACTGACGCTGTGTCGCGGTCTCGCCGACCATGTCGCTGTATGTTGTGACGCCTGCAGGAGTGACTAACGGAGACAATAAAAAATCCAATTAAAAGCATTAAAGTTGGTCATATTTTTTCAAACATGTCAGGTTTGTTATAGTTGTTATATTGATTGTTATATTTTGATACTGCTGTATTTTTTTAGCACCATAATTGCCCGTAATTGAATTGTCGGAGACGTGATCGGCTCGAAATGCATTTTGAAATCCACATTGAATTTTGCTACATTAATTGCGGGACATTTAATGAAAATTCAATCGCAAGTGTCTTAACTGTGGGTGTAAATGCAATTAAGAAAAATAACATTTAACACATGGAATAAATCTATCATCTACGAATCTACGAATATTGCATTAACAGTCGCGTTTTTTAATGATGCTACAAGCACGCCGGTAGGTATGGAAGCATATGTGTAGCAGAATTCAATTTGCAATGTAATATGCAAAATGGCAATGCAATTCTGTATTTGGATTTACATTTTCCATACTACATGTGCAATGTTTGGAGCAAAATGATAATTCAAATTCAATAATATAATTTACATTTGCTATTTCCTACAGTAGTTTTAACATATAATTTAAACGTATATTTGAATGCTTTATAAGTTGCAAAATGAAAATGAAAATGTATAACAGAAATGGTTATATGCTTAACATTTTCAAGCAAAAATTGTAGCAAAATGACCATTTAAATGTTATTTTTCTTAATTGCATTTACACCCACAGTTAAGACACTTGCGATTGAATTTTCATTAAATGTCCCGCAATTAATGTAGCAAAATTCAATGTGGATTTCAAAATGCATTTCGAGCCGATCACGTCTCCGCCCCGCCCTGTCAATCATTGCGTCAAGGCGGGGCCAGGTGTTGGAAACATGGCGGCAGCAGAGCCAAGGCATAAACTGGCAGATTAAACTGAGAAATGTCAATTTCCATGAAGATTATGCGCATCCGTCAGTGATAGAACCAGTACGTTATTAGAAGCATAGATATTTATGGTTAGAACGACTCGCAGAGAACGCGCCTGGCGCTCGTGCACCTTATTGTGAGGTGAGCGCGTTCGCGTGTTTGTAGAAATGCTGAAACAGACGCGTCGAGTGAGCGGTGCTTTACAACAGGCTACTTACTCATAGAAATAGTATGGTTGTATGTTTTTCTCTTTTTATCGTTCTGATTATTGTTTATGCACCATTTATATGCCTATTAATAAAACGATGTGTAGTCAATATGGTTGCTGAGTGTTATTTATAATAATAATAGTAGTAGTAGTAGTAGTAATAATATTAATGATTTCTGTTCCCTAAAATAACTCTGGTGATGTCTAAACCCATCTTTCACATAGAAAGCACTTTGGTCTGATGTGAACAGGTGGTGTGGAGGATATTTTCTTGGCACAGTTTGGGGCACTTTAGTAGCCTACCAATGGACCATATGCACAGGATGTTCTTTAGAACTTCTGCAATAATATAAGCCAGCTGGAGGCCTTCCCGTGAAATGTCACTTGTTGGTGTGTCGGTATCTTCAATATCCTGAGGTAGCTGGTTAAAGTGCTTTTTATTTTTAAATGATAGTGTTTTCTATCAAATGTTGTATTTCCCATATCTTGAAACGTTCGGTTTTACAAATGGGGACAATCTCAGAAGGGTGAACAAATATTTTTGGTCATCACATTTAAAAATGACATTTGAAGTGCTGGAAAAATGTTGCTTGTGTTATGTGTGTCCAAATACAGACACCATGTTTCTTATTCAAACATTCCCATTAGCTTAATCTTTATTGCAATCAGTAAAACTGGTTTAATGGCAAATTAGGTAAGTGTGATAACGGCTTTAAAATATAAATACAACATTAAAAAAGCAACCATTGATGGTTTTGTGTCGATGTACAACGAGTACAGAATGACAGCTATATTTCCCCGGAAATGCCCTAGCTGGTTTAACAAAAACCAGGAAGTAATCGTGCATATGGTCAATTGAGCATCATTTAAACACCACAGCCGACCTGAGTATTGTTGCTGGCCGTGTCCATCACTTTATGACAACATTACCATCTTCTAATGGCTACTTCCAGCAGGATAACACCATGTCTCAAAGCTCAAATCATCTCAAACTCGTTGCTTGAACATGACAATGAGTTCACTAGACTCAAATGACTTCCACAGTCACCAGATCTCAGTCCTGTAGAGCAACTCTGGGATGTGCTGGAGCTGGAGTTTTGTGGCATGATAGCTTTTGTACAATGTTGAAAAACATTAGCAGTTGATAAGTTTTAAATAACATTTTGTAAAATAAAATTGTTTCAATTAAAAAAGAAATAAGCCTATGTAATTCGTTGCTGTTACCCAGAAAAATGGCCCTACTCTGTGTAGCTGTCCAAAATGTTTCAAAAACAGAGAAGAGAGAAATTTAGACATCACCAGAGTTCATTTTAAGACCAGACGGTCTGGGTGGGGTGCTTTCTAGTGCGTGAAAAAGGGATTTAAACACAGTTATTTTGGGGGATATAAATTATTATTATATAAATAATACTCATTAGCATCCAGATGGACTACATCGTTTTATTCATATAAATGATGTATAAACAATAATCAGAACGATAAAAAGAGAGAAACATACAACCATACTGATAGAGCAAGCAATCATCTCGGACAGCTTGTTTATGATTATTTCTATGAGTAAGTAGCCTGTTGTAAAGCACCACTCATTCGACGCGTCTGTTTCAGCAGACTGTAGCTGTTCTACAGACACGCGAGCGCGCTCACCTCACGATAAGGTGCATGAGCGCTAGGTGCGTTCTTTGCGAGCCGTTCTAACCATAAATATCTATGCATCACTGACGGATGCGCATAATCTTCATGGAAATGGACATTTCTCTGTTCTTTATCAGCTTCATCTGCCAGTTTATGCCTTGGCTCTGCTGCCGCCATGTTTCCAACACCTGGCCCCGCCTTGCCGCAATGATTGACAGGGCGGGGCGGAGACGTGATTGGCTCGAAATGCATTTTGAAATCCACATTGAATTTTGCTACATTCATTGCGGGACATTTAATGAAAATTCAATCGCAGGTGTCTTAACTGTGGGTGTAAATGCAATTAAGAAAAATAACATTTAAATGGTCATTTTGCTACAATTTTTGCTTAAATGTTAAACATATAACCATTTCTGTAATACATTTTCATTTTAATTTTGCAACTTATAAAGCATTAAAATAATGTTTAAATTATGTTAAAACTACTGTAGGAAATAGCAAATGTAAATTATATTATTGAATTTGAATGATCATTTTTCTCCAAACATTGCACATGTAGTATGGAAAATGTAAATCCAAATACTGAAATGCATTGCCATTTTGCATATTACATTTCAAATTGAAATTTGCTACACATATGCTTCCATAGGTAGGTGCCAGTATAAGTAGGCTAAGTGTATATTTGTCAGCACAAGATAAACCTTACGAAAATTAACTATGGTTTTACTATGGTAAAACCACTGGCACATGCCACTATCCACTGGCATATTGTACTGTATGCTGTGCCACCTCCAGTAGCCTATAGTGACACATGCTGCTGGCTGTCCATTATGTAGATGGTGTGACATACATACAATGGCAAAATTAAATTAATAATATGTTGCTTTCAGACATGAGACATTTTTTTACATCCGTTAATTTTTACATTAACCATTAGGTTACATCTTATGTTCAATACTGTGGCCTGTTATATGTATTTATATTTACTTTTTAGATTTGACAGTGTATTTAACTACATATTATACAGTTGTTTTGATAACACTTTTTTTCTATTTACATAATAGGACTGACAGTTCAGCTGTCATTTGGAATTATAAAAGAATATTGCCTCAACTAAAAAAGGGAATCTTTCTAATTAAAGTGGTACCAACCAGCAGGAGTATGTCATATGTGCCACCACAAATTGACACTATAACAATACCAGTCAGGTATTTCATATAATTTTAAATTAGCATGAGAGAAAATGCCACAAACCATTACAAAGTGACACATTTCACACCATTGTGAAATGAATTATGAAAACTGGCACCAACCATTCAAGAAGTGTGCTGGGCCTTGACAATGCCTCTTACACTGCAGAGTAATGTAGGTGTGTAGATACTGCAGAAACTGGATATTACAATGTGGCTACTAGCTACAGCAAGTCAAATCTTTTTACAAAGCACTTTGGTATCTCTAGAAGGAATGCATGTTCACATTGTTAAAAATGCATTTGTCTTATTACATAATTCCATAGAATTATTTGTGAAATATTAACCATAGATGAGAATGTTACGGTTCCTACCATGTAAAGATGAGGAATGCAGGATACAAATAGCGGTAAAGTTTACTAGAGAATGACTGGTAGGAAACAGTATAACCACAAACAATAACCGACACAGGACGAACAGAACAGGGAGTACAAATACACAGAGTGATGAGGGAGCTAAACAGGCACAGGTTAAGGAAGTTAAACTAATCAGGGACTAACGAGAACAGGTGCAGACAATACAGGACATCATAGTGACAGCCTGGAGGAGTTGGCCACGGGCACCATGGTGGAGTTGATGGTGGGAGGAGCCAGGGTGGAGTCCTGACTGCAGGGGCGGACGGAACCCTGGGACCGATCAGCGGAGGCAGAACCATGGTGAGTGGAGGCGCCGGCGGTGTGTAGTGGCTGACGGACCTAGGCGACATCGCAGGCCTGGAAACCTGGCGCTGAGCTGCTGGCTCCCGGGACCGAGGCGATGACAGGGACTCGGATGACCGGGGTGACGATGGAGTGAGCGAGCACAACGGTTGAAGGAAGGAAGGAGCCCGATGACGCTGTAGGGGTGCAGGGTTCCGGCACAGCTGGAATCCCGGAAGTCCATAGTGGAAGCTGGGCGTCGACCACTGGAGGCCGACCTGGAGTGGCGAGTGGGCCTAGCGGAGCATCCGGACAGACGGGCCGCGGAGGCGTTGAGGGAGCGGTGAGCCGAGGCGATGATTACGGGCTGACGGGTCGAGATGCAGACGTGGGCCTGGAAGCTCGAAGTGGAGGCAGGGACTCTGCCTCAAGCAGAGCTGGTGGAGGTGAAGCCCAAGGCGAGGAAGATGAGTCGCATGGAGTGAGCAGCTGAGACAGAGCCGAGGAGCTTGACGATACCAGTGGTACCAACGGATCCAGAGGGTTGGTCGTGGTCGTGGTCCATCCAGCAATGGAGACGGGACCAGGAAGACGGGCAGGGTTACAGGCTGAAGGTGATGTCCGGACAGGACCGGCAAAGACAAGGAAGATTCAAGGGTGGGGACTTGGGTGAGAATTGGATCTGCGGACCACAGATCGATCAGGTCTAGATCTGCTCCTGGGTCTGCGGTGGATTGACCACAACTAGTCCTGTCAACTCCGGGACTTCTATGTTTTCTGGTTCCTGTTTTGGAAAGACCTCGGTGGACGCCTCGAGCTCGCTGGCTATGAGGGAGAGGCTGCCATTCTAGAACATCCCGGCCAGCATGAGAAGCCGCAGCACTAGTGAGTCCATGATACTTGTATCTCGTATCAGAGAGGTCGGTTATTCGGTTACGGTTCCTACCATGTGAAGAAGACAAGGAATGCAGGATACAAATAGCGGTAAGGTTTACTAGAGAATGACTGGTAGCAACCAGCATAACCACATACAATAACCGACACAGGATGAACAGAACGGGGAGTACAAATACACACAGTGATGAGGGAGCTAAACAGGCACAGGTGGAGGAAGTTAAACTAATCAGGGACTAACGAGAACATCATGGTGACGGAATAATACAGGACATCATGGTGACAGAAAACTACTTTATATACTACTAATACTACTAATTATATCTATATTTTAAATGAATTTGTGGTTATTTTAGAGTAATCCCTACAGTTAAGTCAATGATAGCATATAAAATGTATACATCCTTCTCAGTAAGCAAAGAAAGAAAGGAGGCTCAACAAATATGTAAGTTAAAGCAGTGGCTTTTTTTCTTTGAATAGATAGATGCATTAGCATACTTCAGGTCAGTAAAACTTCACAATTTATCATTTAAAAAAATCAAGTGATTGATCATATCTAAATATTTAAAAATAAGTAATCGGTTAGGACCAGTAGCTAGGAGCAACTAGACTAGGCACATGTATAGCCATACAGGCACCTAGTGGGTAAACCATGGCATTACAAATGAATAAAATATTTGCCTCTTCACATTGGAATCTATAAACCTTTTCTCTATTTAACCTTAAATGGTTCACTAATTGTAATATAAATAAAAAATATATGAGAAATATTTTCTGTGAAATACAGAACATTTAATTAAAAATAGTTACACCTAAGGTGTGCAGATGCATTGACCACCAAGGAATATGAAATGTGAACCATAAGTAAGGAATACCTGAGGGTTAAATACAAGAAAAACATATTAATGTAGCCTCTCCATCACTCTAGAATAAAATGATAATGTAGCTAAATGTTGTCAACAGAATGATTAATGCACCGTATGCTGTAATGTTTACCAATTACATTTCTGCAATTATAGTGAAGCTGTCGTCTATTCTATATTTTGTTTAGTTTCAAAGCAGGGTTGCCAGTTTGGCCTGAGGTTTACTTGGGCACAGTGAGAGCGAGACAGAGCCTGAGAGTTGGTAAACCTGTGGCGCCCCAGGTGAAAAAATACTATAGTAATTTATAGTAAATACTATGTTTTTGAACCATACTATAGTAAATTGTAGTATACTGTATATATTATAGTATTTACAACACTTTGTTAATGAATGTTATAAGCATACTGTAATATTAACTATAGTGAAATGATAAACTGTAATAAATACTGTAGTATACTTTAGTTGTAGTACAGTTAGTTTACTTTATTGTAGTATAATATACTCTATAGTTGTAGAAAACTTAGTAGCCTACAGTATTGGGTAAAGTAATTTGTTTATATTACTATAGTTGTTATATTACCACAGCAACTAGCCTATAGAATTACCACAACAAATTAATTCAAGGACTTTACTATAGTATGGTTCAAAAACACTATAGTATTTACTATAGTATTTTTTCCACAAACCTGACATGTTTGAAAAAATATGACCGACTTTAATACGTTTAAATGGATCTTTAAAAAAAACACACGTCTCTAAGTTATACTATTTATTTAGGATTTTGAGCAATTACATCAGTATAGCTACTTAACTCATCTATCAGTCACTCCTGCAGGCGTCACAACATACAGCGACATGGTCCGCGAGACCGCGACACAGTGTCAGTGTTTCTTGACAATGTCAGTGGCACATGCCACTATCCACTGGCACGTGTCACACCTTTTAAGTGACACATGCCAATGAAGACCAGAAGTGCCACTGGATGTGCCATTGCGTCAGATGCCATGTCACTCGATGTTAATAGTGTAGAGTGACTTGTGTACTAACAGAAGCAACATTATAAACATTGTTTTCTCCCTTCTGCTCGTTTTTATTGCCACAACATTTATTCTAGTGTCAGTGCAATATATGACCTACCCAGCAAAGCAGTAAATAGCGAATTTTTGCCAGCTTGGAGATATCTCCAAATATCTCCAAATACTTCTGAAGGATAAAGCTTTATACACCTAAACATCTTTGTTCTTGGTCTTGCTTTTTCCCCAAATCACACTTTATTTGTGTTTGCTTGAGTACAATAGCCGAGTAGTAGGCCAAATGGAAAAATAGGGAATTTCATGAATTTTAACATGCTTTAGGTTTTAGAAGTTTTACAGGTGTCGTATTACTGTTAGTATAATACTGTTTTACTAAAAAAAAAATGTGTAATGACATGTATTCACATATAGACAAATGTTTAAGTATTATTTATATATCAAACTGTGTAAATTGAAACATGCTTACCCTGATATTCTTGAAGTATCTAGTTTGCCATTCTGAGATACTATTGAAACTGGAGTTTAGATAAAATAAACCCACGTCTGGTAAAATACAGTGGAAAGTAGGGCACAACCTAACACTTTTTGACTTTCTCGGTTTGTGTAGTAAATCCACTTGGGGTTCAGAGTATTTTTCCCCCCACATTAATTTCACACATGCCTAGTACCTAGTAGTGAAATGTGACAAATTATTTTAATAAAATAAACAAACATGCCGCAAAACAGCTACTGTATACAGCAGTTCAAACTATCATAATAATTAATCATTTCTGAACATTGACTCTGTCTTTATTCACCCTTCACCCTTCACCTATTCACGTTTTCTCAATAGTATTCATAGAATTTATAAATGTGAATTACAATATGACATCATAGTCAACATCAACAACATCGCTGACATCATAGTCAAGTCACCTTTATTTATGTAGCGCTTTTTGTCTTATTTCAATTCAGCTTTACAGTGATAACAGGAGCTTTAGGAAAAAAATAGTGTCATTGTCCACCTTAAGTAAGTTCAGCATTGATTAATTTCCATTGTAAAAATCATTGGTTATTCATTTAGTTCATTTATCTATACAACAGCTCTGGAGAAAACAGTGATGTCATCATCCAGCTCAGTCCAGTTCTCATACAATGGTGTCAATGCAGGCAGATCAGTAATACTGTTGAATATTAAAGGGTTAGTTCATCCAAAAATGAAATCTTATGTCATTACTAATCCTCATGTTGTTCCAAACCCATAACACCTTTGTTTATCTTTGTTTGTCTTCGTTTTTTTTATCCCCCATAGAATGCAACATAAGTACCACATTCAAGGTCCATAAAAGTGGTAAAAATATTGTTAAAATAGTCCATGTGACTACAGTGGTTCAACCTTAATTTTAAGAAAAGTGATGAGAATACTTTACAGGCACAAGAGTAACAACTTTATTCAATAATTTCATCTCTCCTCTGTCATTCTCCTACACTGTTAACGTTGTATAGACAGTGCAGGCTTTCAGGTTCTACATCATAACGTGAGAAAATACCATAAAATAAAACTTTTAATCTTTTAGAATATCTGTTTATTCAGTACTCAATACATTATGTTGAACCTAGTGTATATGGACAGGAAAACTCTCCAATTGTAATTTTAGCTTTAATTTTAACTTTAACTTTAACTTTAAGTAAAACATTGAATCAGTTAACAGGAACTTAAGGAACAAGGAACTTAAGACAATAATGAAGGCTCTGTTCTACAGGAAAGCATTACATTAGGTAAATCATTTCCTCTTTCTGTCCATGGCAAAACATTTGAGCATTGTCACATAGTAAAAATTTGTATATTTATTTATTACTGTGCATGAGCATTGCATTCTCATGCAGATTAACTTGGGAGGGTTCATTGTGGATTCCATGCTTTTGCCACAAACACAGACTTTGAAAAGCTGCAAGTTCTCAAGTAAAAGGTAATATGTGCTTCTTAATTTAGTTCTCTTTACTTTGTGGTATGCAATATGATTTTTATAGCATAAAGAAATAATGTAATTAAAGTAAAAGTGCATAATTGTGGTATTAAACAGGATGTTTGACATATTTTCCTATTTTTCACATAGCAACATATGATTGATTTTTGACCACATTTTCAAAACTCAATATTAGAAGCTGTGCTTTATAAAGAAAATATGGTGAAATTTTTCCAAGAACTGACACTATGATAGAGAATTTCGGATGTTCTGCCAACAACTCTTTTCTCATTTCTTCTTTGTCAGCCATGCTTACATATCAGGGGTGGGGAACGTTGATCATTTAGGGCCATTGTCCTGCAGAGTTTAGCTCCAACCCTGAAAAAAACACTCACCTGCCTGTAACTTTAGTAATCCTGAAGACCATGATTAGCTTCAGGTGTGTTTAATTAGGGTTGGAGCTAAACTCTGCAGGACAATGGCCCTCCAGGATCAACGTTTGCCACCCCTGTATTACATATATGATTATAGTTAAACATTATAGTTATACTCTTTTTTTTTTTCTTCTTCTTTCAAGTAAACACAATATTTATTTAGTTATTAAGCAAAACATCCTTACTATTCTCACAAAAATTGAAAAGATGAAACTGAGAGGTTTAATAACTGAAATATTTTTTCTTTATCCTCTGTTTCAGATCTAAGCAAAGCCCGTGACAATGCTTTTTTTGCTGGCTCTACTTCTCAGCTTCCAAGCAGTTCTGCAAATTAAGCCAACTAAAGCCAAACATTCCTGTACAATTAGATCTGATGGCCGTGCAGCTGACTGTAAAGGTCTACGACTAGACAATGTGCCTATAACAATGCTGCCTGACTCTCTGGAAGAGCTCGACTTGTCTTTCAATACCATACAGGTCATCCGCAAACAAGACTTTTTCAAACTTAATCATCTGCGAGTCCTCAAGCTTAAGTTCAACAACATCTCTCTGATTATGGATGATGCCTTTCATGGAAACCTTCTGCTTGAGGATTTAAACTTATTTAATAACTCTATGACCGAAATCCCCTTCAAAGCTCTTGAGTTGCTCACAAATTTGAAGGTTTTAGAAATGTCCAATAATTTGTACATCGAAGTATCTCTTGGTGCTGCTTTCTTGAATTTCACCAAGTTAAAAGTGCTGTCCATTGGTGGACCACTGGTCAGTAGATTAGGAAGCCGTGACAATTATGTGTTGAAGAACATCTCATTGAAGACATTTGCTATTAAAACTGGTACTGGTTTTAAAAGTTATGAACCTGGTTATTTCATCAACCTCAACACAAAAAACTTGTGGTTCGATATAGCTATTGACAAAGAACCAGATGTGCTTCCTAAGATATTGAAAGATCTAGCCAACAAGACTTTTGATATGCTACGTTTTCGAAACCTTTTTGAATTTCAGTACTATACTGGTAAACGGGATATATTTTATGGCCTGCAGTATGTAAAGACTCAACAACTAACATTCTTTCGAGGTAAATTCAATGAGGAACTTATGAGAATGGCTCTGCTAAATGTGGAAATCAGTCCAATCAAAACCCTGGAACTGCTGTTCATCGATTTTGCTCGTTCACTGAATAAAACACAGGGATCCAGTGTGACAAACTTGACCTTAGAAAAACTGGTTCTCACGTAAGTTATACTAACTCCTGTTGATTAAAAAAATACTCAAATAATTATTTTAATGTTACTTGTTTTAATAAAATTGCCTTTTCCATTTGTATTTATTATTAAAATGATCTCATCTTTTGGCAATGGTATTGCATTTCTTTTTTCCAAATATTTATAGTACAATAAAATTGTTTAATGGACCTGTTAAGAAATCAGAATCATTTAGGAACTGGAACAGGAATCACTAAATTCTTTACGATTCTTATTCCCAACTTATAAATTTGTATAAAAAATATCTTAAAAGAATTCTCATCTTAAATGTTATTCTCCCTGTGATTTTGTTTTACAGGGACATCAGTAATCCAGATATAATGCGCTTCGACTGGAGCTTTACCTGGCTTAATCATGTCCGCCAATTCATTGTATGGAATGTAAACTTCAACAGTGTGCCGTGTGACTCGTGGCTGGAGATGAAAAATGTTGAGCTTCTGGACATCTCTAACAACCACCTGAAGGACAGTTATATTTATAACCCACTATGTGACACTAGAAACACAATGCAAAACCTCAAAACCTTTAACATCAGCCATAATCAACTTTCCAGCCTCAGTGACTTGGCATCTCTGACCGAGGACTTTGTCAAGCTGACAACAATCGATATGAGCCACAACCAGCTGCGATATATGGAGAAGCGTGTCTGTTACTGGAGACAGACCATTACCAAGGTAATCGCTCATCATAATAGTCTAACGAGCAACAGTTTTAAGTCCCTCCCTACTTCTGTAATCTTCCTCGATCTTTCATACAGCAGCCTAGACCAGCTGGACATGGACTATTTTAATAAGGCATCCAACCTGACAGAGCTTCTCCTCAGCGGCAACAAGATCAAGTTCATCCCATCCGGCTGGAGGAATCCATACTTGAGGACACTTGCTTTAGATGGAAACTCATTTGGACTTGTTAGCATGACGTCTTTTAAGGACATGCCTAGCCTACGTGTCCTGACCGCAGGCAACAACCCTTACCACTGTATCTGTGATCTCTACACCTTCATACAAGAAACCACAAGCAAAAGGAAGGTGAACATTACCGACTGGCCAAACAACTACAAGTGTTACCACCCTGAGCGTCTTCTCAACACAATGGTATCCCAATACTTCCCTGGTCATTTAGCCTGTAATATTACACTCGTTATCATCATCTCCGTGTCAACAACGGCGGTTGTTGTTTTTGCTATCATGCTTTTGTGCTACATTTTCAATGTTCCATGGTACATTAAAGCCACATACCAGATCATCAGAGCCAAGTACAGAGCCCATAAAGAAGGGTCAGGTCAGACTGTAGACTACACCTTTCATGCTTTCATTTCTTACAGCCATGCGGATGCAGACTGGGTCCGAGACCAGCTGCTCCCTTGTCTAGAGAATACGAAGCCTCCTTACCGCCTCTGCATCCATGAAAGAGACTTCATTCCAGGGAAATGGATAATTGACAACATCATTGAGAACATTGAAAATAGTCGCAAGGTACTGTACATCCACACACATTTACACTGTGTTCCAAATTATTATGCAAGTGACATATCAGTAGGATTTTATTACAATAAACATTTAGATTTTAGTTTTTCAGTTTGTTTGTTTGTTTGTTCTAATTTCTTTTCAGATAACTGTATCAATCTTAGACAGGTTTGTTGAGTAGGTCTTCTTAGGTAAATGGAAACCCTAATTAAAGAGGTTGTTTTTGCAAAATATTAGTTGTTTTCATGCCTTTTGCAAGACATTACATTTCATGCTTTTCATCATCAGAAAGATCTTTCTTTCTCCCCATATTGCATGAGATCCGTGACTTGCTTAATAATGTGGCACAACCTCTTTAAGTTTCCATTTACATAAGACCTGGCATACTACTCAACAAACCTGTCTCAGACTGATACCAGTTATCTAAAAAAAGATATGAGGAATAAAAAAATCAGATTGTGTATTGTACTGAAATCCTTCTGATATGTCACTTGCATAATCATTTGAAACACAGTGTATGTTCTTCGAAAATGCCTTTTTAGAAAAGAAACATATATTGTCAACAATTCTGAAATGAATGTAACATGAGCCCGTTTGGTTAACAAGGATTAGCCAGAATTTTTTTTAAAGAAGACTTGTGTATCTTTTATTACAAAAAGTGTAGTTTGTATGTAAATAACCAAGTCTTCAAATTATAGAAGCCTATTCCATCTCAGAGTTGAAAAAATAAATGTAAATGTTATATGGACAGCAATATACAGTATCTCACAATTTACGACATTATTTCACAGTTGCAACTTCATATCTCACAATTGTTGCAACATTATAAACTAACTTATAAAAGTTTAGGGTTGGTAAGTTTGGTAACACTTTACAATAAGGTTCATTAGTTAACATTAGTTAACTTCATTAGTTAACATGAACTAATAATGAACTGCACTTTTACAGCATTTATTAATCTTTGTTAGTGGTAATTTCATTTATTACTACATTCATTTACTAATACATTATTAAAATCTTGTTAACATTAGTTAATGCACTGTGAACTAACATGAACAAACAGCGAACAACTGTATTTTCATTAAAAATTAGTAAGTAAAGTAACAAATGTGTTCATGGTTAGTTCATGTTAGTTAATACATTAACTAATGTTTAACTAATGAACCTTATTGTAAAGTTTTTTTTTTGTTTTTTTTTTTAATTATGATTGAAAACAGTTGTGTTGCCTAATATTTTTGTGGAAATCATGAATAGAAATTAAAGATAAATAAAGAATAAAATAAAATAAAATAAAATAAATGAATTTCTTTTTTTTTTTTTAAATCATTCTAACACCAAACTTTAGATCGGTTGTGTTTCACACTATATTCAAATATATTTTATATTTCTCGATATTACTTTATATCACAAAGTGTAACTTTATCTTGCAATTGCAGCTTTGTTTATATTGGCTTTATATTTCACAATGTGATTTTATTTCTTGTTGTAACTTTTTTTTTATTCTGAGGTGGAAATGGGCTTCCATATAAAAGAAACAATTTTTTAAAAATAAATTAAAAAGATAAATCTTTTTTGTCTTTTATAAGTTCCTACAATTTTTTTAGACCAACACAGACAGCATCCTAACTTGTTTTCTCATCATCAAGGTAATCTTTGTGTTATCGCGGAGCTTCGTGAACAGCGTGTGGTGCAACTACGAGCTCTACTTCGCCCAACAGCGGGCCATTGGAAAGACATTCAGTGATGTCATTCTGATCGTGAAGGAGCCCATTGATCCCACTTCTCTTCCCAGCAAATTCTGCAAGCTCAAAAAGATGCTCAGTACCAAAACCTACCTAGAGTGGCCCCAGCAACCCACAGAACAGAGCTTTTTCTGGGTCCAGCTGAAGAGTGTTCTGGGCAAACCAAACGTAATAAGACAGCGCACAAGCAGCCACCGTAGCCGTCTGTCTTCTCTGTCTTCAATGAGGTCTGTTTCACTGATAGAGCTGCCGCAGAACCAGAATTCTGCAGATGAAGATGGCCGCTAGGTCAGCGATCAGCCTTCTAATAGATGTCAACAAACTTTGAGAGAAATTGCTTGAAAGACTTAAATAAGGTTACCTATATTCAGAATATGACATGCATTGTAGTAACAGTGACTGTTCTGCAATGATGTTCAGCCAAGTTTTTGTCTAAACCGGTTTGTCTGACAATCAATACAGTTCTATTTACTTTAGTATGCAAGTATATCTACTTATCTTAATTAAGGTAATGAACTGCAATACTGTTCACTCATCTGTCTACCGAAACAAGTCATTATTTCACAAACATTGTGTTACTCTTGGCAGAAGGACTGGAAAAAGCTAATTCTGACTCATAGATTCAGTCAATGAGCAAAACAAACAACCAGATAGATCTAGACAGTGATTTAATAACCTAGTTGCCCGTGGCATACACAACAACACACAAGCTTACTCTGACAATCAATACAGTTCTATTTACTTTAGTATGCAAGTATATCTACTTATCTTAATCAAGGTAATGAACTGCAATACTGTTTACTCATCTGTCTACCGAAACAAGTCATTATTTCACAAACATTGTGTTACTCTTGGCTCAGAAAGTATACATTTTATATCAGTATTAAGTCATATTAAATCATGTTTTAAGATTTAAAATATTTTAAATAATTTGTAAATACAGACTATATTCAGTTTTTATCCATCTATTTTCATCCCTTTGCCAGAACCTTTAATGTCTCTATTTCTTACACCCATGTCACATATATGTATTTTGCATCATAATGTATCTGAATGTGTGATTAAAAAGGTGATTCCTTCTTTTTTGGATTATCGTACATGGAATGAAAAAAAAAAAAAATGGGAAAAAAAAGGGGGGGATGTCAGGATGATGAAACAGATGTGCTTTATTGATTCCTGGGGAGAAAATTATTATATGATAAAGTTGCCATGGTTAAAAACCAAATATAAATCTAGTAATGTATTGTGCACATAGGCTCATATTTCTCTCTGAAAATGTATCTTATTATTGATATTAATGGCAGGCACTGAAATGTTCTTTCTCATAGAATATAATTTCATTCCTTCCTTTAGGGATGTAACGATGCATCCGCAACCGGTTGAAAATCGATTAAAACGTGACGATTCAAGTCGGTTGAGATGCTAAATGAATCGCGATATATTTGAGGGCGGGGGTTTATATGAATGTATTCCTGAGGGGAACTGACTGTTCAGCACTGCGCTGTATTGCCGCTGTTCCATAAGCGCCACCTGCTGTCAAGACAGTGAATTTGCGTTCTCATGCAGCCCGTCTGCTGTTATGAAGTTTTATGTTGCATAATTTCACAAAGCTAAAGTCTGAACATTGTGTTTTTTCTTCAGTGTTAAAAATGATACAATATATGCAGCATCTTTGTTGGGATCGTGATTAAAATGCAGTGGTTGCCTCTAATTTTAAATGGCTACAGATAGTTCAGCTTGTAATAGAGCAAATAAACATCTTGTTCATGTATTCTTTCTTTTTTTTTTTTTTTTTTTTCTTTTATATAGCGCTTTTTACAATGTAGATTGTGTCAAAGCAGCTTTACAGTGATAACTGGTACATTATTTTGGCTGCACAGCAGCTCTTAAGGAATAGTGTCAATGCAGGTAGATCAAAGCACTGTGGAATATCAAATATCAGTTGTCAAGTGTCCCCAACTAAGCAAGCCAAAGGCGACAGCGGCAAGCAACCCAAACTCCAACAGGTGACATCAGGTGGCAAACAGGTGTCAAAATGGAGAAAAAACCTTGGGAGAAACCAGGCTTAGTCGGGGGGCCAGTTCTCCTCTGGCAAAAAGTGCTTTGTTACGACTCAGGTTGCTATCATAAGTCAGATAGGATCGCAACATTCAAAGTATTTAATTCAGTTCCATCCAGTTGAGGATCGTATTCATCACACCGGTATGGACGGTTGTTGAGGAGATGCGCCACTGGTTGTATTCATAAGAAGAGGTTTCTTTTATTTGTATTATTTATTTATTTGATTTAGGATTTGTTTTAAAATTTCAATTTAGTTTTGTTATAAAGATATTTCACTTTCACAAAGAAATGTGCAGCATTTTGTCTGAAAAATAATAAGACAATTTCTCATTTAAATCTCATTTTGTTAAAAAACAAATTGTGAGAAAATCGAATCATGAAATCAGTATCGTGAATCATATCGAATCGTGAGTTGAGTGAATCATCCCTACTTTCCTTTATTCTTTATTATCTGAAATAAGCATAACCTGTGCCCCTCACACCAAGTTTGGTATACAGTCCCACAGGTCATTTTACTTTCAAATCCATAATGATGTTTTATGTCTGTTCTATTTAGTTGTAAATCATTAGTCATAAAATCTATAATACTGAACAGATGGATGCTTGCAAATAAACAAGAAGTTATGACACATTCACATTATCATATTATACATTTTCAGCTTCTCATGATTTTTTTTTATTTTTTAACATGGAAACAATCAGAGCAATAGTAAATGTGGTGGACGTTTAGTCATCACTACGTTGTGTGTTGCTGTGATTGTTACTGCATTTACCATCCTTTTTTTCTCTGGAGACCTGAACAGTTATTGAAAAAAAAAAAAAAAAAAAAACTAATTAGAAATACCGACTTGTGTCGCCATGAACATACTGTACCTCACTCCACCTCATAACATTGTGCAACATCAGATTGCTTTAGCCTGACACAAATGTCATTTGACCGGTATTTAACCTTAGACTGAAAATAAAGTGAGTTATTTGTGCTCAAGTGAGATCTGAGATAGAATGATGCCAAGAATTAACTTAACTTAGTTGGCCTCAAGAGAGCCAATGTTTCAAAGTTCAGCACATGGGCATTGAGCCTTCCCTCACAAAACAGGAATTATCAAAATCAATGAGAATCTAAGGGTTAGTTCACCCAAAAATACAATTTCTGTCATTAATTACTCACCCTCATGTTGTTCTAAACCTGTAAAACCTTCGGAACACAAATTAAGATATTTTTGATGAAATCCGAGAGTTTTTTTTTTTTTTTTTATCTCCCACAGAAAGCAACAAAATTACCACATTCAAGGTCCAGAGAAGTAGTAAAGACATGGATAAAATAGTCATCGTGACTACAGTGGTTCAACATTAATGTTATGAAGCAACAATATAGTTCTTGTGCACAAAAACAAAACAATTTTTTATTTTTTATTTTTCCTCTTCCATGTCATTCTCCTACGCAGTGAACGCAGTGCAGAGCTTTCGTGTTCTACGTCAGAATGCTGACTCAGTGTTGGCCGGCTCCTGCGTCAGCATCACACGCATGCATCGTGCTGCTCACGTGAACAGCATCGGCCAATACTGAGCCAGCGTTCGGACATAAACACGGAAGCTCTGCACTGCGTTCACTGTGTAGGAGACTGACAGGGAGAAGGAAAAAAGTTATTTTTGTTTTGTTTTTGTGCACAAAAACTATATTGTCACTTCATAACATTAATGTTGAAACACTGTAGTCACGATGACTATTTTAACAATGTCTTTACTACTCTGGACCTTGAATTTGGTAATTTTGTTACTTTCTATGGGAGATTACAAAAAATTTTAGATTTCATCAAAAATATCATAATTTGTGTTCCGAAGGTCTTGCGGGTTTGGAACAACATGAGGGGGAGTAATTAATGACAGAAATTTCATTTTTGGGTGAACTAACCCTTTAATTTAATATTTTTCTTGATTAGTCCCAGGTGAAAAAAATACTATAGTAATTTATAGTAAATAGTGTTTTTGAACCATACTATAATAAAGTACTTGAATTAATTTGTTGTGATAATTCTATAGTTGCTGTGGTAACATAACAACTATAGGGTATATTATACTACAATATACACAGTTTACTGTAGTAAAAAATAAAGTATACTACAGTATTTATTATAGTTTATCAGTTCACTGTAGTTAATACTACAGTATGCTGAAGGATTCATTAACAAAGTGTTGTAAATACTATAATTTATACAGTATACTACAATTTACCACAGTATGGTTTAAAAACACTATAGAATTTACTATAGTATTTTTTTTTATCTGGTGTGATTTTTGCATATATAGTTACAATTTTATTTAATTAAATAAATGTGAGAAACCACATAATGTAAATGCGCACATCCTAATGTGAAGACCTTAGATTGCACGAGCGTGCGTGGTGACATCATTACACGTGAGGGCTGCGGTTGGAAGAGGCTCCGCCTACTTGGCTAATTCCCCAGCACAGGTGAATGGACGCTATTTAATGAATGAGCACTAGTAACATCTTTTCAAGCGCTAGTTACCACTCTTTTTTTTTGTCAAGGTAAGTTAATAACGCTGTTTTATATACACTTATAAATGTTATGCTGATTACAATAGCTTTCTGAAAATATTGTGTAGGCTATACGCCATTAATTGCAAGCATGAATTAAAAAAATTGGACGTTTAAGGATTAAGAACAACAACTTCTTAATATCGTTATTTAACGATGTCAACAGTTAATGTATGTGATAAGAGCATTTTATTTAAGAATTATTAATTAACACATAAATAACTCCCAGTGTTTTACGAATAATGCAGTTTTTGCGTCTTTATAGTCGTGAAATGTTTACTGTGGCCAATATAGGTGATTCTTGTACCAACTATAATTAAACTTACTTTAATGGTGTTGTTGATGGGATGTTACAGTTCATTTGAAGTGCTTTGTTTTAGACGGTCTATCCAGTGTCTTCAATATTGACATTCTGTTTTAAATTTAATAGCGGTCTAATATTAAAAAAAGTCCCACATGCCCTAATGGTGGATTAACATTCTCAGAGCTTAGTTCATACAAAAGGCTAATTGAATAATTGATGCATACCTGTCTTCCCTCTCCCTCATGATGGTCATCAGCCTGCCAGTGCCAAAAGGCCTGTTCGCTGACAGATATTAGATCCCTCACTGGCTGTGTAACCCCAGTCTCTGGGCACCTATAGGGGGGTGAAGGGGCCCCTGGGGTCAGCAGGTGTCTGTGCAAATTTATTAAAGAATCGAAAAGGGCTATGCATTCTCACAACTGTAATTGCTTGTATTTGCATATTTAATGGACGGATCGAGACAATACATTTAAATAAATGTATAGTCCACTAACAATTTTTTTTTTGTGTGTATTTATTTTTTTTATAATGTATTTTGTAAAACAACAGCGACATGGTTTCGAAACTGGAAAACGCAATGGAAGGCCTCATTAAAGTCTTCCACACATACTCTTCCAAGGAAGGAGACAAGTACAAGCTAAGCAAAGCCGAGCTCAAGAGCTTGCTTCAGGGAGAACTCGGTGACTTCTTAGCAGTAAGTTTTAGCCACATTAATTAGCATTAACACTTATGGCTGACGTGCATAGTTGAAGGAATATTGTAAATGACTGTGTCTGTCTTGTTGTAGGCGAGTAAAGACCCCATGGTTGTGGAGAAGATAATGTCTGATTTGGATGAGAACCGGGATGGAGAGGTGGACTTTCAGGAGTTTGTTGTGCTGGTGGCTGCTCTCACAGTGGCATGTAATGAGTTCTTTGTAGAGAGCATGAAGAATTAAATGTTCTTCTATACTCTCTTCAGGTGCATTTTGTTATCAAAAAATAAATACTAATGACTTGCAGATTAATACGTGTATGTATATGAAAGCAAAAGTGTGTACAAGATGCAATGTTTTGTTCAGAGCAGTGGCTCTCGGGGTGCATAAGATGACTTAAAAACACTTACAAGACTAAATGAGCACTAAAATAAGCTAAAATGCATAAAAGTCAAGATATAAACTGACACTGATATTTCCTCTTTAATTTGTTCCCTTTACAAATGTAATTTCTTATTCAAGAACCAGTGGGATTCCCAGGAAAACCTAGATATATGAGGGAATTTTTAAAGTGATTTCTAGACCTGGTAAAGTCATGGAAATAACGTTCTAAAAGGTAATGGAAATGTTATTTAAAATTCTCAAACATTATAAAATATTTTGGTAGAAATTGATAAGTACAAAAAAAAACGATCATTTTAAACCCTGTAATCACAAAAGTCATGTAAACTGGTGCAAAAGCGTAAACCCTGAAGAATATTTAGTTGTTGAAACTTCTGGAATTATGGGATTTATTATTATTAGCAATTATATTAATACATTTCCACTCCTTGTTTCTGTAAATTTGTTTCTAAAAATGTTATTTTTATTTTTTAAAGAACATCTATTACAGCAGAAGTACCAGAAATATTTTGTGGGGCCTTTAGATATTGTCCTGATTTTGTCTTAAGAGTGCCATCTATAGGCTGAAAAAAGAAATGTCAGCCTTTTCATTCGAAGGCGTTTTATATTTTCAGATATAACATTTATACACTTGCAGTCAAAAAATCTTTCTGAATGATTCTTAAATGTCTTTTGTAATAGAGTTGAAGATACCACTGATGATGGCAACTTTGCTCAGCATGATTCTGTGGCTTAAATTCAATAAATAGAAACAACCTTGTACAACAAATGCAGTTAAGAAAAAAAATCAAATCATTTTGAGTGTCATTTTAATAACAAAATTACTAAAGTCAGAATTCGTGAGAAGAATTTCCCTCTCTGCAATTCAGACAAAAACTAATTTGAAACGTTAACTTTTATGAGTCAAAACAAGTAAAGGAGGGGGAAAAAATGACTGAACAATGACCCATTAATGGGTCACTCTGGAAAACATAAAACCAAACCTCTAATTTCAATTCCCAAATGTCGGATGGTTTGTAGGGCAGTTCATTTAAGGGCATTTCATTCATTTTGTTACTGTAAATCTAATTATGTGGTTGTGATACAGAACGTGGATTTGAATATCTTGGCCTATGTTATTTCACTCAGCTTTGTGCTTCTTTGGGCTTGACGGCCACCAGTACCAGGTTTCGTGGGGAAAAAGCAGCATCAAAGAGTGGGATGAGTTCACTCTGAAAACCTAAATATGAAAATACAAAGGTTTTATCTCTGTAAAAATATACTATGTAAAGATCATTAATAATATTAATCAAATAATCCGACCAATATTACATTTTTAATTATCTAACCAAAAGTGTATACATACACACATACCTCTCTCCTGGAGAAAAATCATTCTGTCCAGTAACACTAGAGTCTCCACCACAGGTGCCAGGAGAAGAACCAGGCTGAAGTATGCCACCACTTTACCCTGGTGTGCTAGCATTGAATCCACACAAACAGGGTCATATGGGAGATCAGCGGGCAGACCCACCCGTGGCAATGCCAAACAAGCATACCTGTGATAAAACACAAGATAATAGTATAATGCAGCAGTCTAGTATCTCAGGTGTACTTTTTAAATGAGACAGTTTAACGAAAGGTTTTAACTTTACAAAACGAATTTCTCAGGTACTTCCTGTACCAGAAACTGAAGCTCAGGAATGAGTCACAGATTTGCCAATTCTTTAAAGATATCAGATGTCGCAATAAAGGAAGACTAACTCGGAAAATGACAGTGCATGGGCTTTCTTAACGGTCTGAACCCCCGGTCTGCGGATATGGGGCCTCTCCGCTCTGATGATGGTTTCTAAGATGGCTCTGTAGCAGTGTGTCCGCAGTAACCCACTCTCCTCTCTCAGCCGCTGAAGATAGTCCTCTATTGCATGACACGCTCCCTCTCGTGCCTTGTAGGACAACTGGTGCCCTGGTAATCCACGTATCCAGTCACTCATTGGATAACCATATTCTGAATGGGAATCCGCCACTGTGATGTCTGAAGAAAACGGGGATTGGAATACCCCTGGAGGGTTTGGGTTCTCCTGTGTTGAGATTTTCATGTAGCAGCAAGCCACAGACGTGATGACCTGAACCTGAGGGCAGTTGGTGAAATGCCGCAGAAGTGTGGAGCTAAGGTCTCCACAGGCGTGAAGACCTGTAAGGACAAAACTACCCAGTTTTTTGGCACCACAATCAGTAACTGGTATGCTTTTACAGGTAAGCATTTCGGTTGCCATTCCTGATGGAAAAGCCCCAGTGTTTATTTGGGCTACGGAGTCTGAAATATTTATGTCAGTTCTTTGAGTCTGAAGAGTATTTTGTAACTCTGCTTTGTCCTCTCCTTTGGTTTGGCATGAATGAAGCTCCAGATGCAGATCTTCCACCCTCTGTTTCTTTTCATATGGCCCAGTGGTCGGTCCAATACTACTGTCACTTTCACTTGCTGTCACAAGTTGCTGAATGAAGACATCCCATGAATCCTGTGGGTTGACCCAGCCCACCACATGACGAGGAGAAGGACCAGGTGCAGAATGCAGACCTTGAGCTTTTCCTGACTACAACAGAAATGTAAAAATATCACAGAGATTAAAAATATCACAGCACATCCAAAAAAACAAAAAAACTGTTGGTCACAGTAGTTAAGACATAAAAAAAAATAAAACATCTGTGTGATGAAAAAATGAAGTAATATCAATATCTAAAGATGGTTAAAGGAACAGAAAATATATACAATTTAAAGGATAATATATATTTAAATATACATTTAAAATATAATATTTAATATATAATTTTATGAGGGTCATACCCTTTGATTCTCTTTGGTAAGTGTCAATAGGAGCTGTCTATCAAATTTGTTAGCCATGGAAACAAGGTTGGGATCAGCCTCAATTCCAGTGACATCCAGGCCGAGTCCAAAAGATAGAAAGCGTGTCAAATGGCCCTGGAGGGATAGATCTAATTAAAGTGGGTAATTTGCATATTCAAAATATAAAGATTAGCAAATTTAAAATAACAAAATGAAGCAAGACCTTACTATACCTGTCCAGACCCAACATCAACCACACAGTTACAGTTAGCCTGATCACACAACTTCTTGACCAGCTAGGAGAGAGTTCAACAGAAGAAACATTTTGAATAATCTATCAAATACTCTTATTGGAGTGTTGTTTATTTAATAATGGCATTCAGAATATTTTCACATTGACATAATGTACCCATACCGTGCCCAGGCGGCGGATTTCATGCTGCTTCTTGGGCTTGACGTGTTTACGGAAAATGTGTCCTAACAAAGAGCTTTGACTCTGGTTGGACTGAAACTCCTCTGGCACTGCTGCACCTGCGTCCTCACTGTGCCCACCTGGCGCTTTACGTGGAAACGACAGCACATGTGCTGCTGTCCGCAGTGCCAGTAGAGACAGAGGCCACACAGATGGGTACCTAAAAGACAAAATACCATTTTGAAAATACTCTATAAAATAGTTTTATAAAAATGTACTACAATTATTATTTTGATAACTTAATATTTTAAGATGTATAAATAGTCATGATAGTGTATTCAAATCTTTTAGTTGTTATCTGTTTATCTCGAAGCTTTTTCTAAAAGAAAATGCTCTTGATAGATTACAAAGCAATATTCTGACTTTGTAACGTTATCTTAATTTAAGGCAAGGTGTTGTTAACAACTACAGACTGATACACAGAATTTTACCGCCTGTCCTTAATCTCTTTATCCAGCAGCAGATCAGCGATCTGTGGGGGTGTAAGATCACCGAGGGCTTCCTGCCAGCTCACAGGCAGAGTATCCCACAAACTCTCACTGAAGAACTCCTGCGTAGACAGAGAAACACCGATACACTTTCACATGTATATTTCAGTATGCTCGCGCATGCTCAGCTGACAGAAAACCCACGGCTTAATGCTGCCTTCACATGCTATCGGGAAGTCGTAATTACGAGGTCATCACATTCAAGGTTATATTTGCGAGAGCGGTCATGTGCAATTTATTTTAGTATTTATGATAATTCCGATAGCACGTGAATGCAGCATAAATGTGAGGGATTATTCGTTTACTGTTACACTCACACTTGGAATTTTGACAAACGTTAAAACATAAAAGTTCATAAAATAAGTTGTTGGTTCATTACTATTATGTAGGAGTCTGATATGCGTCTGTAGGTTGACAGGAGCCATGACAGCTTCTCGGCTAGTTCTCTCTGCTCCTGCTCTGAAAAAGTCGCCACAAACATTTTTACAACATTACAATATTAAAAAACACTATGCAGATTAAACTGGGTGCACTTCAATACTACGAGTAGTCATTTAAGTGAGGAAATTAACTGGAAACGTAATAAGACTTTTCTGTTTACATGTAGCAATCCGACCACACACGTGCTCCCGAGAGCACCGCCTACCAGTGATGTCCGATTCGTGAACAAATCATTGAATTGATTGAACTGATTCAAAAAACAGGCCTGAAGAGTTGAATCGTACTTGATTACGAAAACCTTTGAGGAAATTGAATTGTTTTTCGTTCTTTTAATAAACATATAATTTGTATAGTTTTTAAAGTTATTTTAGAGAATTTAAACTAAATTAAAATGAATAAATGTTTCCATGGAAGCTAGCTGGAATTAAATTATATTTTTAAAAATATTTTATTTTATTTCAGTTGACGTTTGTTTTATTTCAAGTAACGAACATGTTTTTTTATGGATTTAGCAAAACCCATAACATGTAAATGGGAGTTATATTTAGGCTAACTGACGAACTGAACTGGGTCACTTGAAATGACTAATAATACCCTTAACAAAAACGAGGAAAATAGAATCGCAGAATCGGGTTTGATCCAGTTCTTTGAACTGAATTGTTCGTAAGAGTCGAACTTCCTGTAACCATTACCCTCCGACCCGGAAATACACAGGCATTCACGCATGTGGTGTGCTTGTCTTGAACACAGGAATCAAGATAGCATTTTTGGGGGCAAATAATGGTATGTATCCTGCAATTTGGAAATGTAATTTCTATCCGTAATCGAGTCGCACAATTTATTTCGGTGTACACAGTGTGATACTTAAACTCGATCATGGAAATGTGCTTCGCCTCCGAGACAACTCAAGATGTTCATAAATATTTTATTTAACCGACATTAACGAACCTGTTTTTTTCTTAAAACTTACAAGACTCGTGAACCGTGACTGTAAAGTTGAGTTAATCCGTTGATTACATGGATTAAAATTAGATGGAACAAAAGTGAAAATGTCACGTCTACCTGGTTAGTAAACCTGTCACATCTATCCTTTTAATGCATGGTGTTTCTCATATTGTAAAGAGATGCTGGTTACCTTAAAAACCATTGTTTATAAGAGGGGTTTTCAATCTTTTGGATACCACAGACCCCCAAATATCATAGTTTGAGAAACCCCAATCCTAAAATTTAAAAGGCAGCTATATATTTTAATTTATAAAATATTTATACCGATTTATATTGTGAAAATGTAATATAAATATGAGTAAATTATATATATTTTTTTACTTTACTGTTATTATTTGTTTAAATATTTGTTTTTGTTTTTATAATTTTTCTCATTTCTATTTAGTTAGTTACATTTTAATTTTATTATTTATATATTAAATGCTCTAGCACTGCCTTGCTGCCCCCTTGGGGTCCCCAGACACTAGTTTGAAAACCCCTGTTTTAAAATAGAATCTTAAACAGACAATTTTTTGCAAGATTTTGTGCAATCCCATTACAACATTGTTAGTTCTTGTTTTAACAGTCATTGTTCTTTTATCTCTATTTAAGAGTGACAGCTTCAAGAAGACACCTGTTATAATCAACTTTTAAGGGCGTATAAGAATGTCAGACTCAGGGATTATGTTGAATCTGGTTTATGGAGAACCTGGTCCTCGAGGCAAATCAGGGAAGTCCAGAGGAAATCCCAAACATGACCGTTTCCTTGGAAGAAGACATTACCTGGAGCACAAGGGTTTGTTAAAAGAGAAACAAAATAAAAAGCGAAACAAAAATCCCCCCAAAAAAAAAAAGTCAAACACACCGCTTAATGGAGCGGATCGATCAAAACCAGATGCTGTTTTTCCTAAATTTACCTCTTATTTGCCGAATAAGACCAATGAGCCTTCAAGTTCTGCAAATACATTTTCCCAGAAATCCACATTTTCATGTCCATCCACTGCCAGCACGTCTCAGAGGGACCCGACACACCAAGCGGCACCTCGCACCCTTGGACCTTTAAAATATGTGGCATTGGACTGTGAGATGGTGGGAACAGGACCGAAGGGGGTTTGCAGTGAACTCGCCCGCTGCAGTATTGTTACCTACGACAGTGATGTTATTTATGACAAATTTATCAAACCCATCAATCCTGTGACAGATTACCGCACTCGCTGGAGTGGAGTCAGGAAGCAAGATTTATTCAATGCCATACCCTTCCATAAGGCACAACAAGAGGTATAAAAAAAGAGCATCTGTACTTAAATGATTGTTACAGTGCATTTGTTTATAAAGTAGACACTTTTATCAAGCAAATCGGCTGTTTTTAAGTGCCATTCTTGAGCTATATGAACACCGTAGCCCACCCATTATATTTTTTTGAAAACTTTTATGTAGTTCAGGCTTTAGTTTTTTGTTTTAGCTCACAGAACGATATAATTTGTTTGTGGACATACTATACTCGTAGCGGATCCGTAAAACTATGCACAATATATCTTTAGTCATCCGATACATTAAACACTGTTTAATGTATTATTTAGCAAATCTCAAAATGAATATCCATTTTCATACATTATAATGTTTTGATGCCCAAATTCACCTGTAGTCATTTAAAATGCTTGATTTTAGTTTTTTTTTATTTATCTATTTTTTTTATTTCGTCAAAATATTAATTTATTGGTTATTGGCCATAATATGAAAATTATTATCAGCTTCTCAGTATCGGCCAGAATTTTCATATCAGTTAATACCTAATTGAAATGGCATTACATTTCATTTATTCACTGTGCTTAAAATAAACAAACCAAGTATTGACTGTAATAGTCTGATTAGTTTTATTATACCTTTTGCACACAGATTGTGAAGATATTAAAAGGGAAAATGGTTGTGGGCCATGCCATCCATAATGACTTCAAGGCCTTAAAATATTTCCATCCTGCTTGCCAAACACGAGACACAGCGAAGATTCCACTGCTAAATCAGAAAGCTGGACTGCCTGAGCATCAAACTGTGTCTCTGAAGAGGCTCACTAAAGCTATCTTCAACAAGGACATACAGGTGGGTTTAACTCAGCACAGAATGTTGCAGTGTGGCTCAGTGAATGTCATTTTCACCTGTGCCACAAAGATTTCTTTAGAGGAGTTCAGCTGTCAGACATTTTAGACAAGAGTAAATCTGGAGTCCATTCAAAAGCAGCTCTTGAATCCTAGGATTGAGAGTCAGACTATTTTTATAAAGGAAAATAAGAACATGCTTTCAGTTTTTTTCCACTGAAAAACTCTTATTATTTTCAGACAGGGAAGGGAGGCCACTCATCAGTAGAAGATGCCAAAGCCACCATGGAACTGTTCAAAGTAGTGGAGAAGACGTGGGAGCAAAAACTCACAGCTCTCAGCCTTTCAGATAAAGCAATGGATCTAGCTCTGGATCAAAAATAAGATTATTTTTTTAATGATGCCTTTTTAACTTCACTCCTTTTATATCAGCTAAACTTCTCAGCATTGTCTGAGTTTAAACACCACTAGGGGGCTCTACAGTTTCCATATATAAAAAAGTTAACTTTATTGGTTCAGTTGCTTTGAAGGAAGTGTTGCAAGTAAGTTGCAAAAGATGTTGGACATTGTTAACTGTACACATAAATGTTTGTGTTCTGTTCAGAATCATTACAGTAAGTAAAAAGAAAAACTGCTCTCGCAGTTCCTCCCTCCGCCTGTCTGTCTTTCTGATGTCTGACTTATAGGACGAGTCAGCATTCTTCTTCTACTCTGAATTCAACACCACCACATGAATTACTGCTCCTCCTGTATTTAACTGTCCAAATGTACAGGCCCTCAACTGCCATCCTTGAGATTACAGTCGAAGCTCTTTTTCCCTCGAACCCACTCAATCATCAGTCAGTCTGTGTTTAAAAATCTGGTCGCACCACTTTGGTGATGTTTGGGAAGCAGTCGGATCTTTCTTGCCCACCAGTTTCCCAGCGGTTAAACAAGCTTGTGATGGTCTGATTTTCAGCCTTATATGGGATTCTCTTTTGCACAACCAGAAATGTTATAACGTGCTGTAGAACACAGTCCAGTACTTTAGGTGCACTAACCACACTTTTTTTTTTTCTTCTTCTTTTTTTTTTCACGATTAAGTATAAGTATTCTCTAAAATATGCAAAAGTGATATATGGTAAAGCATATAGTAGGCCCACTTATTTAGAATTGCTATAAAACCCTTTAGCGTTTACCTTTAGTCCTAAAAGGTTTGCTGGTGATTACTGTTACATAATCTATGAAATTTGCCTCAACTATAAAGACCAAAGTGTCTTATATAAAGGAGGGGTGGTTTTGACATTATAGTGCCATTTTTTTTTTTTTTTTTTTCCCCTTGTTAATCTCTACCATATCAACATTTGTTTGAGGCAGCACACTAAAAATAAATCAGATTTTAACCCTTTCATGCATTATGACAACCTCAGTCGGGATGTTTTTCCTATGTGTTTTTATTGCTCTTAGGGCATGAAAAACAAGATTTGAACCTTTTTTTTTTAAACAATTTTTGAGATTTTCAGATGTCCACTTGAGAGCGCAGTATGCGTTTTTCATTAAACAATACAGTAATAACACAGTAATACTGTGTGTAATTAACAAACCAATAAATAAAATGATAAAAATCATGTGAAAACTATAAAATACATAGAAAAAATATATAGTACAGCTCCAATTGTTGCAAACGCAATTGAGGATGTGTTCCATCAGAGATCTGGTGGAGGTACAATTCTGTGGAAACCCAACTCAAGACTATGTAGAAAAGGCTCACACTCCCTCCAGTCTACCAGAGTATGTCAGTTTACCCTTATTAGCAGATAATTCTGATTATATTAAAAATTGTCACATTTCTAGCATAGGTCTCCTCTCTGAAGAAAAGAAAAAAAAACAAACTGAAATCTACATTGATTTATTGATGTTTTCAGACTGTGGCTAAACTAGTGATCACGTGTTTTCAGTCTCATCTGAAATGAGCAGTGTTGGGGGTAATGCATTACAAGTAACGTGTAATCAGATTACTTTTTGATGAAACAAGTAATGTACATTAAGTAATCCGATTAGTTTTTTGATGTAACTGCAAATTACATTTTAATAACAAGTTACTGCAGATGAAGTATTTTCAAGAACAACAGTCACAGTAATGGTATGAATTTTAGATGAAATACAGCAAGTGATGCATGATTTTTTTTGATGCAATTTAGTGGACAGGTAATCAGAATCTAAAATCAATACTTTGAAAGTTTAACAATTATATGACTCCTAAGACGTTACTTGATGTTACAACATTTTGTTTTTACCTGCAAGAGTCTCCTGGGATAGAAGGAGTGGATGGATATTCTGGAGCAACTTGGCATTTCTGACTGGCCATCAGCCATATTTGTTTGGAGAAAAAAAATCCACATACAAAAGCTTGCCACTTGGTGGCAGTGTATAGGATGATGCATTAGTAGGGTCCACTGTAGTGGTTGATGAGCAACACTGCCATCAAAACCCATGCATGTGCAAGAAAATGGCTTTTTGAATAGCTGTCCACTATAGGGACCTCTATGCCATGAAGGGTTAATATGTGAATCTTTTTCGATCAGTAAACCATAATTTTCAGCAGCCATTACTCCAGTGTTCAGTGTCACATGTTCTTTCAGAAATTATTGTAATATGATGATTTGGTGCTCAAGACAAAATTCTCATCAATATCTAAACAGTTATGCTGCTTAATATTTTTGTGGAAACTGTGATACATTTTTTTCAGGATTCTTTGATGAATAGAAATTGTTTAATTATAATTATATTATTACATTATAAACATTGTTACTGTCACATTTGACCAATTAAATGCATTCTTGCCGAACATAAGTATTAAATTCTTTTAGTACTGGCCCCAAACTAGTGAATTAGTGTGTGTGTGCGTGTGTATATGTGTGTATATATATATATATATATATATATATATATATATATATATATATATAACAATTTCTTCCTAAATATATTTATAAAATAACTTTTAGATTATGTAATATTAAATTATTAAAATGTGCATAATACACAAAATTGTTAAATATCAATAAATGCTATAAATTGTTTATTGTTAGTTTATTATACCTATTGCATTAACTAAATTTATACTGTTGAAATCAGTATAAAAATGGGGTTAATGGGGTGTGCTGTAGAGAGACGGCAGTCAGTGACTTCATATTTTCCCACTTGTGGCTTGGATGTGGATGGTAGTAATGTCTGTAAAACGGATCAAGTTTTAAAATCCTCAATGGTTGGCAGGCAGAGGTAATCTTGTGGTACAGAAATAGGTACCCTTGCTCATTACTAAAGGATTACCATAATGTAAGAGCCAATAAATAATGTACTGTAGTTTTATGTAAACTTAAGTCAGGTCTTTTTTGCATATAGATGTTCAGAGTGATATTACCTGACTTTTCATCATCTGCACAGATTTAGGGTTTCTCAGACAGTCAGTTGTGTTGATATGTTAAATTTCTCTTTTATATGGCAGTATTAAATAGCATATGACATACAAAGCCATATTCACCCTCCTCTCTCTGTTCGGAAACTAATCCTCACTTCTATCATCCATCCTCTCATCTCTGAAAGTTTGCTACCATTTTAACAGGAGGCTAGACTCTGGTCTGTTGTGTGCAAATGCGGTTACCTTCACAGACATGACTCACAAAGGGATCAGATTCAAACTTACAGATGTGAATCAGCAGTGACTCATGCCTGTAAACCATTTCAAACTAGTAATTTCTCTGAATAAGCAGTTGTCTCATCATTACTGAGGGATCTGGTTATTAGAGCTCACCAATCTTGACACAAATTTCCCTTTGCTTGGAGAGATTCAGCACAGCAAGTCACGGAAGGTGTACGTTCATACCCTGTTATACAGATGTGATACACCGTTGCACTGGTCCAGAATCATGTAGCTTATATTTGGCCATGACAATGTTTATTTAGCCAGAATGTGTGCAGAACTGGACGCTTACATAACCATTTAATTCTCATTTACCATGTTGTTGTGGCCTAGCAAATGAGTGAACCTAAGCATTCATTGTGGCACTCACCCCTTGGATTCTTGCTTAATACAGAGTTGATCCTTCCTTAAAATAGGAATACTTCCTTTAAACAATGGGTAAATTCAGTGAGAGTGAATGTTTCCTCAAGACATTTATCCATGTAACAAAATGTTTACCCTACCTTTCCCTCTACATTACTAGTTGACACAGTTTTCATTTTTTGTTAAATGACTCTGGAACAAATATCAAGACAACCCAAAGTTTTTAGACAAAAACAGATACATATTGTTAATTCATGACTAAATTATAATTATAATTCATGAATTATGAAATTGTGCAACAGACACACAGGGTTGTGGGGTTGCTTATGTTAACTGTGAAAATGTTTATTTTAAACTAAACTAACACCACTCAATCTGCTATTCTGACTTGTAAAAAGCATTCACGTGATCGTGGAACTCATAATTACAAGAAACGACTTGTACCACGTGACCGTTGTACCACGCGACCACTGCAGATTTATTTTGGAGTTAATAGTGCCTGAGAAACGTATAAGGCCAAATCCGAGAACCTGAACAGATCCCTTAGTACAGCGTCACTTGTTGTCATTGAACACGTGTTATCTCACATTATGTTTCATTTATGACAGGCTCACCATTTTACAGTCTTTTACAACTTATTTAATCACTTAAATAACTGTACTGAAACAAAACAAAAAAATGGCCCATGTAGCAATTTGAGCTTTTTTTTTTTACCATTGAGAAACTGAAGTTGTCTACACCTCGACAGGTTTTAATCTTTTAATACTTTGACAAAATCAATGTGGGCCAAGAGAACAGTTTTCCCAATTATGAACTCAACTGACCCTGGAGCTAAACGCTAAGCCAAAAGCATCGTTTTCTTTTTTTTGTTTGTTAAATAATAGTACGCATAAAACCTCCATCTCTTCTAATTTTGTCTAGGAGACGAGCTTTATGAAGGACACAAGTGGTCGTAACAAATCAGTTCTCGGTCACATGGTCATTTTTATACAGTATCTACGCGCGTTAACTAATCTTTTTGTTTACTTTTCAGGGCGCGTAAAATATTTTTTATTGACTGGACAATAATAGGACAGAGCGACTATTTCAGGTGTGTACGTTAAGAGCGCTCTCTCTCTCTCTCTCTCTCTCTCTCTCTCTCTCTCTCTCTCTCTCTCGTAGCTCATTCTAATTTAGGACATTTTAACTTTTTTCTCCGTCCCTTCCCACTTACCCTGTTGGTTAAAGAGAGTGGGTTGATCGAAGATCCTTGCTGCGCCTTTATTCCTCCTCTCTCTGTCATTCTCTCTCTCTTTCTTCTCCTCCTCTGGACGAGCTCACAGCATCCATCATCTCCAGCTTGCACTCTATGAGACTGTACAATCCTCCATCTAAACGGGGGCTTTTCCAGAGGAATCCTTAGGAATGAGGTATGTGGCTTTAAATGCATTTAAATTGACTAGCCTATAATGATTCTGTAAAAGCAGTTGCAATTTAGAAAACTGGTTCCATGGCTATTGGATTTCGACTTTTGAGCATCATTTTTAGGATTAGTAACTGAATTTTGCTCATGCAGAACATACTCTGACCTGCATATTTTCAAGTTTGAGCACACAGCAGAAGATGCTATGGTGGAGATTACTATGCTGAATATGCATGTTGCATCAGCCCATGTGAATTGGACATTAGTCCGGTACAAACTATTATGCAGAGCAGTATCCATTCAGAATATTGTTTTAATATAAGTTTATTTAATAGTTGTTAATTGATAAAGCTTGTCTTAGAATACTTTCATTGTTCTTCAATGAAACTTTTTCTTGTAAGGAATATTTTTGGCTACAAATAGGTCTTTGGAGATTACAAGTTCTTGATGTTACATTATTGGTTCTTTAGATCAATCTATTTGCATCTGGGTTTCATAAAGCACCATGCAGTAGCCTACAGTTTTGTGTGTGAAACTTAAAAGGCTCTTTTATGGCATCAGGCTGTAAAGCCCTTTTCATTTGGCAGTGTATCTATTTTTGGAGTGCTTGTAGTGAGAATTAATTTTAGAATTTGTTTAGAATGTGTTTGAAAGCTTGTCAATGTTGGAAGGCGCATAAGTGCTCTTCACAGACTGAGCCTTCAAAGAGACGACACCTGCTCTTGACATTTCTAAGTGAATACATGTCTTATATGCATAAGCAGTAACTGAGCCTGTTTGCAGCAACTCTACCAAACAGTCAACCTGTAATTTTTTATCTCCATTACCTAAATATACAATTACTGCACAAAAATAGTCAGTTATTTAACTCTGCAGATAATAATTTACAGATTACTGAGTGCTGAAAAGAACTGCTAATGTAAGAGCCCCAATTATGAACAAAATTGTGTATCAGATCACATATTAAAGGGATAGTTCACCCAAAAATGAAAATTTACTCACACTCAAGTTGTTCCAGACCTGTATGAATTTCTTTGTTCTGCTGAACACAAAATAAAGATATTTGGAAGAATGTAACTAACCAAACAGATCTCGCCCCCCATTGACTACCATAGTATTTATTTTTCCAACTATGGCTAGTCACTAGTCAGGTGGTTATAATATAATTACATGGAAAACTAAGACCTACAAAGCATTTGACCACTGGATTTATTGAAATCATTCCACTTTTAACGAGTGTTTCTCAACATTGCAACATTACATATTGTAATCAACTCCTGACGAACACATTAATTATTCATTAATTATAAGTTTTTATTATTATTTTAAATTTTTAAATTTTAATCATTTATTAAATTATTAGCTTTTCATTAAACTCACAAACCCCCTGCAGTTCCTTCCTGAACCCCAGTTTGGGAAACCCTGTCATAATATAATGTTTAATGCATTTTATGTTGTTGAACGGAATATATTTTCTTTCTCTTTGTATTTTATATCAATATGGTGCAATATTATCCTATTCTATTCAATGTTATAAATGAGTTAGGTCAAGAGTAATCTAAAAGTAATCAGATTATATTACGTAAAATGTGTAATGTAATGGATTACATTACTTAATTGCATGTGGATATAAGGTTGAATTGAGTCTTGTTAAATGCCATTATAACAGTGCTCTGATTTTAGCGACACTTTAGCAAATTTTAGTAGATCTTAATATTGTGCCTAAAGGCTTTGACACAAATATTAGAGGTGGTTGTTCAAGTGGGGAAGAGATGTCTGCAGCACACCTGCTGGATGATTTTGCTTTGTGGAACAAGCTAAGCAGAAATCCAGGTGCCAAATGTAGCATGAGAGACATGATTCATGAATACCTGTTTGGTCTACATTTGCAGTTATTCCAGTGCTTACGCGAGTCAACTTTATTCTATTGAGACACTGAGCGTTAATGTCTACAGTGTGTTTTCAGCTGTAAAATTACAGCACTTTATTGTCTGTAGTGCCACAGCAACCATTCATCTTCACAGTGGCTCAGCTTGTTTCTAAACCCATCGCTCAAATAGGTGTAACAGAGCTGAAGTAAGTCGATGTGTGAGTGTTTTTCATGCAGTTATAAGATAAAGATCCTTTATACCATCTGACAGATTAAGTTAAACTATTTGCATCCTGCTGTGAGGCATCCACACATCTTCTTATCCATTGCTGCTTTTCTTTAAAGACATTGTGAACAAATGTATACATTTATGCCTTCACTTATATTTGGTATCTGTTCTGGAACAAAATAAACTATTTTGTTATTTCCTCTCAAATTATTTAGGTGTCCTCTCTTTCAGTCACCATAGCCAAAATACTCGCATGAACCCCTGCAGGACACATCTGACCTAATTTAACTGTACAGCACTCAAGTCCAGTCCCGATCACCCCAATATGAAGAGTAAAGAGTCTCTCGTGATAAACCACTGAGAAAGTAAATCAGGATGAAATTGTTGTCCCAAAAAAATATTTGATGATGCATATTTTATTAATTTGATTCATATATTAATGTCATTTTTTCCCCTTAAAGGATTAGTTCATCCAAAAATGAAAATTCTGTCATTAATTACTCACCCTGACCATCATTCATCTTCGGAACACAAATTAAGATATTTTTGGTGAAATCCGATGGCTCAGTGAGGCCTTTATTGCCAGCAAGACAATTTCAACACTTTCCATGCCCAGAAAGCTACTAAAGACATATTTAAAACATTTCATGTGACTACAGTGGTTCAACCTTAATGTTATGAAGCGACGAGAATATTTTTGTGTGCCAAAAAAAACAAATAACGACTTTATTCAACATTATCTAGTGATGGGCGATCTCAAAACACTGCTTTGAAGCTTAACAAATCTTTTGTTTCGAATCAGTGGTTCGGAGCTTGTATCAAAATGTAAAAGTCCCGCCCCCCACTGGTGAACTATTGAAATTTTGAAACACTTATGATGTAACAAAGCCTCCTTTACTGAAATCACATGGCAGTTTAATACAAACTCCGAACCACTGATTCACAACAAAAGATTCGTAAAGCTCCAAAGCTTCATGAAGCAGTGTTTTTAAATCAGCCATCACTAAATATTGTTGAATAAAGTTGTTATTTGTTTGTTTTTTTGGCGCACAAAAAGTATTCTCGTCGCTTCATAACATTAAGGTTGAACCACTGTAGTCACATGAACTGTTTTAAATATATATTTAGTAGCTTTCTGGGCATTGAAAGTGTTAATTGTCTTGCTGGCAATGGAGGCCTCACTGAGCCATCAGATTTGATCAAAAATAACTTAATTTGTGTTCCGAAGTTGAAACATGACAATTACCACGACAAATTTGATTAGAAACTGCACTGCTGAGTTCACAATGACCAATAAACTTCAGTAAACCTATAGTGAGCATTACGGGTGTGGAACAACATGAGGGTGAGTAATTAATGAGAGAATTTTTTCATTTTTGAACAAACCATTTATATGTATATTTTTATATTAATTATGTTACTATGTTTAGATATGAGTAGATTATGTAAATAATTTTAACCATGCATGCAATTTTTGCTTAATGTGAAGCAAAAATTACATTTTGCAGCTGGTAGAACAATACAACAGGCCTGTTTTTCTATAAATGTTATTGTAACTCTTTACAATAAGATTCAGTTTATATTAACTTTTATTTAAGTATTAGTATTTATTAGTATTTACATAACTTATTATATTATATTATTTAGTTAAAAATATTTTTATAGCATTTATATATATATATATTTAAAGAAATTAATACTTATAATTCTTTATCCTTATTCAGCAAGGATGCATTAAATTAATCAAAAGTGACAGTAAAGACATGTTATAATGTTACAAAGGATTTCTATTTCAAATAAAGGCTGTTCTTTTGAACTAACTTTTCATCAAAGATTCCTGAAAAAAAAAATGTATCATGGTTTCACAAAAATATTGCACAAACACTGTTGTTTATTGAAAATTCGTGTTTGTTAATAATACGTTATTGATAATTAGAGAATTTAACCTTTTTATAAAGTCTATGTAGCAGTTTACAGTCATAATTCATTAAAAATATATATATTTACCTTATTCTTAACATACACTGTAAACCTGAATAAGCTGGCAAAACTCAAAAAAATCGAGGTAATCAGTTACATCAAATTTTTTAAGTTAAGGGGGAGATGGGATTGGGAAAGGTCCGCGAGCCGGGACTCGAACTCGGGTCGCCCGTAGCGCAATGGCACAATATGTCGGTGTGCTACCCACGAGGATATCGTCACTAACATTTTAACTTATATTTTTTGTATTGAAAATTTAACTAGCTATAACGAGCTAATTCAGCAAATGCTAATTGGTAACACAATGCTTTGATAACATTAGCATAGCATAGCAATTTCTGAAAGAGTACGGCAATACCTGTTCTCATAAGCCCATGCTCCACTCGTCACCATGATGGTAACCTCCCAAAAAAAAAGAAACTCTTGTAAATTGGGATAGCAAAGTATTAAACACTACAAAATCCCCCACTTAACATTAATCTTGCACAAAAAAAAACCCCATTATGTAACACTTAATTTTAGCATTTATTCTCCCTTTCGAGTGCCATGGCATGCTGGGAAATAGAAATCTCAGCCCAGTTTCAGGTAAATTTAAGTTTGTCTAAAAGAAAACTAAAAAAAAAAAAAATGAAACAATCCAGATTACTTCAAATGTGTCAGTTTCATGAATTCAAAAGAAAAATAAAGTTCTAAATACTCATAAAAGTTCATTTGATTGAACTAATTTGTTTAATTTGAGTTTGCCCTACTCAAACCAATTAATTATTTTGAGCGTTAAGGTTTACAGTGTAAGAGTGAGCGCGGCCATTGTTGATTCTGTTTAGGCTCCTGGTCTCATCCGCTTCCAGTTATTTTAGCTACCAAAACTTTCTGTTATGCTGCTTGATATCGCAAACTGTTATTTGTTATCATATTATTTTCATTTTTTTTTTTTAGTCATAAACACACTGGTTTGTAGCGCAAATTATTTGACCATTTACTGCATTTTTTTATTTATTTTTCCAGTTATTTACTATAGTGGCTAATGAATGGGAAGTGCCCACACAATCACAGAAAATCGCTTACTTCCGCATTGCTGCAAAAGGTGAATACACTTTGTGTTCTTTCTTTCTTTATTTATATTTTTTCTGGCTCAGTTGTGAGGCTCAGTCCACTATTCAGATCCAGTCTCTGCAGATTCTTACAGAGCTCAGATAATGGCTGTGTGCTTGGCTAGCCAGATCTACCACTGCCTGCTTGGCTAATAACACCTCAGACCTCTGAAGCCTGGGAGAATTACCCTCTCTGTCTCTCTCTGCGTGAGTTCCGGTTGGTCGGTGTTTCTGAGGACAGTGCTGGTTGCCCCGGGTGATGGACGAAGTCACAGAGAGTCATGCGAGGTTAGAAAGGGCTTGAGTTTGAGGGTGGGTGTGTCACTGAGAGGGAAGAAAGAGCAAGGGTATATTGCCCATGACCAAGCTGACAGACAACACATGGAAAAGTAAAGGAAAAAATGGGGAAAATGCAAAAGAGAACAGCATTCCACAGAGAACGATGTGTGTGGGAAAGTTTGTCTGCTTTCTTTTACCATCCCTTGTCTGAGAGTTTATCCAAAAGATCCAGCATGGGCATAATATGGCAAACTAGTCCAAAACTAAAACCATCTCCTTCAAATTAAGTCATTGTGTATTCCAGACAGCAGGCATCCGTGGACATGCTTGCCTAAGCACTTTTGAGGTTGCTGGGCCCTGTCCTCCATGTTTGCAATCTGGATTTACTTTTGGTTTATGGAAATGTTGCTGCGTCTGTTGATAATGTTCTCAAGAACAACAGGAGCCAAAATAAGCAGAGGCACAGATCAAATACTTGCCGATACTTGAAGTTAAACAGCAATGCAGCTTTGTTCAGTCTTCTCAGCATTAAAGTTCTTGGTGTTTCCTTTCTGAAAACTGCCACAAAAATGTTGTGCTTCTCTACTTAATCTTTTATTATTAGAGTTTAAAGATTAAAGATTAGATTAAAGTCCAATGCACTTTTAGAGAAGGTACAATGAATGTGCAAACACACTCCTTCTTCTCTTAGCAGTAACATGCATTCATGTGTCCAACTTCAGGTCAACCAGTTCATGCCAGTTTCCATCCATCTCTTTCTCTCTTTTCCTCTCAGGCGTACCGTTTCCATGTACCCATTACTCTACATCTCTAAAAAATGCACCATAGCGTCAGAACTTCCTGCTCTGGTGCGTCTGAGGCTTTTGTGCCCTGAATTCAGCTTTTTCTGGGCTTTGTAGTTCCTGTCTTGTACTTACAGTAAACCACTTCTGTTGGACCTCTGGATCAGAGAGCTTAATGGGCCATATCTTTGGTGAGCTTCCTTTTTAAATTGAAAAAAGGTTACACCAAGGAAGTGTGCTTTGGAATTGTTGCTCTTTTGAGAAGACACAAATCATACTGTTTATTTTTTTGTGTTAAAATGTGGATTCTGAATATATATATATATATATATATATATACATTTATTTACAATAAAATATGTGACCCTGGACCACAAAATAAGTCATAAGTCACACGGGTATATTTGTAGCAATAGCCAATAATGCATTGTATGGGTCAAAATAATCAAATGTTCTTTTATGCCAAAAATCATTAGGATATTAAGTAAAGATAATGTTCCATGAAGATATTTTGTAAATTTCCTACCATAAATATATAAAAAAATGTATTTTTGTGAGTAGAAATGCATTGCTAAGGACTTTATTTGGACAATTTTAAAGGTGATTTTTGCACCCTCAGATTCCAGATATTTATATGTATCTCAGCTAAATATTGTCCTATCCTAACAAACCATACACCAATGAAAAGCTTATTTATTCAGAATTCAAAAATGTGACCCTTATGACTGGTTTTGTGGTCCATGGTCACATATATGAGTTACTTTTTTTTAGCACAAATATACTTTATATATTTAATCTCACTTTATTAACCAATGTCTTTGCTGCTGACCTTCGATGATCCAATTCAACCATACTAATAAGCAAAATTTACTTTAGATAAACATCACATTTGTGTTTATTTTTCTTAAATTAAGAATGTTGAACTTTCTTCTCTTGCATCCAATTTTCTTGTGATCCAGAATTGCAGCACAGCTGAAAAGTTTGCAATATACTTTTAAAATAAAATTTTCTATAATTTTTTTTATTTTTATTTCAAATAAGTCCACAAGGAACGAATTTGCTGTTCGTGTGTCTAAACCCAGAGGAGTAGTACACAGATGAATTGTTCAGAAGACACAAACTCCATTTCCATTGCACTTCCATGTCGGTCTCATTGATTAAAACTCACATTGCATCAGTAAATTTCCTCAACATCAGCCTGCGCTCTATTAGATAACATTACACATCAGAATTGAGGGTCTTTCTTTAGGGATGTAGTCTGTAATTTTACATCTGGTTGGTTGTAAAAGATTTCATGTAAGCAGAGAAGAGTAACAATTAGATACTTAAATGACCCTTTATTTTGCACAGACATCACCGTAAACATCCTGTTGTTAAAATAACTTAAAGTCAATGATATGTTATCATGTAAAACTGATGTAATCAACTCATTACCTTCCACTTCATTTAAACGGTGCCTGGAGTCCTACATGAAAATACAAAAAAAAAAAAAATGCTTATGTAGTGTTGCTAAAACTTGGTCACTGAGATATTTAAAATTTGTTAGAATCACTGGACCACTGTTATGTCTACTTGCTTTTCTGGCTCACTCTTTGAGGCATGACTATTCAATTCATTCGCTCTTTACAAACAGTATTTCAGTGGATCTAGCAGGTGGTCTTTTATTTATTTATTTCGGTCTGTCTCACTTAGAAACCATCTAGCTGCTAAAAACATTCCCTTTCACTGGGCCGTTTAGCTAAACACAGTCTATATTGTGCTCTGTGTGTAGTTTAAGGGCTACACAGAGACAGGTGCATAAAGATGACATTAGCGGAGATGGATGTACTGGTTAAGAGATGCTCATGCCTACAGAAGGATAGTTAGTCTGTTTGGTGACTCGTCAGAATTCTGAGCACATACAAGAACTCCCAAAGACTCCAAAGATCTGAATCATGCCAGCTGGACATAGCACAGGGTTGCCAAATCCTCTGTCCAGCAAGCTCTTGACTAACCTCTGATCCAGAAAGATTTGTGAAAATGCAAAGCCACACATAAAGCTAAATAAAACAAATAGAAATGTTATTCAACACAAATTATAAGTTTGCAAAGTTTCCTTGTTTAAAGAATAAACACACCCTCTGAAGACTATGCTGTGGGTCTGCAGTGAAAATTAGAACTGCAGGCAAGCCTTTCTGTTTTGTTCTATTCAGGATCATGCCTTTAAAACCAGAGTTTTCAACCAGACGTCTACAAAGGAGGATCTGTGGAGGAGATTATTAAAAATATTTAAAAAAAAAAAAAAAAAAAAAAAAAAATTAAAAACATGTTAAGTATTTGTTAATTGGTTTTCCCTTATATAACCTAATTATATTCTCATGGAAAAATTCATATAATTGTATTATAATATTTTTTTTATTTTATTTTTAAGTGTGTTACCCTAATAGTGTTTTGTGTTTATGTGGATGACACTGTGCAATATCTATATATGTTTATTAACATTTTTTTCTAAAAAAGGCCAGTTTTGAACTTTAATCATGTGGCCAATTTTTTTGTACCACATGTTTTAATATGGTAGTAATCACAAAGCAGATTTTAAGTAGTTCAGGGAACATATTAATATTTTATATATATATATATATATTATTATTATTATTATTATTATTAGGGCTGTCAACGTTAACGCATGCGATTAATTCAAAATCCTTAACGCGTTAAAATAATTTACCGCAAAAAATAAAAAATGAATAAAATAAATACGGAAGCATGGGAAATTGCGTCATAACGTAATTTACATCACGCAGTTGGATGATCTTAAAAGTCCTTGCTGATTGTATCAGAGATGGCAGAAAGAATGAGTCATTCCCGTGTCTGTTTTGCTTTAAAACACGAACTCTCTGTCATATTATGTCATTGTATCTGAAGAGCGCGAGGCCTCCCGCATGCGCTGTTCCTGTCTGAACGGAACGTCGAAACATCCCGCCGCTGTATGGCCAGATTCTATGAAAACTATTTCTCGGCTGGATAAAGGGTTGGAGCTAAACTCTGCAGGACAATGGCCCTCCAGGATCAACGTTCCCCATCCCTGTCTTAAAGGGACAGCAGTCTAATATTCCTGTGCTCTTTTTTTTAATGTTAATCAAAAGACGAAGAAATCACTCTTGACTGAATAGCTTTTGTAACTTAATGTTTCATCTTTATTTAATTATTCAAATACTTTTGTATGCAGTTATTTTATATTTGATTACTTTGTTCAATTTCTGTACCTGAAAACTATTGTTAGATAGTTGAAAAACCTGTAAAGCATTGTTGACTTTTTTTATGGGTGCTTTGGTGTAAATGTATGAATTATATTAAATATCATTTGGTTATTTGATATTTGTTATTTTTGGAAAGACATCTAAATTTACCTTGAAAAAAGCTGAAAAATTTCAGTTTTGTGAAAATCACACTTCAATCTGATGGTTTACTTAACTGGATATAGGCAGTGATGGCAAAATGGACGTGTTAAACAAGATAAATGGTGTACGCTTAATTTCACGATAAGTGTGCGATTAAGGGTGCGTGATTAAAAAAAAATAATAATAATCTGGGTTTGCTGAGGGTCTAGGTGGGGGTCCCTTGTCCTAAAAAGTTTTTCCTTAATTAAACATAAAAATCACTTAATTTAGTCACTTAATGCTATTAAAATAGCTATTAAAATTTTGCAGTCAAACAGTCTGATGTTCAGAGGCTCAAGAATTCAGAATGTGAATTCACACAATCTGGCAACAGCAGAGGGACAAAGAACTTTTCCTCTGTCTCACTTTCTTACACAAGACAGTGTGTCATTTTCCCCTATGAATATCCATGAACTTACACTGGAACAGAATGCAGTTAAATTCGATTACATAAATTAGCTAAATGGCTGTACTGGAAATAAATGTTTGCTTCTTTCATTTCAACACAAAGACTTTATGTTGTGGTATGTCACAGTTCCCATTTGACTTTTATAATGGAGTTCTTTGACTTTGTTTCTATTTACTGTCTCTCTCTCTATTTCTCTGTTCGGTCTCAGATCAGCGATGTTCCTGCATATACTGCTGCGTACCATCTGCCTCTTTGTCTTGTCATCTTCGGCCGTCCTCAGTCCTGCAGCAGGTTTGTCTCACCTCTACTGTTCAAGACACAGGATAGAATTAAATAACAGTAAAGGTCACAGACAGCTCTTAGAGTCAAACATTCAAACTAGATTCCAGTTACAGAGTGTGCAAAGCCAATGCAAAGCCTGTAAATGCACAGTAAAATGATAAGCTTTGGTCCCATTTTATATTAGTTGTCTTTAACTACTATGTACTTGCATCAAAAAAATGTTTGGTACAACATACTTGTTGTGTTCATGTTGCATTGCAGTTAAGGTGGAATATGGGTAAAGTTAAAGTTTTTGTGATGCTGTTAGGTTTAAGGGTGGGTCAAGGGGTAAGGGAAGGGTCAAAAGTGTATTATAGATGTAATTATGTAAAATGTATCAAATGATACATTTAAATGTTAGTAGTTAAAAGCACATCATATAAAGTGGGACCTAAGCTTTAAATACTGAATATGGAAATCCAATTCAGTTCAAGCCTAAGCCAGGATGAAACTGCCAGTTCATTAGTATCTTAATCATTCATGTCTTTTTCTCAGATGAGACCACATTCTTACAAGTGGCCATTCCTGATAGGCCAGTGTCTGCCATTTTGGGGGGCTCCCTGACTCTGCCCTGCATGGTGAGTCTCTCCCGGACCCCATCTTTGGGTCGGCATGCTGCACTGACCCAGCCACGAGTCAAATGGAGCTTTCTTTCATCAAACAGAGAGACAGAGATCCTAGTGGCCCGTGGTGAGCGGGTAAAGGTGAGTGAGTTGTATAAAGGCAGGGCTTCACTGCTGAATTATGCTGCCTCTTCAGCTGATCTTACCCTCAGACTGGATGGGCTGATACACAATGACACAGGCTTCTACCGCTGTGAAGTCCAGCATGGCTTGGAGGATGCTCACGACCAGGCCCAAGTCAAAGTAAAAGGTGAGTATTATTTTAAAGTCTCTGTCTGTGACAAAACTTTAGATTTTGCCACATACATATGTGTATTTTGCCACATACACAATGATAATCATAGTGTTTTGAACCCAAGTAGTGTATAAGATTGTGATAGAAATTCATGCTTAATTACATACAACAATAATATTTTGAAATATTTTTACAATTTAAAATAACTTTTCTGTTTTGATATTTTCATATGTAATTTCATTCCTGTGATAGCAAAAATGAATTACTCCAGTCTTCAGAATGATCACATGATCCTTCAGAAATCATTCTTATATGCTGATTTGATGCTTAAGAAACATTTCTTATTAGCAATGTTGAAAACAGTTGTGCTGCGTAATATTGTTATACAGCTAATAAAATATGGTGGCTGTTTTCTTCTAATGCAATGTTTTAATAAGACCAATGTTTTCCACACTAGAAAATGGCTACATACCAGCTCAAAAGCTGTGATATATGAGAGCACTAATATGCTGTGTGTTCTTAGGTGTTGTTTTTCTCTACCGCCACACCTCAAGTCGCTATGCCTTCACTTTTTATGAGGCCAAAGATGCATGCGAGGACATTGGAGCTCAGATTGCTTCTCCAGAGCAGCTGCTGGCTGCGTACCACAGCGGCTATGAGCAGTGTGATGCTGGCTGGCTTTCAGATCGCTCTGTTAGGTGAGTGACAGACACATCAAATAACCAAATATGCCATCCTGTGAGGTGTATGTTTGGACTAGATGTGATGCAGACAAGTTTCCAGGGACTAGCAATTTGTCTATTCACACGTAAAGCAACAAAATCTCAGTCGATAAAACATTTTTGACATTTAATATTTGGAATAGATTTCTGGACAAATAGTGTGCAACAAAAGTCAGTCTCATTCATTTTCTTCATTGGGGAATTAATTGTAAACAATAACATAAAAAAACCTTTCAGGACAGACCTGCAAGCAACGAGGTTGTATAATGCTATGGTATATGCTAATGTTATGTTAAAACAATCAACCCACAATATTTCAACTTGTTTTTAAAATAATTGTTTAATAGCAGAAGAAACTATATGGTGAAAAACTATATTATTCACACATAATTCTGCAAATAAATCTCTACCAATCAGAGATTCACTACATGCAAATTGCAGAAAAAGAAGTCTTTAGGTCTGCCCACTCCCTTGAAGCACTGTGAATGATGGGGGAAAAATGTTTGGTAACACTTTAGTGGGGAACAATTCTCACTTTTAACTAGTTGCTTATTAGCTTGCATATTGGCTGTTTATTAGTACTTCTAAAACATATTAATGCCTTATTCTGCATGACCATATTCTACATCTCTAAAACCTACCCCATACCTAAACTTAAACATTACAACAACTACTTACTAACTATTAATAAGCAGTAAATTAAGAGTTTATTGACGCAAAAGTCGTAGTAAATAATGAATATTTGTTCCCCATACCAAAGTGTTACCCTAATTTTTTTTTTTTTTTTTTTTTTTACAAATCAAAGTTTGTAATGTTGTTGTTCATCTAGTAGCTGATTGTTTTGGCTCATAGCTTACATGAAGACAAAAAAATTCTTTATAGGAAAAATGATTAGGGAAAATACTTCTGGAACCAAGGCTGGTGAAAAAGTAGGCAGAGACTGTTGCAATCTATTGGATTTCACACTGGACTAACCAGTGCTACATTGTCCTGCCACAGTGTATAAGATATAAATAATGAAATTATATTAGTTAACAAGATTAAGCTTAGATGGTTTTGACTAATAACAAAAATACATGTATCTTTAAGGCCCATTAAAATGTTTTTATGCAATGGCTTCTTAGATACCCAATCCAAATGCCCCGTGAAGGCTGTTTTGGAGACATGGATGGATTACCAGGCGTTCGAAATTATGGCTTGATGGATAATGATGAACTCTTTGACGTGTATTGCTATGTGGAGAACATTCATGGTAAACCACTCCCAAAACATTGCTAATATTCACTTTTGCAAACAATGTGCTCCAAATTAGCTTTTGATATTAGCAAGCAGTCCATATATAAAGAATGCACCCTGTTTACGATGTGAAAGCCAAAACTGGTTGTTTATTTATTGATGTAACTGTTTTTAGGGGAGGTTTTTCATGGGTCAACCCCACAGCGCTTCAGCTTGTCAGAAGCTAAGACATACTGTGAGCAGCAGGGAGCTCAGCTAGCCACCACTGGCCAGCTGTATGCCGCATGGAATGATGGTCTGAATCACTGCAGTCCTGGCTGGCTTGCTGATGGAAGCGTTCGCTACCCCATTGTGACCCCTCGTGAACGGTGTGGGGGCTCTGAACCTGGTGTCAAGACAGTTTATCGTTTTAGCAATCAAACAGGATTCCCAGAACCATACACTCACCATGATGCCTACTGCTTCAGAGGTATTTGACAGATGGGTTTGAATCTGGGACCCCCAGGGGGTGCTAGAGGGTCTGTAAAAAAATTGAGGGAAAAAATGTACAGAGTTTGTTCACCCAAAAATGAAAATTATCCCATAATTTGCTCACCTTCAAACCAGGTGTATATGACTGTCTTCTTTCAGATAATCTGAGTTATATTTAAAAATGTCCTGCCTCTTCCAGGTTTTATTATGGAAGTGAATGGTGCCATTTTTTTAAAGGCCCAAAAAAGCACATCCATCCATCATAAAAGTAATCCATATGGCTCCAGGGGGTTAATAAAGGCCTTCTGAAGTGAAGCGATGCATTTTTGTAAGAAAGTATCCATAATTATAACTTCATAAACTGTAATTACTAGATTCCGGTAACGTCCGTCCGCGCAGTCACAAGAAAGTCTGGCATATGATGTAGGATGTAGGAGAAGCATAAAGCTTAGGTGAGAGTAGACGCCTCTTGCGGTTGAAGCAAATAGGGCTTGGCAACAAACTCAAGCTCCTCCGACGTTTCTCTCTTTTAAAATTCTCATTTTTGACTTCTAATTGTTTTGCTTTATCCTCTGTGCTTCCACGTTCGTCAATACGTCATGCGTCGGGTTAGAGGTCACCCTTCCGCCAGAACTAGACTCGTGTACGGTCTTTACTGGAAGCTAGTGATTACAGTTTATAAAGTTATAATTATGGATTATAGAAGGACGTTTCAGAAGGACTTTATTAACCCCCTGGAGCCGTATAGATTACTTTTATGATGGTTGGATGTCTTTTTTTGGACTTCAAAATCAGGAGCACCATTTACTACCATTATAAAGCTTGGAAGAGCCAGGATTTTTTTTAATGTAACTCCGACTGTGTTTGGCTGAAAGAAGAAAGTCATATTACACCTAGGATGTCTTGAGGGTGAGTAAATTATGGGATAATTTTAATTTTTGAGTAAACTATCCCTTTAAGATATTCATGAAATATGTTTAACTTTTTTTTCTTTTCCTTTTTTTACATTCTCTAAATTTATTCTACTTTCTAAAGACTGGTCAGAAATCATGAAATTATCATACTTTTTAAAATTTGTGAAGAAAAGAACAAAAAGTAATGTTTTCCCAATAATATTTTAACAATTTACTATTACAATGACCATGTAAAAGCTAACTATTTAACATTTTAAACAATTATTTAATTTTATTGTCACATTTAATATATTTCTCATACAGTATGAATGGATTTTTTTATATAAATGAAAATATACAACTGCTTTTATATTTTAGGTAGGGAGTCCCTCACAATGATATCATTATGTTTAGGGGTTCTTGACTTCAAAAAGTTGAAAGAGACCTGAAATAAACTATCAATCCCATACAATCATAAAGCTTGGATAAATGTATCTATTCTACTCTTCCTCTGCAGCTAACAGCAAGTCTCAGACAGTCCCACCTATAAATTATATGGCAACAGAGCCAGAGGACACCGAGCAGCATATTGTGACTTTAGCAGATTCCCAAGAGGAGTACAGCATGGATCAGGTCACTCAAGAGTCCGAAAATGAAGCTCAGGGGGCTGTTGAGTCATTCTCCATCTACAGCACACAGACTACTTCAGAACCTGAGGAACACAACCACACCCCAAACTCTCAGGAAGATGTCACTGCTAGCACCAGAAGAGACCTCACCACCCCAGCCAGCACAGACAGATATCTTGAGTCCACTGAGGTCATCAGGCAAAAAGTTCAGTCTGTTCCAGAGACTTACATGGATCCGAAACACAATAATTTCATGCAAGAAGGAGAACCAGATATAAAAGCTTCATCAATTGATGGTGTTAAGAGCAGCAATCATAGACACTACCAACCAATGCCAGATACCAACTTAGAGCCAGGAGAGCCCATTGACTTCATCCCACCTACAGAGGCTCGGCCTGAGACAACAGAGGCACCGTCCTCTCAACCAAAAGAGATAAATGGGTCCAAACACTTCCAACCCATGCCTGACACTAGCCTGGAGGATGAGGATGAAGATCATGTGACTAGTGAGATCTCTACGACTACTGAGGGCACTACACTGGAATATGACTCAAGCAATGACACCACAACGTACAATACTTCAGTCCAGTCAGGTCTCTCGACATACCTTCCTGAAGGTGCTACAGTGGAGAAAAATGCAGGAAATATCACAGAAGCTCCAGAGTCAGAAGACAGAGGTCTTTTAACGCACACAACTCAGTCCACCTCAGTAAGAACATCCAGTACTAAAGCATGGTTGGAGGGTTCCGGTGAGGATTTGTCCTTGTTATCCACAGAAAAGTCAGAAAATCTGGTCACCTCACATATATCAGAGACATATGGAGCGTCGACAACTGAGACTATGACAGAGAGCTTCTCATTAACACATCTGAACAATATTAGTCCAGGTAAGTAAAAAGAAACAATATATTCATACAGCGTATCAGCAAATAATATTTTTGTGTGCTTTTTAATATCCACAAATATACCGAAATCAGGGTTGTGACATTCAGAACTGAATTGAGAATGCCTTTGAAATTGTTCAATTTTAAAAAGTAGAATTGAAATGAATTGAATTTGGATGGTTGGATGGATGGATGGACTGATCATGGTTATAAATACCATTAAAATTCTTTGATTTTGTTCTCTGTCAGCTTTAAAACCCATACATGAAAACAGTTCTGCAGACCATCACAATGCTGAGGATACTTCAGCTGGGACTGTTCCCGTGTCTCTTGGTGCAGTTGATGATGTCAGCAATTATTCGACTGTGAGCACAACATTGAATGAAACCGAATCGTCTGAAGGTTCTGGCAATCAAGATGATGTCCTGCCAGTCACACTGTTGACCACCCCTATGCCTCATCTGTTGGGCACATCAACCACACATGGGCCTGCACAAGTAGAAATCAGTTCTCCACAGGAAATGGAAGGAGTCCTCCCAGAAAGGACCACTCCACCTGGCCTTGGGATTGTGGAAGAAGAACTGGAGAAGGTGGAGCAGGAAGGGCTTGGAGGAGCACCTAAATACCTAATCACCACATCCACTGAGCTTAATAATTTTACTATAACTTTCAACGTTGAAGGCAGTGATAAGGATGAGTCCTCCGGAGAAGGAGAACCTCCAGGAAACTGGTCTTCAGTTACTAAGCATCCATACTCAAAAGTGGCCACCATCTCTCCCTCTAACCTGACAAATATGCTGGAGCATAATGAAACCAATAGTGATAATGATGATAATCAGGACAGCACTGTGGAACCCACGACAAGTCTGGAGGTTACATTTCTTCCTCATGGGACTCAAAGTCCTATCTGGCAATCTGTGTCCTCTTCCACAAACCCAGGAGAGTTAAGAGCAGATGTTGAATTCAGTGGGGAAGCTGCACTTACCACAGATGACATCAAAGCCTTCAGTGAATCTGACTCCACCAATGCACCCATTATTAAGCAGATGGAGCAAACCCAAAAACCATCCACTACTACAGCTAATAAGGAAGATGATGATAATGATAATGATTATGAACTTATGACTAACAAAAACAATACTGAAGACAATACTGAAGATAAGAATCATGTCAAAACCACACCTGAGTCTGCCGCTCTACCTGCCAGACCTACACAGAGAGTGTTGGTTAGGACAGGTAAACACATTGTACTACTGTCAAAAATATCTTTTATAGTTCTACATTCATTTACCATGGAGAAAACAAAGAAAATATAATATATAATGTATATATAATGTGGTCATTTGAAGAGAAAAAATTGCCTAAAAGTATTTTAATTTTATTTAATGATAAAATATTAAACTAGGCCGCTTAAAACAGTGTTATTTTAGTGTTATTTATATAGTTATTTTAGTCATTTTGTTGTGCTTTTGTAAAAAAAAAAAAAATAATATTATAAATATTATAATAATAAAGATATTTATGTATTTTTATTTTATTTTCATTTCAGTTTTAATAATTGAAGTACTTCACCTTATTGTAGTTATTTGCCAAAGCAACATTTCTAATTTGCGTTGATGTATTTATTTAAGTTTAGGTTTTTCCATCTTATATTTATATTTTTATCTTATTTAAGCTTTATTTCAATTAACATAACACTGCCTTAAACGAGCTGGGAGTGATAGCACCCTGTATTGGTTAATATCTCCAAAGGTGGCGCTGTTTCCCTACAAACATTGGCAGAAGCGGTACATCTCTTTAAAATATCTGGAATCTTGATAACTGACATGCACTAAATCTGTAACATCTGATTAGCATGTCTATCAAAGACTACAGTGCAGACAGATAGAGATAATTTATCAAAAGTGTTTAACCCCCATCACAACAAATAGTTTCTGTGGTGCATGAAGGAGGAGTTTGGTTTAGTGGGGCCATGATGACTAGAAACTGATAACAGAACAATCAGAAAGGAAAGGCAATGGATCCGGTGCCACTATGGCATGTTTTAGATCGAGATTAACACAACCAATCAGGAATCATGTTCTTTGAGGTGTGGTCCACAAGTTGTGTGCTATGCCTATACCAAAGAATATACACTGGCAAGAAGCGAAACTCAATAGAACGTTCCATTGCAACACCGGCACCCAGCAGCAGCCCTGCGTTTCTGCCGTTTTGGAGTGAAAGCAGTCCACTAGTTTCTATGGCAATATCATATGCTTTGTTAAAAAAAAAAAAAAAAAAGTACATTAAAGCTAAATTCCAACCTGAATGATGACAACACAGAATAAAATACTATTTTGTTAGTTAGTACAGTTTATTTTACAGACTTTGTGTTTAAGTCTTCCACTTTTTTCACAAAACCTGTCAAAACCCAGTCCCGAAACCCAGTCAGTTTGGGTTAAAATTCTTTGAAGTTCAAGTATTAGCATTATAAACACTGAATTAATACCAACATATGAAATTAAATTAAGGACATGCATCAGAAAAAATTGGGAATGTTGGACAATAAATATATATAGCCTAAAAGAATATAACAGCTTGACAGAAACTGTTTTTGCAGTGTTGTCTTATATTAATGTCCATTAAAAAGTGGCAATTATGGAATAACAGACACAGCAATGCATCATGTTCTGTAAGATCATTAAGTTTGTAGCATGATCCAGTGGATTAAAACTTATTTCAGACCTAGTGGAGTAATTTACTATTACTATATTACTCCACTAGGTCTGCCTATATACGTTTTAATTCCCTGGATCACGCTACAAACATGATGATCTTAACTTTATTAATTATTAATTTATTAATTTACTATTAATAGTAAATATGTAAAGTTGCATAAAATGGAAATACTCAATAAAGTAGGCTAACTACCTCAGATGTATAATGGTTGGATTCCACAACTGATCACATAAAACATATATAGGTTAAGACAATACAACATTTACTGTAGGTGTCATAAAATTTACTGAATTTGAGAAATTTTCTGATTTGGCTGTGAGATTCGCCAGTTTGGGGTGCGTGATGGATTCTATTGTCCAGTTGGCATTTTCACCCAAAAAGCATCAGAGTTTCGCCTCTTGGGTTCTATACTATCAATATGGCATTTACTGCATAGTAGCACCACCTTGTGGTTATATATCATACTTGATTTTACATCCTTTACTCATGTACAATATTTTATTAGTCAGCTATAAAAACATGTGCGCTGGCCTTTTAGATGCATGTTTGGAGAACCCTTGTAAAAATGGAGGGACTTGTGTAGACAATGGAGCAGGTCGTAGGTGTCTTTGTCTACCCACCTACGGAGGAGACTTTTGCGAGACAGGTGAGTTACCTGCATGCCTCATTATATATATATATACCAACTTCCTTAGATTAGACCGCTTAATGTGCTTAATGTTGTCCTCTCTCTCCCAAAAAAAGATCTAGAGCACTGTGAACCAGGCTGGGAAAAGTTCCAAGGGTTCTGTTATAAGCATTTCACCAAACGGCAGAAATGGGAGGTGGCAGAGCAGCACTGCCGCCTTTGCGGAGGTCACCTGGTCTCTGTTATGTCACCTGAGGAACAGGGGTTTATCAATGGTATGTCTGAACAGCTGTTTGCAGAGGTGGCCCTTTCCTGTTGATCATATCAGTTTGACTTATCATATGATGTTAAAAATTTAAACTTGATGGAACCTGATTTGAACCCAGTGGAATGTGTTTAACCAGGTGACATTTTCAGGTTGTAGAATTTGAATAATTGTAGGAATATACTGCTACTTGTGTGCACATTCCAGACAGGATGTCAGTCTTCGCAAGTGGTGTTGATTTTTCAGCAACTCTTTCTGCCAGTAGGTGGCACAAAAGTGAGTGATCAGTGAATCATCATTCATTCAACCAATTTGTTCAAAAACACTGATTTATTCAGGAATGAAACATTACAGTGTGTTCAGTTTATTCAGAGACGTGTACTGATTAAATCTGCTTTTGCTTCATTTAGTGCTATTTTCATTGGTGAAGAGCAAAAATGAACAAAGCAAATGCCAATATTGTCTCTAAAATATAAGTTAGCCTACTCAGTACTAACTTGTTTATTGAACTGTTATATAAAAGCAGTTTCTTCCTTGAACCACTGAAGCAGCACTTTTGCTGAGTGATATTGCTTAAAGGGTTAGTTGACACAAAAATTTAAATTATGTCATTAATTACTCACCCTCATGTCATTCCACACAAGTAAGACCTTCTTTCATCTTCGGAACACAAATTAAGATATTTTTGGTAAAATCCGATGACTCAGTGAGGCCTGCATTGCCAGCAAGATGATTATTAACACTTTCAAATGCCCGGAAAGCTACTAAAGACATATTTAAACAGTTCATGTGACTACAGTGATTCTACCTTAATGTTATAAAGTGAATACTTTTTGTGCACCAAAAAACAAAATAATGACTTTATTCAACAATATCTAGTGATGGGCGATTTCAAAACACTGCTTCGTGAAGCTTCGAAGCTTTATAAATCTTTTGTTTCTGATCAGTGGTTCGGAGCGTGTGTCAAATTGCCAAAGTCACGTGATTTCAGTAAAGGAGGCTTCGTTACGTTAAGTGTTTCGAAATTTCAATGGTTCACCACTGGGGGTGCATGACTTTGACAGTTTGATACAAGCTCCAGAACCACTGATTCGAAACAAAAGATTCGTAAAGCTTTGAAGCTTCATGAAACAGTCAAAATCAGTGATTCGGAGCGCCAAAGTCACGTGATTTTTAGCAGTTTGACACGATATTGTTGAATAAAGTCGTTATTTTGTTTTTTTGCCACAAAAAGTATTAATGTTGCTTCATAACATTAAGGTTGAACCACTGTAGACACATGAACTGTTTTAAATATGTCTTTAGTAGCTTTCTGGGCATTTGAAAGTGTTAATTATCTTTCTGTCAATGAAGGCCTCACTGAGCCATCGGATTTTATCAAAAATATCTTCATTTGTGTTCCGAAGATGAACGAAGGTCTTACGGGTGTGAAACGACATGAGGGTGAGTAATTAATGACAGAATTTTCATTTTTGGGTGAACGAACCCTTTAAATGAAGAGTCAAAAAGAGGTGTGTCAAGCCACTGAAGCGGTTTAGCTTACAGTACATAAAGGAATTCATAAAGAACCAAGTTTGTTGACATAACATTGAGGGGCCCAGCATTTTGTTCTGCATTTCTATACAATCATCTAAACTTTGAAGGGCTTTGAACGTGTCACCTTATTCATGTGATTGAATGAGGGTTGTGTTTAAAGAACCTGTGCATTTCCGTCATATATGATGCATCCGGGTGTTAAACTGGAACTGGAGTCAATGTTGTGTCTTACTGACAGTGTATGCTGGTTATTTAGCATTTCTGTGCTTTTCTCTTTCCTTAGATAAATACAGGGAGTATCAGTGGACGGGTCTCAATGACAAGACTATCGAGGGAGATTTCCGTTGGTCAGATGGGAACCCTCTGGTGAGCCTACTTTGGATTTCTGCAAAAAAAAAACAACAACAAAAAAAACATGACAAAACATCAAGTGCATCTTATCAGTTATATATTAAATGCCCTAAAACTGCAAGTTCCAATATTTTATTTTATTTTATTTATTTATTTTATTCCCCTGGTTTGCCTCTCTCTTTCTCTCTCTGGCAGCTGTATGAGAACTGGTATCGTGGACAACCAGACAGCTACTTCCTTTCAGGGGAGGATTGTGTTGTCATGGTGTGGTACGATGATGGCCGTTGGAGTGATATTCCTTGCAACTACCAGCTTTCCTACACCTGCAAGAAGGGCATTGGTGAGTACATCACCTTCTGCAGGGGCACTTTGGCCCAGAAAGAGCAAAAGTTTATCACTGTTTGTTTCTCTTTAGCAGCGTTTTGTGGTCAGCCCCCTCTTGTGCGGCACGCTAAGATGTTTGGACGTCGTCAACTAAAGTACAGGGCGAATTCACAGGTGCGCTACCACTGTGAGCCAGGCTTTATCCAGAGACAGAACCCTGTCATTACATGTCAGGGCAATGGACAGTGGGAGGAACCTAAGATCACTTGTACACCAGGTGAAAATAGTTTTTATTATATTATATTATATTATACATGCCTAAGTATCTAACTAAATGACTAAGCCATTTTGAGATTGAGTTTATTTAATGTATTTTGCTCACAGTGGGACCTGCATACTCAAATGGAGAACTGGTCACATGGCCCACAGGTCAGAACATGGAAATAATCATAGAAGATACAACAACAAAAACAACAACACCTGAATATATGGATATAAAATGGAACTTTTGAAACAAGCACACTGCTTAGTAACATTTCATAATTTCTTCCATTGTCCTGTTTATTATGTCATCCCTTCTTTTATCCTCCTTTAAGGTGTCCATTGATCAACTCTACAAAGTTCAATGTTGTATAAAGAAATCGGTCCCACTTAACTTTTTTTAAATGGTAAAATCGGATAACAGTTTAAGTACGGCAAACATCTATAACTGGATACTTAAATAGGACTTAAGAGTCATTAACGTTTTTTTTTCTCTCTCTCTCTCTCAGCTTTTTTCTTCTCCATTTTTCTCCTTGTAGACCATGACACTGAATTACATTTTGTAATTCTAAGATAAAAGCACACTTGATAAAAAGCAACATCCAAACAAAGCTTATACGTGTTGGACCAGGCACCCATTTCTTTTTGTTTGTATTTTTAATAAATTATAAGATAAACCTATGAACAAATGCTGTCTAACATCAGCTGGTCTGAATCACTTTGTTTTACATTGTTGCCCTGTAGCATTACTTATACATTCTTAAGCATTCAGTTCAAGAACTCATAGACAAACAGTGACCCAACAGGAATAGTTTTATTTGTGTTGTTGGTTTTAGAATAATTGAATGAAATACATAAAAATTGTCAACGTTTTTTAAAAAACAAAGTCGTGGGTCAGCAAAGCTTTATAAAGCAGGGTAGATATGCAATCCACAAATGTTTGTGATTTCAAGACCCACGTTGAGTCTAATTATGGTCATTCTGTGACTTGGTGCTCAGTTTTTCAGGTCTGTATTGTACTCTGGAGGATGGCCATTTTCAGTAGACTACTATCATTATTTGTTTTAGAGATGGATCACTAACAAAATCATATTTTAGTTTTCGATGGCCTGAAACCAGGGCATATTTCATCACTCTATAAACTGAATGAATTACATTCCAAACAGTCAGAGCAATCACAATAAAAAAAGTTATTACAATAGGAAATGTGTTTATGAATTTTCTTGCTTTTTATTGATTAAGAATTTAAAACGCTTTCTTGGTAAATATTCTAACTAGCATCATTAGTAATTGTGAAATTTGTGGGACACTTTGAAAAGAATATGTTAAGGGAATTTGATTTGAGATTACTGTTTGTCGTAGTTCAGAAACACTGTGCATGTGTATGTAATTTAGAAATAGCACATTAGGACTGTTATAAAAAAAAAACAAGTCTAGTAAATACAGATTTCATGTTTTTGTTGGTAATTTTATTCTCATATCTTGCAATCTTACTTGTTCATTGACTGTTAAAATAAATAAATAAAAATCCAACCATGAGTACCATCCAGTAGGCTATATGGTGCTACACAATATAACATTTAGGTGATATATATTTAATGCCTGGTGCAACTGAAATATACTGCACAGCACAGCTTTAGTCAGAGTTAGCATTTCAAGCTTGCAGCTATACAAGCAGGATTAAAGACTTTCTGTGCCTTTCCACTCTTAATTTGAAAGTGAAGTTTTTCCAGAAGGATCTAATATTTTCTGCTTTAAAACAAGCTTATTAAATGAACCATTATATAACCCAGTGCTAGCTGTAACCCAGAATGCTAAGTGTATAGCTCATACATTTCCTTTCCTGTAGCTCTACACTGCAAAGAGCCTTTAGCGGTGCCCATACATTCTATACAAATGAAGGATATGTTCTGCACCTCTTTAGGGATTCACCTTTAGGCTAGTGTGCCATATAAGTGCAAACAGCCTGTAGCAAAAATGTACCTGGCAGCAAAATCTAGAGCAGTTACCTGTAGCAATAAGCCCCATAAAGCTGCAAAATTTTGCTGGGATACCCAAAGCTCCGAACCCCTGGTTCTGCAATCCCTCCACAACGCTCCCTTGGGTTGATGATGGGGAATCGTACACTACCATCCTGCAGCCAGCCTCCATCGCAATGGTCCAGCTGCTGAAACTTCCAAGATGAGTAGATCTGACCAGTCCTCGCTAGACCGGCACCCTCTTGTCTGCAGGCATATTCAGCTTCAACAAAATTCAACTGCCCTGGAATGAAGAAAACAGAGCCTGGGAAAGAAAAAAAGTAATGTATTTTTTAAACATTTTTGCATTTATAATAGGAAAATAGAAATAATAACCCTGTATGTACAAGTTTAGTGAACAATTGTGATCTGCACAACAAACTAAACTCTTTCTAAACGAATCAGTGGGCATAGTGAAAGCTCAAATATCATTCTACAGAGTAGCAGACTGTTTGTCTCTCCTAAAGACATATCTGATCGGGTGTGTCTCTTTTCTTGTGTATTGGGAAAACAAACGGCAATTGTTTCTAATGGCCTTTTGTTTTAAACAGAAACAGTTTAGTAGGGAAGATCTCTCCTATAAATCTATGAGACATCTTCAAGCAGATTCAGTTTAGCTGTATACTGTAACAATTATTGTTTCAGGAAAGGATCACAGACTGCACTAGACACACAGATGTTGAAAAAAATATACACTATTTTGTTCAAAGGTTTGGGGTCAGTAATACTTAAAAAAATGTAAACAGTGGAAACCATGATACATTTTTTTTTTTCAGGATTCTTTGATGCAACCAGACCGTAAGTTCAAAAGAAAAGCATTTATTTGACATTAGAAATCTTTTGTAACATTAAAAAAATGTCTTAACTGACACTTTTTTTATCAGTTGAATACATCCTTGCATAATAACTTCTTTAAAAAACACTAGTGTAGTGTATAAAGATTTTAATGTACAGTATGTGGGAAAACCTCATCCTAACATTACTTGGTTTTCATAATATGTCAATATGTGAAAGAATTTTTGTTATCATCTGAATCCCATTCTAATTCTAATCACAGCAGAATTCACATTCACTGACCCTTAGTGGTAGAGGTGAAGCAGAAAGCATCATAGTGGTCCCGTGTTTTGTGACGAGGCCCATAACTTCGGATGCCTGATAGAAGATCCCCTCCACAAGCCGGCCGTGGGTGCAGGACTGGGTAATTGACAGTTCCGTCACTCAGCCAACCAGCATTGCACCAGTCCAACCCTTCAGTCCAGGCTGAAAAATGGGATCATACATGGACACAGGTACAGTGTAAGCACCAAACACATACCAGTCAACTTAAAGGGATAATTCACCCAGAAATTAATATTCAGTCACGCTTTAGATTAGGGTCCATTTCTCACTATTAACTAACTATTAACTATGACTTTTGCCCCAGTAAACTCCTAATTACTGCTTATTAATAGTTCATAAGGTAGGTGTTAAGTTTAGGTTTTGGGTAGTAGGATTAAGGGATGTAGAATATGGTCATGCAGAATAAGTCATTAATATGTGCTATATAAGTATAAGTACTAATAAACAGCCAATATCCAATATCCTAATATGCGTGCTAATAAGCAACTAGTTAAAGGGTTAATTAACCCAAAAATGAAAATAATGTTATTTATTACTCACCCTCATGTCGTTCCACACCCGTAAGACCTTCGTTCATCTTCGGAACACAAATTAAGATATTTTTGATGAAATCCGATGGCTCAGTGAGGCCTCTATTGCCAGCAATGTTACTGCACCTCTCAAGATCCAGAAAGGTACTAAAGACATATTTAAAACAGTTCATGTGAGTTCAGTGGTTCTACCTTAATATAAAGCGAAGAGAATACTTTTTGTGCGCCAAAATAGTTACTTTTCAGTAACTATTTTGTACTTTGTTACTTTTGTATCAAACTGTTAAACTGCTGAAATCACTTGACTTTAGGGAAGCAGTGTTTTGAAATCGGCCATCGCTAGATATTGTTGAAAAGTTGTTGTTTTGTTTTTTTGGCGCACAAAAGTATTCTCGTCCCTTTAAAATATTAAGGTAGAACCACTGAACTCACATGAACTGTTTTAAATATGTTTTTAGTACCTTTATGGATCTTGAGAGGTGCAGTAACATTGCTGGCAATAGAGGCCTCACTGAGCCATCGGATTTCATAAAAAATATCTTAATTTGTGTTCTAAAGATGAACGAATGTCTTAGGGGTGTGGAACGACATGAGGGTGAATAATAAATTACATTATTTTCATTTTTTGGTGAACTAACCCTTTAATAGTGAGAATTGGACGCCAAACTAAAGTGTTACAGAAAATTCTGTCATCATTTACTCACCCTCAAGTTTTTCTAAACTTGTATGAGTTTCCTTATTTTGTTGAACACAAAAGCCGATATGTGGAAGAATGTTGGTAACCAAACAGTTGCTGGTCCCCATTGACTTCCATAGTATGAAAAAATAAATAAAAATACTACGGAAGTCAATGGGGACCAGAAACTATTTGGGTATCGGCATTCTTCAAAATATCTTCTTTTGTGTTCAGCAGAAGAAAGAAATTTATACAGGTTTGGAACAACTTGAGGGTGAGTAAATCATTTTTTTTGGGTGAATTATCCCTTTAATGAAACTTTGGGCAATATTACTCAAAATGTATAATTGTACATTAAAGTAAACAATCAAAGTGTGTAAATATTATTATTACCCCGGTAAAGCTGTTTGTAGGTGGCAAGTGTTGCATCCTGTTCAGCACAAGCCTCTTTAGCTTCAAAGAAGGTAAATCTGTACCGACCATGGTGACTCTGATAAGGAAATACAACCCCTGAAATACATGGTCAAATTAATAATTATATCATAATGAATATATTACAATATATTAATTCATATTATTATGTAAAGAATATGTAGGGTTAAGCATTATAAGTTATCTAAAATAATATACTCTATTATGATTTATTATCCTAATAATAATAACAAAAGTTATAAAAAGGAATAGTAATAGTAGTAGTTTTGCTCTGCTTCTACTACTACTACTACTGCTAATTTTTTATTTATTATTATTATTCGTAGTAGTATTCTTTCTGTTGTTTTTCCTTTTTATAATTTTATTATTATTATTATTATTATTATTTACTGTTGTTCAAACTTCAATGTCACCATGGCTGAACAAAAAAGATCAAGATTATTTCACCTTCAATCCTCAGTGTAATAATAACACGTTCATCCTCAATTCCGTTGATCAGTTCACAGCGGTAGCTGCCGTCATCTTCTAGCTCCAGATCAGTAAGACGGAGTGAAACATCCAGGTCATGTGCACGCCGGAGAGACGCCCGAGACCCCAGTGAGCCATACTGCTTATCTGCATGTCCATTTGTTATAAGCACTATGTTTTCCACTCCTTGACTAGGGGGGTCGATTTTAGTCCACTTTACTCTGTAATGCGGTGGTTTAAACCTCATCACACAGGGCAAAACGACTGTGTGTCCGCGACGAGCAGTGACCTCAGCATATACCAGAGGTTCCAGGAGGTATTTTAGCTCTTTGCCCTTGTCTAGAAAAAAAAAAAAAACATTGTGTAATTTAATATTATGTTAAATTGCCCTGTAATGGCTTTCAAATCATGCTTATATTGTAATCACAAAGTCTCTAATATCAACTGCAATACCTTGATTATGATGGTGGTATTTTGCAAAGGTACACAAGAAGAAACAGGCTGAAATCACTAGCAGAGCAATAGACTTCATTGTGGATTCCATCATTTCCCTAAACAATATAATGATGGTTATAGTTTTATTGATATGTGATTCAAACAAAAAGCTGAGGAAATGAAAAGTCTCACCTTAGTCTTCAGCCTTCTTCCTTAATTTAAAAAGGACATCCAGAAAAAGTCCATGACATTAATCTTCTTTTCTTATAGAGTCTGCAGTGGAGAAGCACACCAATCAGGGTCATCTGACAAGTGTTGGATGTGTACGCAGGCTTTTTCTCTCTTCTGCTCCAGATGTTAATGAGTATCACACAGAGTCTCATTGTTCCTTTCAGTGACTCTTCTCTGAAAGACAGACCAATAATGCCTGAAACCAGGAAACCTCAGATGATGGCGGTAACTTCACATTTTTGTGATAGCCATTAAAGGCACTGAGGTGAAAAAATATAATTTTCCAACCCACACAGTGTTTTTGTTGAGGAAGCAAAAGAATTAAGATTAAGCATGATGTCTCCCTGGAATCAGTCAATGGATGTGATATTTAGACTTAAAGTGTCTACATTTCATTGCATTGGATAGAAAATAGCCTATCAAACCAAGTGGCACCTGCAAACATATGATGACAGAGCTCTTTTCTCAACCAGTGTGTCACAATAACTGCAGGTGTACTTTATTCAACTATGAACATGATCCACTAATGTTAACCAGAAACTGAAAAATAACGTGTTTGAACGTGTTTTAGTTTTATATTTTCTGTTTCATCTTAATTTGTGTCTTTTTTTTTTATATGTTTTAAGTTTTAGTTATTTTAGTAATGAGTTAAACTAAATGAAAATTAGAAATGTTTCCTTGGCAACTGGATGAAATAAAATAGGTTTAAGTTTGTGTATATTTTAATTTCAGGTACTTTTTTCAAGTAACACATTTTTTTATGGATTTTGCAAATTATAATAACCCTGTTACTGACTAGACACTACATGGTTATTTTATCCTGACTAGCCTATTTAGGTTGTGCAGTCATAAATGTTTGCATTGGTATAAGTAGTTTTAGCCATATAAACTGAGCTGACCAGTTTTGCAGGGCCGGAACAAATATAAGAAGTGGAATGGGCCATAGTTTGTGCTCTCTTTCTCTGTGTGTGTCTCTCTCTTCAACCTGGGTGCACAATGACAGCTTTGTCACTAAACTCCCCCAGCACTGACCCACGGGCATCAGTGAGCATGCAAACACGAAAAGGAAACAAGCAGTTGGAGGAGAAGCGCTATAATGGAATTCAAGCATTTGTCAGTGTACTTTGCTTTGTGTTGCTCCATCAATGGCTCTTTTTGTCATCCTCAACTGTTTGTGTTCACAAAGGCATGTCTAGCTGACCTTTGTCTCACTCTGTCTATTTTCATCTCATTCACTTACTCCCAGTCATCTATATTAGTTCTATTTTCTAACACTCTTAAAGCTACAATGAAATCGATTCTTATTTTTCATGGAATATTGCAATATTTATTATGTTTATTAATCATTTATTCGTGCACATTCACAAATTCATGTGTCCTCATAATTGTATAAAATTACTTCCCCTCCCTCTCGCAGCGGCATCTCTTCTCTTCTCCGATGAGGTGTTTACTGGCACAAGGGCGGGGCAACCTGTCACTCGAATGATATCACAGCTATAGCAAGTCACAATAATCCAATTCCTTATAGAAAAAATCAAGTCCCGCCCTACATTTTGTCTTGTTTGAGAAGCTGTTTCACTCGGATAAGCACGTCACAACAGGGAAGAAAAGACTATCGCAACTTTCATTTCATGCCAACTTTAAATGTTTTATTATTTATTGACTAGTTTAAGTTTTTTGGAAATCTCTCATTGCATGCAAATAATATACACCAGGTCCTTAATAAAAGTTGATCAACCACGACCCTCTCTCATCCCCAAACCACATGAGCGAGCAAACATCCAAGCTCACTTTTTAACCTCATGTTAACCTAGCCCCTGGGAAAGTAGGGTTTGGGTCAAGGTTGTGTAGTTCCAATAATGCATGCACTCTCAGTTACAAGAGACAGCGGTTGACAAATGATAGACTCGCTCCAGAGGATAACCGTCTTGCCTAACTCTGATGTCAAGCCCAGGCTTGATGTATCAGCACCCCCACTGCTACCTTCATATATATTTTGCTTTGGCTCTCGTATCTTTTGAACCATTTTTGAACAAGTTCTAGCAGCATTATATCAATGTTTGTGGAAATCTGATTATTCAAATAGTTTCCATGTACACTACTGTTCAAGATTTTTAGTTTGGTAAAAATGTTCTTTTTTTGTTGTTGTTGTTGTTGTTGTAAATTGTGCAAGGATGCATTAAAATGATCATAAGCAGTTATGACTTTTAAATTGTTACAAAAACATTGTATTTCAAGTAAATGCTCTTTATTTGAACTTTCTATCAATCAAAGAATCCTGAGAAAAAAACGTGTCAAGGTTTGTACACATAATTTAAGCAGCACAACTGTTTTCAACATTGATAATAATAAGAAATGTTTCTTTATGTGACACTAAAGAGTAATGGTGGCTAAAAATTAAGCTTTTCCATCACATGAATAAATTAGGCTATACATTTTAACATTGTAAAATATATTAAAATGGAAAACATTTAATTTATAGTGTAAAAATATTCCACACTATTATTGTTTTTACTGTATTTTTGATTAAATAAACACAGCCTTGATGCGCATATATAGGAGATTTTTTTTTTTTAATCTTACTGCCCCTTAATTTTTTTTAACAGTAGTGTTGTTATATAGTATGGACTACTTTTATTGTGTTTTTTGTGTGTGTGTTCCATGGGGAAAAAAACTGACATGAGGCTGGGTAAATAACAATTTTATTTTTTTTAGTTTAGACAAACTAATGATGATAAGTTTAGACAGCTCAGAACAGATGTCCAATCAATACTATAAATGATTGAGTGTAACCAGCAGAATGTAGACTGAAAGGTGTAATTTTGGTGTTTAGAGGTTTCATACCATTATCATCAAACACCATAGTTGATCAGATATGTGTATGTGGGTCTGTCATAACCAAACACAAAACTTCTCTCTCTGTGTATGGACAGCAGCAGGTTAATCAGGCTTTAACCAACATGAAGTGTGGCAATGTGTACATGTGACACAGTGCAAACCAGGTTCACTTTATCTGGAGTCAGACTAAAGTCAAACACTAGTTATTCAATAAGGTGATAGAAGAGCTTTTCAGGTGTCCAAATCAATGTGAAAATTCAGAGAACTCTGCAAGAGAACTGGATTTCCATCTTTTGTTGTTGTTATGCATTTTTTATTCAACTTTTATTTGACTGTTTTAACTCACCTTTTGTATGTCAGAAATTTTGATGAGAGAGAAAGAATTCTCTTTTCATTGCATGTTTTGTTCCCTTTTAATAGAGTATGTGTGTGTTTCTGTGTTTTGTGTACATGTTGTGTAAACCACTTGAATGGTTAACACAATTGTGGAGCACTTTTTTTTGAGATAGAGCCGTTGACAGCTCCTGACAGGAACATCTCTGGGCAGTTTCCTTTTATCAGTAGAATTGTATTATTTGCAATAGAGGCTGCAGTCCCTGCATGCTGACGGGCTGATTGATTGCTATCTTCATACATTCCTCTATGAATAGCCATTTCATTCTCTGTTTGGTCATATGTTCATTGTCTGCCGCTAGCTTGAGATTCTTATAGTAGATGGCACTGACTTCTGGATCAGATACAGTTCTGGAGAGTGACTCTGTCATTTACTAACATGCAAAGTCTGCAGTGTAAGAACACACCTGCTCAGGTTTTAAAGCACAAAATGTTCTACATTACTGATTTATATTGCTCTGAACACACTGGATGAATTAGAGTTTTTTCTGCATGTGTTTACATTTCACATCTAATAGCACATGAAATAATAAAATCATCAAAATAAATAAGAAAGAAATAATAAAATAACAATGAAAAAAAATTGCAATTTAATTAAATTAAACTTTAATCTATACAATCCACATACGTGATGATCATTCATTATCTGTTTAGAAATTGGTTGCATGGTTTTAAAGCTGCTGTCAGTAACTTTTTTTGGTTAAAAATGATCCAAAATCAATTTTAACCAGTACATAACCAGCCATTGTTCAAAACTGTCTCCTTACTTTAGCCCGATTCACAACGGTAAGCTTGTAATAATGTTTAATAATTTGGGTGATACTGGTGGGTTTCCGTGGGAAATTCGAGCATGTCTTTGCGTCATTGCGTCACGTCTGCATAAAGAACGGGTTCCAGCTAGTAAGCTATATCGCATATGAGGCGGATCATTTATAGCCTTTTCTTACAACAGCTATCATTTAGATGGTGGATTACTAGACAAATTAACGTTAGAGATTAGACTGTACAGGAATTGAAATCTACAGATAATGCTAATGCACACTAAATATTTAAAGTCACTCAATGCTGATGTTGTTGACAACAATTTGAGAAAGTATAACAATAATAATAATTTGCACAGTTTGATGTGATATGAGCTAAGCGATCGTTAGATTTAATCACCATTGGCAGCGTGATTTATTGTAATGTTTTTTTTCCTCAGTTGGTCAGAACAAAAGTGGCAGACATGTTACTTGCTTGTTCAGATGACATTTTCCGGTGAAAATTCTTACTTTGGTCATACTTAAAGATTACAGTCTGTGATTCTGAAGTACAGTATCCACACCAGTGTGGTTACTGACAGCAAACATTAGATTCATCCGCGCTGAGGAGTCGTGCCGAGGCACAACCCACGTAAAGATGATAAATTTGCAGACAACTGCAATTGCAGGTTTCAAACAGAGATGGCGACAAAGAGGCAAAACTTACGAACTGCAGCTTTAAGTGTTTTTATTTGTATTTTTTTATGTTTTGTTTTAAGTTTATTCTGATGATTTTATTTTCATAATTTTATTATTTTTTAATTTTAAATTTCTTTGATTTGTTGACTTTTTAATGAAAGTTTGTATACACTCAAATAAAGAGGAACCTTTAACATCCATGGAACATTTCCTTTACACAAAAGTTTCTTAGTGGGAAAAAGGTTAAAAAATGGTTCTTTTAAGAACTGGTCAATGAAAGGTTTTTTGGAAAAAATCAGTTTGATTGGGACACTTTTCCCCAGTCATCTCAATGGCAAAGAGTGTACCAATCAACCTGAATTCTCCCTACCTTTTGGAACCTTTTTTTTAAGAGTGTAGGCAGCTGTGACTATATATGAAGTTTCTCCATAGCACCTGCTGCTTTGGCTCACATCTATATCTAATGGTTCTGCCAAACAAATGAAAATAAGTAGCGTAATTTCATACATTTTAATTATGATTCCAGTGTTGCAATTATCAGATAATATGGTGTAAATTCTTTTTTTTATCTTCTCTGTCCCTAATGTCAAACCTCTGAGTAAAATTGTGAAATTGCTGATGGCTGACATTTTTGCGGAGAAATTTTTGGCCGTGCGTTTTCATGTGACACACATCTAGATAGACATCTTTTTCTCTCTCGCTCACACATGAATGGAATGTCACTTATACACTCACTTGAACACTTATACCCTGAAGCGAATTTCATTCAGAGGGCCTGTAGAATGCACATGACTGAGCAACTGTAAAACAGAGAACAGAGGAAAAAGTCTTAGATTCTCTATAATTTAATGTGTAATATAAATGATCTCTCTTTCTCCTTTTTTGCTGTATCCCAATGTTTATTTCAACTTGAAGCTATGTTTGTAACTGTTATGTAACTTGCAGGTCTTGTCGTGTTCTTATCTTGTGGGATCTTGGCTGGCATCTCATGAAGTTGTTTCTGTTACCTATATGTTCCTCAGATAACATCCCCAACCCCATACTGATCATTTGATATTTTTATCTCACAAAGATGAAGTGGATAGATCAAGTGACTCACACTCACACTTCACAGCAATCTACTGCATGCATGGCATGATTGTGGTGGTTTTGGCAGGATTTTTAAATGATGGTACTGTCAGGTGTGTCTGTGTGCTCAAGAACTCGTGATCATCATGTTTTTACGCTTCACTGTGGTTTGGAATGACAGTGATGTTCAGTATCTATGGGACACGCAACTGATCACAGATCATGCAAACCTTTTCAGTTACAATGTCATTGTAGAAATGCACTATATCATACATGGCTGATTTTTTTTCCACAAGTGAAAATTTCCTGCTATGAGGTGACTTGCTGCCAGTAAAATAAAACAGATTTAATGAATTCAAAATGAATTTAAATGAATTTAAATATTCAATATTTATGTTTGAATAAATGTTTCTTTAACAGTTTTTTTAAAAGTTGGCATGAAATGGAAATTACAATAGTAATTTTCTTCCCTATTGTGACATATATCCAAGTAAAATGGCATTTTCAATTGGCTTTTGGATTATTGTAGTAAATAAGCTCTGTGACTAACAAAAAATTATGATTCTGACATGATAATCAAATTAACAGAACTTATGACATTTGAAGCCTAAATTCAGTCAAAATTAACAAAATACACCACGGTCGCAAGACTTCAACATCACCACCATTAAGCTTCCGACAACTCTTTTAGTCTTTATTAAAAAACATTTTTTGTCATTAAAGTTTGTGTTAGAGAAGAGTTTGCAAGGGTGCTGTTATAAGTGGACTAGTGAGTAGATTAGTTTTCCTGTTCAGAGGACGTTTAATGTCCCTGACAACCTCTGTCCTATTTAGCCACTTATTAGCAACTGCCTTTTTCAAGACAAGTAAAAGCTTTAAAAAAATCACAAGGGGATATTACTGATGTATTTTATGTAATAGAAAAAAAAAACAAAAAAAACATGAAAATATATTGAGCTTGTTGCAGGGCTCGACAATAAGGATTGCCCGATGGTCCGGGGCCAGTGTGAACGACGCTCGGGACAGTTGACAGAACTGCCCGATCGGGCCAGTGCTGTAGGGTGTGCGTTATATATCGTCTATCTAGTAGATAATTGTTGATTTAACGATCTGACATTATCGAGTATGTCCCTCACTTTACAAAAAACAAACAAAAACACACCCATTGAGTGCACGCATACACTACATTACGTAGTCTAGAAGGTTAGACTAGTACGCGTGCATATTTAGAGTGCACGATTTCACTGCGTGATTATAAAATGCTTTTAGAATGTCTCCAGAATTCAAGATAATGGGCAAAAATGCCTCTGTATGTCTTTTATATTTATATCATTAAATATAGTTAACCAGTACCAGAGCCGTTAAATATGAGAGTTGCGACACTCTTTGATCTCGCCGCCATGCCGTCACGTGGTTCGTGTAGTTCTCAATAGTTCCAAACAAATCCGCACTATCAACCAATTTGAATGGTTTTAAGCGGGACAGACAGCAGCAGCTATATTTGCAGCAATTATCGGTAAATATTGACACATAATATACATTGATTATTACGTTGACACTTGCATTACATACATATAATAGCATTTTTTTTCTGGGGAGTGGCGGAAAAACGGCATTAATCAGTTTTTGTGTTTGAGTTTGGAGGGAAGAGGGGCTGCTCCCATAACGTAGAATACATTTGCAGCAATTTTTTCGGTAACTATTAACGCATAATATTGATTTAAATACTGAATGGAATTGATTACTACGTTGACTACACTTACAGTAGTATATTCTATGTGGAGAGTGATAGAGAGACGGCATTATCGTTAACAAGGTGGTCTGTTAAAATGTACTACAGGTTACTGGAGAGATGGTTACTGAGTGAATTGACAATGTTCCTAAATACAATTCAATACCTAACATTTCTGTTAACTGGATTCATTTCAGTATGGCTAATGTACCCCTTCATCCTGACCTTCCCTAAACATAGGCTAAACCATTCATCAGAACACACACAAATACGTATATGTATATATTAGTTCTTAAAACTTTCATGCCACATTTACATTTAATTTTTTTTTTTTTTTTTTTGCGTGTGTTTAATTTTAGAGGGAAGGGGAGCTGCTCCCATAAGGTATACATTTACATTATGTACTGTTTTCTCGTGCTTCTATGGTCATAATTACTAACATACTAATGTTGTGTTATGATAAAGGAGACATTCACATAAACATGCACAACAAGTGAACATCAATAAATGGCAGAAGCTGCTTAGTTTAAGTCAAGAAAGAAGTTTGGTCAACAGTGGAAAAATATACAAGGCAAACAACTGCATTCAACAAAACATTTAATTTTTTTTATCCAGGGAGAGGGTATGTAAGTTTCCCTTGAATGGTCTGTCTTCAAAGAAACTCATTTGACTTCCTACAGGGAGAGAAAGATGGCAGAAAGCAGACCAGAAAAAGGAATACAAGTGTTCACAATAGCCATTACATTCTTCCAGCGCAGCTGTAGGTTGATCTGGAGACCTGATGGTGAATCAAGAATCAGTCAAATGCTTATCCATACATTGATAACAAAAGCATTCCACACTATAAGTAATGCTATAGTTACTTTAATTTTTGGCTGAGAGCATTCCACTGCCAGAAGCAGACTGGCCCAGCTTCCACCTGGTATTAAGATGCATTTTGGCTGATCGGATCACAAGTGGACAACTCTAAATACAGGTGTAAACGGGGTCTAAAACGGTTTGAGTTTGTCTACTTTCGACCACTTCCAGAGGTAGTCGAAAATGCATTTGACCGGATTGCTTTCGTAGTGTAAACACTCATATGGTCAAATGTGTTTGAACAGCCACTAAAGACCGTCTACTGAACTAATGCGTAAACATTATGGGAAGCGCTCTAGCCAGATGGGACTTAAACTTTGTTGGCTGAAGATGAAAAACGTACCAAGCACAATGTTCTCACACTCACAGCGTTCGGCTGGTCTCGCGGCTGTCAGAGCAGAAACGAACACTGCTGCTCTCAGTATGTTTTTCTGTCATCTCTGGGTGTGTTTATATGATTTTTCATTTTTTATTTATTACATTATGATACCATATATACAAAGCTCAGCCATAAAGTCTGCTTTTATGTTTCTATAATTTTCAGGATTTTTTTTATGCTGTTATAGAGGTGTACATTTAATTACATGATTTAGCATTGAGGTCATAGTTTGTGGGGGTGTTTTTGTACTTTATTGCTTTATATCCAGATGTGTTTAATAACCTGGCCATCTCATGTAATGTAAATAGGTCGGCAAAAATTAAGAAACCCATCTGAACACAATGTAGTGCAACTACCACCTTTAACTATGACCTCAGTATTGATTTTACACATTTCTGGCTGATTAAAAACTTTATTAAAGTAGAATTCATGGCAGTGCTGTTGTACTGAATTACATTAGATTGTAAAGGTGTTCCTAATGTAGTGGCCACTATGCAACCTCCTTACTGTGTTACTCTATGGTACTTTAATGAACTAAGTGTTGCTACTAAGTGTTGTTGGTAATCCATGCCTTATAATGAGAACAGATGGTGCCCCAAATTCTAAAGACAGAAAAAATGCACTCATCCATTATAAAAGAAGTCCACACAGCACCAGGGGGTTAATAAAGGCCTTCTGAAGTGAAGCAATGCGTTTGTGTAAGAAAAATATAAATTTTTTAAACTTTATAATCTGTAATCTCTAGCTTCCGCTAACTGCCATACGCGCGTTCACGAGAGAGTGGCATCCCAGCTTGTGACGTAGGACGCATGCGCAGTGTGATCTCCGGTGACGAAGTGCAGAGAAGAGAGCGAAAGAAAACACCGGTCATAAATTAAAAGTACAAAACTAGGATTTGTTAAGAAAAATGTCAGAGGATTTCGATATAATCCAAGAGAAGACTTAGAGAGAGAGTGGTAACTCACCCATCTGATGAGCCGAAAGTGGTGGAAGACGCAACAGGGTAGAGAGTTCGCAGCAGCCCGATGGCAAAACTTTCAGGCAGTAAAAATTGCAGTCAACAATAAAGTCCAAAGCACCAACAGTTAGAATTGGAGTAATCCGAAAAGCACAGTAATCCGATGGTGATATAGAAATCCAAATAAAGCAGTAATCCGATCAGTGAAGCAAAACATACAAACATACAAACAATCCAGGGGCCTGTACCATGAAGCCGGAATAGCTGGCTAGCCAGGTAAGTTTCAGATTAGTTTGCGCCAATCCTGGGTTTTAGGTACCATGAAAGTGACTTGGCTTTTAGCGGTGTTCATCACCATAGTAACTTACGCTCCACGGCTAACCTGCTCCAGGGCAGGTTATGTTCTGGTTCTGGTCAAACTGAAATTGGGCCAATCAGATGTGAGCAAACTGACACTGACTCATCCAACACAATAAAGTCACGCCTCCAGTTTCTCTTCCTCCAAATTAAAGATCACTATATAGCAAAAAAAATATTTAACAATTGTCTGGCTTTAATGATAATTACTTAGAATTATTTTATGATTTATATAATTATTATATGATATATATTATTATTAATTCATTACACACAAGCAATTTTAGTTTAGTTTTATTATTAAGCATTTAGTTTTAATGAATATTAATATATACAGATCAAATGTAATATAAATAAGCTGTAAATAAACTTTAAATATGATGTGAACTTACATGTTTGAGTCTCTATCAACTATATAAACTAACTTCACAAGTTTTACCTGCACTGATAGAGCAAGACAATTTCTTTTATCTGTCCTCTTTCATGGACAAGTATTTTCGTCAGTGTAAATGAGTTTAAATACTAATATTTTCTTCAATCTCTTAACCTTCAGCAAAAGAGTTTTGAATCGTGCTGGCTGTCTCGCGAGAAGTGAATCATAGTTTCTCTCTGTTGCAAGGAATGTGACTGGCTGTTCACCACTGATGTCACACATTCATGTGCACGCGCTCCATGAACTCAGGATCAAAGCCTGAGTTGACAAAGAAAGCTGATGATAAGCATCATGGTACCAACAAAGCCGGTTTGGAGTGGTTTGGTTTTGTCAACTCAAAACTAATCCTATAACCCTGAGTTTGTTCAACTACCAACATAGTACAGGCCCCAGGTTTGAAGCAGCAGCCAGTCACGCACAGCGCTCTGCATCTCCCTTTGATGTCGACGCACGTAATCTCAAGACTTTAGCTTTGTTGAAGCAACCCGGATATTCATAAGAAATCAGCATTTTAACACTAATAAAATCTAGAGTATAGCTTAAATAATTTGCTTCTTCACATGGATTTCCTTTGCTGTACACAACTGGAACGCCACTCTCTCGTGAACGCGCGTACGACAGCTAGCGGAAGTTAGAGATTACAGTTTATAAAGTTTTAAATATGGATATTTTTCTTACACAAATGCATTGCTTCGCTTCAGAAGGCCTTTATTAACCCCCTGGAGCCGTGTGGACTTCTTTTATAATGGATGAGTGCATTTTTTCTGTCTTTAGAATTTGGGGCACCATCCACTCCCAGTATAAAGCATGGATTACCCTGGACATTATTTAATATAACTCCGGTTATATTCGTCTAAGAGAAGAATGTCATATACACCTAGGATGGCTTGAGGGTGAGTAAATCATGGGGTAATTTTCATTTTTGGGTGAACTAACCCTTAAAGTATCTTTTCATTTTATAAATAATTTCAAATAACAGTATTTAACGTTTTATATTTTCAACATTTCAAAACATTATTTATGCATCTGTAACTGCTCTTGACTGATTAACTTTAATAAATTGTAATTATACATTAGATTACAATTTCTGTACCTGAAAATCTCCCGTTTAAGCCTACAAAAAAAAAGCACTGTTTATTTCATTTATGTTTATTCTGTTGTATTTATTTGTGCTATTACTTGTAATTTAATTATTTGTTCCTATTTTATTACTTACTGTTTACTTGTCTAACAATATTTAAAATTTAAGTGAGTTAATCTAGTAGCTTTTGGTGTCATAACCTTATTTATTAAGGTTACATGTATCAAAAACAACTTATTTTATAGGCCCATGTTCTTTTCTTTCATTTATTTATTTTTTATTGTGGGGCCAGTGAAAAAATCCTTATTTTGATTTCATAGTGACTTTAAAGAGAAAGAAGAAAAAAAAAGAAAAGAAAAAAAACTCTCTGCACCTTTAAGCAAGCACCTCTAAAATAAATAAATTGAACAAGATTTATGCTGGGGGGAAAATGCATTTATACTTCTATAAGAAAAATGCTTATAAATGCTTTGATATTTGAAAAATAAATGATAAATATACTTATTTTACTCATGCTATTTCTTAGTAGCTTTTAAAACCCCATACCTTTATTTCCCTCAGATCACTGTCTTTCGCGGGTATCAGTAGAACCAATCGCGCGCGCCCCTCCCCCACTGACACTCTTGTACTCACGAATTTCTCTGGAGAAAGCAAACGTCTTCTTCCTTTCCAGTCAGGCAAGTAAAGAGTAAAACCACTGATATATAATCAATACTTTTTTATTATCGTGGGTAAATTATACATAAATCGTGTATGGTAAATTTCATAGATGGTTTAGCATTTTGGTTTATGAACGCCGAGGTTTAAAGTTGAAAATCTCCCTCACTGTAACCTTTTAACCCAATTTAATTAGTAAATTGTTGTACCAGGACGGAGTCTTATAGTCCTTTTATATATTTATTTTAAGCATAATTTGTACAAATTTGTGTAGTACACCTCGAGGTTTGTTATGAATTACTCTGTTTTCGTTCATTGCTAATTACAGTAACGTTAGCTCTAACCGTTGTGGTAGTTATGTGTCCTGAGGGACAGACTATAGTTAGCGGTCTTCTTCTAGTCTAGAGGCGCATGGGAGCTTTCAGACGCAATTCAGTGATTGCTCACTTTTTTTAGCTGCCTTGATTCCAAAATTATATTTTCCATTCTTTGTCTCGATAACATTACAAACTATATTTGAATAAAACGAATAATATATACATACAGTGCTCAGCGTAAATGAGTACACCCCCTTTGAAAAGTAACATTTTAAACAATATCTCAATGAACACAAAAACAATTTCCAAAATGTTGACAAGACTAAGTTTTATATAACATCTGTTTAACTTATAACATGAAAGTAAGGTTAATATTATAATTTAGATGACACATTTTTCAGTTTTACTCAAATTAGGGTGATGCAAAAATAGGTACACCTGACAATAAAAACTACTTTGTATGGCCTCCATGATTTTTAATGACAGCACAAAGTCTTCTAGGAATGGAATGAACAAGTTGGCGACATTTTGCAACATCTATCTTTTTCCATTCTTTAAGAATGACCTCTTTTAGAGACTGGATGCTGGATGGAGAGTGATGCTCAACTTGTCTCTTCAGAATGCCCCATAGGTAATGGCTGTATGTTGAGTTATTTTCAGAGAACAGTAAATCTATACTGCTATACAAGCAGCACATTGACTACTCTAAAATATATCCAAGTTTCATTTCTATAGTATTGTCCCTTGAGAAGATATACTAAAATGGTTGCTGAAATGTGAGGGGTGTACTCTATTTTGTGAGATACTGTATATAAACTAAATATAAATGTATATAAATTAACGAATGCACCTTTTATACAAAGATTTTTATAAGCAAGGGCCTAGATAAAATCATTTTCTGAAAAAAAAAAAAAAAGTTCAACATATATATATATATATATATATATATATATATATATATATATACATATATGTTGAACAATTTTTTTTTTTTTCAGAAAATGATTTTATCTAGGCCCTTGCTTATAAAAATCTTTGTATAAAAGGTGCATTCGTTAATTTATATCAAATGCAAAGATAAGTACGCGACAAAAAGAAATGAGAAAAAGTGAGACCATCCTACTAAGCACACAGAAATCTAACTACCAGTTTTCTGTTTTATATTTTCATGGTTGACCAGAATCACAAAGTTTAAATGTAGATTGTTTGAATGTTAAATGCCTGGTATAGTGTTAACATGAGGAACTGGATAGCTAGCTATCTGTAAAAATTTGCTTTTCATACTGGTAGATAGCAATTTCCATCATCATTTACTGTAGTATTTAGTATATTGTGTGAATAGAGATATAATAGACACTATAATGTATTTTTGTATGTGTGTAACTTGTAAATTTTTGTAACTTGATCTCATATTATAGACCTTATTAGCATAAAACTATTGTGCAAACATTTTATCTGTTAAAGACTGAGTTAAAAGAGAAAAGGTGTAATGCTCTGGTAACAGTCCTGTCCTCACCCTCAGGCTGATCTCTGACACAAAGAGGGGCGCTTCTTGTTTGTTTAATGTCAAGACATTTGTTGTTATGTTTCTAAATACTTTTATGAGGTCACTTACTTCCAGTTATTGCACTGGGAGTAATACATTCATAAATTAATATTTTAAAAATATAATATAGATCTTCCTGTTAGTAGATGTGGTAAAATAATTGGACTATTAACAGTATTTTGAATAAGGCATTTCGAATCGATCTTCACAATTGTCCTGCAATGACTCAACACAATAATTTATCATTTCTTATCTTTTTTTATTCTGAAAGGTTACTGCTGGTCTTCATCATTGAATAAACAATGTAAAATTGTGTTTTCTTACAGTTTCCTTTTTTTTTCTGAAAGAAATCACTTGGCATTCCTTCATGCTAGTAACATAAAGGTACACCGTATGTACATGGCATGCAGTGCCTGAAAGACAGTTAGTGGTTCACTGCTTATAGTTTAAAGTTAAACCATTTTCCCCCCTATTCAATATCAGATGATGAATGTGTATGCCAGGACCTGTAGCTGCATGTAAAGGAATTCTGGAATATAAGATCTCGAGATCTTTCAACAGACCCCACTGGGCAGTAGCTTTGTTGATGGCGAAGAGAATCTCTTGGAAGTGGCGTTATCTAAGTAGTACAGATTTAGCTACAGGCGTTTATAACCAAGTTCACCTCTTGGAGCCCTCAGGAATTGTTCCATTTTGTTGTTTGCACCCAAAGCATTGACAGACTTTAGTAGGAGTGCAGGTTTGACTTGATTTTTTCTGCACCATGAATTACCCTCTGGTGTACATTGTGCTGGTTCACACAGAGAGCATTTTGCTAAAACTGCTGTTGATGAGAGGGTTAGGCTTAGTCAGGTCAGTACCTGAGATACCAGCATTTTTCACAAGGCTTCAGTCTGGAAAAAAAATATGCACAGATGTTTGTAAAGCCAGCGCTTTTCAGCAACTCATAAAGCAGAGGTGAAAGACATCAAAGGTCAAGCATTGTTGACCAGAATAGTCAATATGACACTTGATGGGTTTAGCTTTAGGGTTAGTCTTGAAAGCTGTGCCTAAATAGAGATTTTTAGAGAAGTTGTTTTAACATTTTGTCAGCCTGTTAAAGTCTGCATAATATCAAAATTAAACCTATTTACTTTGTTTGCGAACATTAGTCTTGTGGTGAACAAATAATCCACTGAAAATTTTCGTTTTCATAATCTTTAGTCAAAATCTGAAGAATTGCTTCACTTCTGGAATGGCATTCCTTCCCTGATGACTTCAGTTTGACGGCTCGTTTTAGCCCGGACGAAGACCTGTGTGCTGAAACACGTTGGCAAAATAAAGTATTGATCTTTTAGTGCCCTTTTCTTTCTTTTTTTTGACCCCTCAACGCCACAAGTGTTGCTGGTATTGTCCATAAATAGTTTGATGGCTTGGGCAGAACATCCTTAACCACTCCCCTACAACCATCTTCTCTGAGCTAGAGGATATGCGCTAAAAAAATAATTCTTCTCATTCAATTTTTTTCTTTTCAAATTTGTCATAAGACTGAAGCAAAGTCCTTCGCAAATTCTAGTTCACGTAGAACATTAAATTTCTGAATTAGAGCTAGTAATATGCAGTATATTTTCCAAGAAAGCTCAAATATTCACATTTAATGTCCTTTAATGTCAAATTTGATTCAGACCTGCCTCACCTGTAGTTTGTCCCCAAGGTTATGGTGTTGTTGGTTCTTGCTCTGTACTGTAACTACTTTTCACAAAAATGTAACACTCAAGTTTCTTGTTTGTTTATTTTATTTTCAAAGCATGTAGAATTACCTCTCATCACCTTATCATACTTCAACCACAGGAGTGCAAAGAGGGATTAAACCCTCATTTTTTGTTTTCTTTTAAATTGCCCTTGTCAGACAGAGAGCTGGATTAGTAGCTTTTCTTTGTAGGCCTTTATCAACGGTGTTGTGTAAACATCACAGTGTAAATGATTCCTGTGATTCTAGAGACGGTTTAAACCAATGGGATGTTTGGTGGATTTGACATTGTCACTAATTTGTGACATTTTCTTGTGTTTCTTTTGTCTACACATACACATATGTATGTGTATATACAGGATCCAAGATGTTCTATTTTTACTACACCTTCTAATGGTAAAAGAATTGAGAAAATTCTAAATGTTTTAAATATGGATAAAATATACACCACCATGTTTAAATATGACTAAGACACTTCCTGTCTCACCTTTTAGATTTCTATTTACAGCCCACATCAGCAATATTAACAGAACTGTGATCATTGTCGGCCTCAAAACACTGGATTTACACTTCTTGCCTCATGCTTCCCATATCCAGACAAAAACCCAGAATTTTTTTTTTTTACCTTTCCACACAAATCTTTGACCTTTCTGTGTGGCAGTTAAAAATTGCTCAGTTGCAATAGCATTGTTCATATTTGACTTAAATATTCTTGCCGGCCCAAAAGATACTCCTTGCACACCTCATGAGCAAAAAAGGTGAGGGAGGAGCCCAGAACTGCTACAAATCAGCAGCCTTGAGAGAGCAGATGGGCGTTAACAAACTCATCAAGGGGCCAAACTAACAATAAAAAGACTTGTCTGCTGATGTACTCTTGCACTCTGCCTCCAGACTCATCAGAGCCTGTGCCCTGCTCCAGAAAGAGGGAAGGGGATAGAGAGTGAGCAAAGGATACTGGCAAAAGGGAAGAACCATGTCCGATCCTTCAACTAACATGAGGCTACGGCTGCCACTGTTATGCATCATCTTGGAGGTCATCCTCATCATCCTCTTTGGAACACTGGTGGAGTATAACCATGACACTGATGCCAAGCTGTGGAATAAAAACAAAACTGATCCTAGAAATGATTACGAGAATGAGTTCTACTATCGTTATCCCAGTAAGTGACATAAAATGATGTGTAAAAGGGCTAGTAAATAGGGCTGGATTTTTATATATTCAGCATTCATTGTTGAGAAGATATTTGTGGATTTGATACGATCATATCATTGGGTAATAATTAAAAAAATAACGCAGATCAATAAATCTATTGAGTTTGCCAGCAGAAACACAGATGCGGTGCCTTTTAACTTGATACCTCAGGAATGTGTTTGATTGGGTAAATTGCAGACACACATTGGCCTAAACTGTGCTACTTGTGTTTGAGCAGTCTGACAGGTTTAAGTGAAGCATGTTTACCTTTAAGAATTTGATCTCTTCAAAAGCTTGATTTATTATTTGTTTTGTGCTTGCCTTTGTGCAACTGTCGTCACATTTTAACTATAGTTGGATTTCCCATCCATCTCGCTTTACTAAACCCAAGTCTCGTATTTTAATCTCTGCGATTTGCACTAAACGTGCCCTGACATACAGACTTCACTTAACAGATTTAACAGAACGCTACATAAATAAGGTAGGAATATAACAAAATAACAAAAGAAAGGGACAAATCCCTTGGCAAAGAACAGTGATTTTGTTGTGTTGTGAAAGGCTTCTCTTCTGTACAGTATTTGGTCACTGACCTTCATCTTTATATACTGAGTCAGTTGAAAAGAGGGGCCATGGGAGTGGTTCTGCTTGTCACTGCTAAACTGCAGGGCACATGACTAAACAACAGGTGTCACATGAGAAACTACTCCATTCAAGGGTGTAGATCACATCTTTATATATATTGTGTGCTTAAATACAATAAATTATAATGTATTATAATCATTCGAGAGGTCTCTGTAGGCCATGGTTTAATTTGTTTGCTTTGTGAGGATACAAATACATTTCTTCAGTTCAAATTTCACAGTTCTTGGATCAAGCCACTTGTTCCCAAACCTGTATGACTTTCTTTCCTCTGTGGAACACAAAAGAAGAGATTTTGAAGAACTTCACACAGTGAAAGTCAAAGGGGTCCAAAACAACTACTTTGGACCCCATTTCCTTTTATTGTATGGACAAAAAACGCAGAGACATTTTTCAAAATGTCTCCTTTGTGTTTTACAAAAGAAATAAGTCATAAATCATAAAAAAAAGTATATTTTTTGGGTGAACTATCCATTTAAAGACTTAATTGTCCTGCAGCAAACTCAGCTTACACATAGAGCTCAGACTTATTTATGGGCTGCCAAATAGGAGTGAGTGTGAGAGATATGTGGGACAGTTTGCCCACAGGGGTCGTGCCATCCTCATTGGTGCCCAGGTCAATGGCCAGTTGCTTGGCAACAGTGTAATTGTGTCAAAAGAAGTAAAATGGGGGAATGAATGGCTCTACACAGAGAAGAACACAGGGGTTAATGTTGGGTTCAGCATACCCATAGTGTAAAATTGGCTCTGAACGGTGCTGCTAAGTACCAATGTCATGAAAAACATATCAGTGATCAATTATAGTCTATGAGAATACTATTAAAAATGTAAAACAATGAGAATGTGAGGAGAAGAATGGAAAAACAGCTAACTGACTGTGTGTTTTAGGTTTCCAGGATGTTCATGTGATGATCTTCGTTGGCTTCGGATTCCTGATGACATTTCTGCAGCGATATGGATTCAGTAGCGTCGGATTTAACTTCCTCATCGCAGCCTTTTCCCTACAGTGGGCCACACTTATGCAGGGCTTTTTCCACGGCTTGCACAATGGCAAGATTCACGTCGGTGTGGAAAGGTAAAACCTTAAACATATGTTTGGATTACAGCTGAACACAGCGCCACCAAGTGGATGTGGTTTGTGACAGCTGACTAAACTTTACAGCCCTAACACACAAGCACATGCACATTTATATTTATAATTACTCAAAGTGAATATGTTTCTTCTGCAGCATGATAAATGCAGACTTCTGCACTGGTTCTGTGCTGATCTCTTTTGGCGCTGTTTTGGGGAAAACCAGTCCTGTGCAGCTACTTATTATGGCCATTTTTGAGGTGACATTGTTCGCCGTCAATGAGTTCATCCTGCTTTCTATCCTTGGGGTGAGTATAGAAACACAATCTGTCTAAAGCACACAAAAATTTAATTTTCAAATTTTGCTAATTGTATTTACATGTAATTTTCACATGAATAAGATTTTCCAAACACTGGACATTGTTTTAAAGGGATGCACTGATATTAAAATTCTGGCCAATAACTATAAGCTGATAATTATTTTCATTTTATGACCAATAACTGATAAATACCGAATTGAAATTCTATGCGGATTTGTTTAAATAAGATTAAAAAAAAACATTATAAAGTAAATTGTTTTAAATGCTTCAAATGCATTTAGGAATAGTATAGTAGTTTGAGAACTGATAAAGATTACATGTAAAGTTAATCTAAATGTAAAAAAAAAAAAGAAAGAGAATATGAACATGCACAATTAAATATCCAAAATCGATAACCAATATATTGTGCTTCTCTAATGTTTGACACATGCTTAATAAAAACAAATCCATGGTTCTGCGGTTTTAGTTCCAATGTGCAACTGGTAGTAAGCGGTTAGATCAGGGGTATCAAACTCATTTTAGGTTGAGGGCCGGATTGGAAAAAAATAACCATGTACAGGCCGAATTAATAATAATAATAAAAAAAAAACCTTAGTGCGCTGATAGTTGCATTAATATTAACCATAAAAACAACAAATTAATTAATTAATTAATTTGCAAGAAAACTAGTACACTTCTCTTTAAAACTGCATTTGTTTTTACAGCAAAAAACTATTAGATTTTTAAAATAATGGTTTATTTAATATTTTTTTTATTAGTGATGTACCCATTTTGATTTTTCATGGCCAATTCCAAACTGGCCGATTCTGATACTGGTTGCAGATTATTTTTTAAAGCAAATTTATTTGTTGTTTGTTCAAAAAATGTGTGTAGTCCTTTGATATTAGAGGAAAACACTACTTTTTTTTTTTTCACAATCCCAACAAAGATGTTGAGCACAAGCAGTTGTTTTTAATTCAAATAATTGTATAATTTCAAGATTAACAGCAAAAACAGTATGGTCTGACTTTAGCTTTGTGAAATTATGCTACATAAGACACAAAACAAAACAAAATCAGCAGATGGACTGAATGAAAATGCAAATTCACTCTCTGACAGTAGGTGGCGCTTATGGAACAGCAGTGATATGTCATTTCCATGGTTACCGCTGTACACAAAGCAGCGCTGCATCGATAAATAGGCTACTACTTTATATGGAGATAAGAGGAAAAGCCATCAAAACTTTTCTGAAGACAGTTCCCTTCAGAGATACATTTATATCAACCCCAGTTTAATAATTATATTATTATTCCTATTTTTCGCGAACAGTGAGCTTGTGCATGGTAGAGTATTTTCTCTGCTGGCGCGTCTGTTCTCCTCTTTGTGTCCGTATTCAGCATGTGCCCGTGTTAACGTCCTGTTTACAGACTTCGTAAATATTTCCACACAAATTAAATGATTACAAAGCACTTTGTTTGCAAGCCCAGAATAAAGATTGACCAAAATAAAACTAAAAAACATTTGGATTCATGACCAGTGGACTAGTGCATCTCTATTTTTTTTTTTTTTAATAGTTCAAATCATCCCCCGGGCCGGATTGGACAACTTTGTGGGCTGTATTCGGCCCGCGGGCCGTATGTTTGACACCCCTGGGTTAGATAAATACAGTGCATCATTAATAGCTCTAACAGAACTAGTTTTTCTACATTATATTTGAGTACTACACATTTACATTTGCTTTATATTTAAATTAAATATCCACAGAAAGAGCTAATGGTCATAAGCTGAAGTTTGCACAAAGAGTTCAAAAACTACATACATATTTATATTCTTACATTTATGATGTTATCAATTGAAATTGGTATCTATAGGCAAATGATGCTGGAGGATCCATGACCATTCATACATTTGGTGCATACTTCGGCTTAATGGTGACCCGTGTCCTGTACAGACCAAACCTGAACAAGAGCCAACACAGAAACTCGTCTGTCTACCACTCTGACCTCTTTGCCATGATCGGTGAGTCACTTGAATAGTTTACATGCCTACAAAATTATGGCCTGTGGTCATCCATGGCTCTTCAAGCCACTAAAGCTTGGGTTCTGCTCAGGTACCATCTATCTGTGGATGTTCTGGCCCAGCTTCAACTCAGCCATTACAAACTACGGGGACCCCCAGCACAGAACCGCCATGAACACTTACTACTCTCTGGCCGCCTGCACAGTGGCTACATTCGCTTTCTCCGCCCTCGTCAACCCAGAAGGCAAATTGGACATGGTGAGCATCCCCTTTTGGTCATCTTTGATATTACATTACAAACTGCAAGATTACAAACGCTCACACAAGCTACTGTATTTTTTCAGGTGCACATTCAGAATGCCGCACTGGCTGGTGGTGTTGCTGTGGGAACAGCTGGGGAGATGATGCTGACTGCATTTGGCTCTATGATCGTGGGATTCCTAGCTGGAACTATTTCAGTCCTGGGATACAAATACCTCACGGTTAGCAGCACACACTTCTCTGACACACAATTGTAAACACCCACACCAATCCCCAGCATCCCATTGGTTGCTCTTTTATGCTCTTTTAGCCGGTTTTGGAGTCGAAACTGAAGATTCAGGACACTTGTGGCATTCATAACCTGCATGGAATGCCAGGAATTCTGGGAGCTGTGGTGGGTGCTGTCACTGCTGCCCTGGCATCCAAGGATGTATATGGAGATGGGTAAGTCAGTAGTTGATATGTAATTATTTGCATAAATAATGATTTGTGATTGTCTTAATGACATCTGTCACACAACATTATCTTTAGTTTAATTGCTTAGTAACAATGTGAATGCAATTTAAACATTATTATTGCTGTATTCTTTATATATATTGTTATTTTAAATTTTACTTAATAAGGTAAATATTTTGCCGTGTGTCATGGCCGAAAATATTGCAGAACTCATTCTGTGTGAGAACAGACACTTATTTGCCTCTGTATCCAATCTTACACAGATTGCAAAGAGTTTTCAGTAATATTGAAACTGGAAAATGGAACCCAGAATCTAAGGGAGGTTTTCAGGCTATCTCCCTGGTCGTCACATTGGGAATTGCTCTGTTTGGTGGTCTAGTTACAGGTGGGTTAGTTGTAAAGTGTGGTGAGTGCATGGTTGTCTGACTGCTGGTTTCTTCTTGAACCGTGCAGTTTGATGCAGGTCATTGTTATATGGACATACAGTCTTTGCAAAGATGTAGAGAAATAACACAGTTATAACAGCACATCTGAAATGTAGGAGAGCTTTAAAATAAAAAAAAATTACCTCTGTGAAACTTCTTACATAAATTGTGTTTGCGAAGGTGGTTCGGGTCGATCAGCTTGTTCTAACTGACTGTCATTATCGCACTAACTACAACAGAACGTTCAGACAGAGGTTGTAAACAGGTGCTGCAACAATGTAAATTATAAGAAAAATTAGATTTTTGAACATTAAAAATTAAATAATGTAAACCTATATTCGAATAGACCTAATCTGTAAATGAGCATAATAAAATAATGCAAATTTTTTATCTCTGCATAGATGCTACTGCACACCGTCAGTGTTAGATTGCGCCACACACAGGAAAAAATATTAACAAAGCAAAGTCTGAATAAGTGTATGGATAAAAGAAAAAAACAGAGTATGGAAAAACAGACTATTGCCCCTATTCGGTCTTCTAAAATATAAAATTAAAGGGTTAGTTCACCCAAAAATGAATTTTCTGTCATTAATTACTCACCCTCATGCCGCACGACCCTCATTCATCTTTGGAACACAAATTAATATTTTTTTTATTAAATCCAAGAGGGGTTTTTTTTATCCCCCATTGAAAGCAACTTAACTGACTTAATTCAGGGAAGAGACAGAATTGTTGAATAAAGTTGTTATATTGGTTTTGTTTTTGCACACAAAGTGTTCTCGTCGCTTTATAACATTAAGTCACATGGACTATTTTAACAATGTCTTTACTACTTTTCTGGACCTTGAATGTGGTAATTATGTTGCTTTCTATGGGGGATAAAAAATTTTTTAAAAAACAGTTGGATTTCATCAAAAAAAATATTAATTTGTGTTCTGAAGATGAAAGGTCTTATGGGTTTGGAAAGATATGAGGGTGAGTAATTAATGATAGAAATTTCAGTTTTAGGTGAACTAACTCTTCAACCCCAATGCACTGTTTAATTTCTGGCGACTGGTCAATTTGACCCAAGTTTGGGTCAAATTCACCCTAACTGGGGAAAACAATTCCCCAAAAATCACACTATGAAAAAAACATACAATCATGTTTAAAGTCCCTGTGAACTGGAAGTTGCAAACGACTTTTCTCCAGTATTGTGATGTATTTCCAAGTGAAACAGAATACTGAATAGAGGGCAGGGTTTTATTTTAGCACTCCTCTCCATCTCTCGCTCATAGCAGACTAACCGTTGGAGGGGAGTGGTTTAAGCGTTTTCAACCCAAGCCGTCAAAATGATGTCATTAGAGAAGGGGCACCATTGCAGAGGGGAGGAGCATTTTCAGATTTTGATTAAATATTACGAAGCCAAACAATTTTTTTGTGTGGATTGACTTGCACGGATAAATTACCACAAAACTAGCAATTTGAGCTAACAAAATAAATAAGGTCAGTTTTGATGTCATGTGTACTTTAAATAATTAACTTTTAATATCAATACTTTTCATACATTACAAAAAATAAATATCTGAATTTATGATTTATAAAAAAAAAATTAACCACTATTTTTAAGACTGCCCCTCCCCCGACCTGTGGGACATTTACCATTATACATTTATAACACTAATATCTTAGTCTTAACCTAAAGTAATACTGACAAACTATATATCATTTGAAAGCTTTCAGACTCTAATTTTCATATTTGGTGACTGATTTTAAAAGGAAATGACAGCAACAGATAAATAGCGATAGATTCTTCATTTGTGATGCGGTGCCAAACTTTAACACACGCTCTGATTCTTTCCGTATGTTTTTTATGTTTTAGGGATCGAATTCAAATCAAATATTAACATTACTTCTTCTGAATAGGATGTCTACTTCATAAATATTTTGAAAAGTATGGAAAATATGGTTCAGATCACTCAAACCATATATGGAAATCGAAGAGTCGCCGGTGGAGTCTGGATGTCATCTAGTGAAAAAGTTTGGTACTGCGCACAAAAAAATCTTACTAAAACTTCTTCTGAGATATCAACCTAAAATTTGGCACAGAACTTGTTCAGATATTTTACTTTGTTTTAGAGTTGAACATGTTTTGTAAAATATATATTATATATTTTAAATTTTCATAAACAAACTTCTATAAATTTTTTAAACTTTACTTTTACTTTTTTTAACTTCTAAAGTAATCTGTGAAGTGTTCCCTTTAAGTCTGTGCTCTGAAGTATTCAAGATTTTTAACAATTTAAGTTAGAAAAGTCATTTGTGCGGTCCATATAAGCTGCGAATGCTCTGCATCATTGGCAGTGCGTATGTAACTGTCCGTAATTTATTTATTTGCCAAACGATGGTAATTTTCTTTAGTGTTTCTTTCTGCCAGTTCCGGAGACTTCCGGGTAAGCTGATCTACAGTAGCTTTTGCGCCTTCGTGCTTTTGTTATGGAGCGTCATCAATGTAGCACGTTCTCATTGGTTTTCTGGCCTATGGCGAATTTCATAAGCAGGTTAAGCTGTGAGCTGATAGGTTGCCCAAGAGGAAAAATTAGCTGCTGCCAGATCTCGATCACCGAAAATCATATTGTATTTGATACAGAACTAACTTAACCAAATGGGGGGAAAAAATCATAACTAAAACTATTTTCATAGTATTTCAGTTTCTCCATAGGGATTTTTTAATGAAAACTTATAAATTGTTTAAGACAGTCCTACTGTAACCAAAGAGTATAGAAGTTCTTTGCTGTAACTAGGCCTATCAGAGGATGTTAATCGATAGTCTGTGCATTTGTTAAAGTCATCACTTTGCATAATTTCAACTTATTTTTTAAAGAATACTGATATTTTTTATTTATTATAGCCTACTTATATTAATTATAATTACATTTTATTTATAATAGGCTGCTAATACTAATTATGTTATACTTATTTTTAATTATTAATTTAAAAAGTACTGGCATACATTTAAATTGACGCAATGGTGTTTTTTATTTGTCGTGTCCGATTTAGATCTGTCCTTTTTTTACAGTCTATGGTCTATCTTTTAAAGGTGAAGTATGTTGTTTCTGTGACACTAGTGGCACCTAGCGGATTACAAAAATACAGCATATTTTGCAAGCGCACCTTTCGCATGTTGCGCCCCCGTCGACTCAAACATCACAAAAGCTTTTATGGTTGCTTGTGTAGGCCATCTCAGGTAAAGGTAGACTACTCTCAATAAAAGGTCCAACATATTAGAAATACTTTTCGCTGTGTTGCTATTTGTCATGAGCAAGCAAATGAGTAAACTAACAATGTCTAGAGAGAACGCAAGCGTCTCGCTTATTAGCTATAAACTCATTCAACATAACTGCATTGGCTAAATTTTTTACATGACGCACTACCCAGCATACCCGGTTAAGAAAGTCACCGCTCGCCACTGATTTTCATATCTATGCTCAAAAAGTGGGATAGATAATTAACAGGTAAAACAACCTATATTTCCACAAACTTTGAAAATAAAAAGCTGTTAAACACAGTAAGACACTGGCACTTCAGTACTAGAGTTGATGAGTTCTGATGTATAACACAGAAGTGTTTTGTATTTTTGTTCTGTAGTTGATTTTGAATGGCTGTCTATATGGGTCAAATTGACCCACGAACAGTATGAGCGTATAAAATTTCTGTATGCACATTTCACAACACATCAGCATGTTGAAACTTTTACCCTAAATGAGAAAAAGTCACAAAATTTCAAGAAAAACAATGTAAGTTAGATAGTATTTCAGATATATTGAAAAAAAAATGCCTTAGAGCATTAACATATGCGGGTCAAATTGACCTGCGAACACTACCAAAGGAACTGAAATTTAGTGTGTATATGTAAAAACACAACAGCGTGTTGAAAGTTTGCATGCATGTTCATGACCCTAAATGAAAAAAAGTCACAAAATTTCAAGAAAAAAAACAAAACAAAAAAACATAGGTTAACTGATGTTTCCTACAACTAAAAAATCAAAACAAGTCAAATTGACCCGCAACAGTACACAAGGGTTAAGAATGTCTAAAAAGTTTAGTGATCCTTTAGTGATTGTCAAACACGACTGAATGAATTCAAGGTGCACATTTTCATTATGCAAAACTGTTCTTCACTAAAAGAATGTTTACTGAATTGCCAGACCCACTCAAACCAGAAACAAATAAAGGAGCAAACGGTCATCTAAATCAGACTGTACTTTGCCGATTGGGGATCACGCAAAACAAAACCACATTTACAGTATTAAGCTGATGTGTCAGAGGTGAATATATGCAGGTTTTCATCATCACTTTGAGAAAATCAATGGGAAAAACCTGAGAAAATAACAATATTTACAGATGACTGAATTATATAATGCTGAAAATAATGCTCTATGAACTAACTTGGGAGTCAGAAATAGAATGGGGCATCAGTTTACTGTCGGAGATTTGTTGTGTTGCGCTGTGCCGCATCCAGTGTAGACCAGCATCGCTGATTATAATGGGTTCTGTTTGCTTTTAAAATTAATTAAACAATTAAATTGTTAAATCAGTTATTTTTATGAAAATTAATCAAACTGAATTTAATCATCATGACAGCTAGGTTGTTAATACTTTCCTGTGTATACATGTGTGTGCAGTATATTGTGACTTGTTTACCTCAGAGTAACAGCAATATGTGTGTGCACTCTCAGGGTTCATTTTGAAGCTGCCAATCTACGGTGCTCCTCCAGATACTCACTGCTTTGAGGATGGACTCTACTGGGAGGTAAAGACTTTCTGATACCATGTTTATATTATTTTACATTTTATACTAGATTTTGTGTTTTTCAAACAAAGATTCCTTGACAAACCATGTAATTATTAGGCATTATTAACCTAATGTGCAGTAAAGGATTGTCATTATTAGGACACATAAAACTATGAGAACTAAGTTGAACAATGAATGTCTAATATGCAAAGAAAGTATCTCAAACAATACTTGTTTTGTGTTGTAATGAAATGTGTCTGTTTCAGTTGCCTGGGGAGGAGGAAGGTCACAATGAGCTTCACGAAGTGGCCACACCAAACGAAGTGGAAAAACTCAACAGCTAAATTACCTGCTTTCACCTGTTTGCATTTGTTCATCTGTCACCTGTGATGTTCTCTGCAGGTGCAGTTTATTTTACTGACTTTTGTGCCATTATTATTGTCAACATACCTGTGATTCCCTATAACACCACTAGATGGTGGTGCAGAGCTGCGAATGGCCACAGCGCCGAGACAGAGGTCAAGCTGATTATTCACATGATTAGCTCTTAGAAATATTTGTTATTTAAGTTTTTTTTTTTTAGAGGAGAATCTGCAAAGGGATGTATGAGGAATTTTTGTATTCATTTGATGTAATTTTTCCTCCTAAAAATTAATGTGAAATAAAGAAATCATAAATAGCTGTAATATTTCAATGTAGTTAATTTAACATCTCCTGTGAACACACATTTTATGTCAGACAACGGTTGTTTTCTGGATTATTTGTTTCACACAGATTAGAAAAACTGTGAATATGGAACACTGATAAACAGGTTTTAATGGGAAATTTGCTAAAATTTGGAGTGAGAAAATATTTGGATTGATGCAAGATGTTAAATGTATATAGTTACATGTTTATGTTTTTGAAAAAAAAAAAGGAAATTAGAGGACAAATACGTTTTTCTTTACATGGATTATTTCTACCCAGCCTAACCTGCGTTTGAACATCTAAATAAATTTTTCAAAGATTTATATTGTTGAAATGTCATGTTTTAAATGAATTGTTAACCTTTGGAGGGTGTGTATGTGTGTGGTGATAATACACTATGTTTTTTGAGACGGTAATGTTTTTTTTTGTTTTTTCTCTCTCCAGAACGTAAGTGATTTTGGCAAAGTCACGCGAGCATTCATTTTACATTCAGCTCAAAGATAAACAACGACGTCAAATCAAGCTAATTCCTAGTGAAAGCGCCGTTTAAATCGAGAATACTTAATGGCGCCCAGCCTACAATCACTGCGGAAAGGGTTAACGAAGAGTCCAGATGGTCTCCGTCGCGTAATTAGCACAGTTTCACTTTCTAGGATCAAACGGAGAAGAGAAAGTGGGGGTCTTATTTTGATAGCACGTTATTAGGAGCGCCTGGAGCTCGCGGGCTGTGCGAGGAGCAGCTCTACGCCCCTTTTCATTCGCGCAGAGCGTCTTTTACAGAGACGGCGCCGCGGCGTGAACCAGCGCCAAGGTCTTTTCCCAGGCCTCAGACAGGTGGACAGCTGGGATGTGAATAGGCGCTAACGCTGAAGTGCTTAATTGCGCTTTATAATCACCAAAAATGAAGAATACTAACTGCACGTAATGTGGTATTTACATACTTGATTTGTTTGTGTGTTTTGTATGAAATTGAGCTTTAAAGGTTTCAAAATGAAACTGCTGGAGGTTGAAGTCCACGTGATAGACTTTGATTAATTATAGTGCTTATAGTCTGCAGTTGTTAAAAACTAGTGTCATCAAGCTAATTTTAGGACAATTTTTGGTCAGGGAAAAAAAATCTCCCCCAAAACGTTCTTTATTGGTTCATATTAGGTTTTTATGTCGCTGTAACCTTCTGAGAACATTGTATTATGGTTACACAAAATCTAAAGAACCTTTTAAAAATTCCTATAACATTAATAAATAGTTGCCAAAAAATAACCATATGAAAATGTTAGGGGAATGTTCTGTATTTGTTTGGTATACCTACTTTCAGCAAAACACCCGAATCAGGAACCAATTCATTTGAGAGTTTATCTATCCATTTTCTCCTATCTCTGAAGGGTCTTCAGTGGGAGTGTGTGCCGAGGGGAAAGTCCTGTGTGTGCTCTGAAAGCCAGTCTGTATAGGGAGAGTGCCTGTCTTTAGCTCACTTTAACAGGATTACAGGCAGGCTGTGCTCAGGGGCCATGGTCCCTTTCAACCGCAGGCCTCCCTCTGATCAGTGCTCACACAAACAGCACAACGAGAAAAATAGAGAGAGAGCTAGTGGATTACAAATTCAATGAAGCTACCTTGCATATATTCATTTGACATTTCTTTAAAGATAACAGAAATTTTAGTCCATTACAAGATGAACTTCTATTGTAATCTTAGGGAATTATTTCTACCTAATCAGAGTTTCACAGACCGTAGCCAGATTCATTCAGTTATATTAACCTGTAATTTTGACTTAAACTAGTTAATTTAGATTCTTTAACTTTTTTGATTGCACAGTTTACAGAACAATAAGACTGCTAAAATCACACACTATGGGCTTTAACAAAGCCCGTTGTGGTCAGGAAGTTTTCTGTCAGGAGAAATTGGTGCTTGTGTGCTTAAGTGCTTATTGGTTCCCATGTTCTTCGCTTAGGCTAGCGAAGGTGTTTGGATCTGAATGGAAACGAGCACAACAGAATCAGGCTAATATGGTCACAGTGGAGCTCACACCTGCTTCCGCCAGCAAAGGGCAGCAAAGTTCAAGAGGTTCATTAAGCGGAGAGCAGAGCAAGAACAAAATGAACAACAAAGCCGCGAGAAAAGAAATACCAACTTAGGAGGCGGCCAATGGTGATTTTCATCATTAAGAGCAAAAAACTAATCAGATAAAAAAAAAAAAGCCGGATATCTTCAATCCCACAAAAACTGACTTTAAACTCATATTTGTTTGGTGATTAAGGGATTTTTGCTCTTGCAAGCCCTCCCTCAGGGCCCATTACATTCAAAGGAACACAACAAAAGCACTGACAGCATCCTTAGGGAGAGAGGGTGGCTGGACACAGAGGGGACAAAAGCCCTTTACCGACCCCCTCGCGATCCCCCCCCTGGCCAAGCACATCCACACGCATGCTTGACATTGTGAGAGGCGTGAACCTTGAGGTCAAAGGTCAGTTTGGGTCAAGTGGGGTGAAGCCATCATAGAGTCTTAATTGACTTGGTGCTGTTGAATGAGGACGTGACAGTGGAGGGACTCTAGCTAGCTCAGCTGACAGAATGGGTCACTATTAATGCTTAAATGAAGTGTGTCTTGGGCCACGTATAGGCATGATCATGACAAGAAAAATTAGTAAATCTTGACTTATGATCGAGAAATTTTACTTAAATGATTTGAGAGATTTACAGTTGTTTACAGCGGATCATTCACTTGCTCTTATATTTATAGGAAACATCCCTTTGGCAAATGAATGAAACTAGGGATGGACAATATTAAAATTTATTCTTATACCAAAAAAAAAGAAAGAATTTTTTTCTGTTTTTTTCAAGCTGATGACCAGTAAATAGCAAATATTATAAATCTATTTTGCTTTGTTAAAAAAAGTAATTTAAAACACTAAAAATAAACTTAAATAATTTGTATGCTTCAAGTGAATTCAGGCATATATATATATATTCCATGGGATAACGATTTAGATTATAATTGTTAAATATTTAGAATATTAAATTAAAATATTTATTTTTATATTAAATTAAATATTTTAAATTTTTGCTATTTAAATCTTAGGCAGAAACAAGTAAAAAATGATTAAATATTCAAATAATGGCTGATAAATATCAAATATCAGCCAGTATGATGATAAAAAAGTTATCAATACGGGGCCGATATACACTATCACAGGTCACCTCTTAAACTCACCATTATGTATTTCAGCTTATGGAATGGTAGATTATCATATTATAGAGTTCAGTGTCAGACATAAAACACATTTTTCAAAATAAATAAATAAATAAAGATAAAGAAAGCAGTAGCTATTTCAAGTACAAGGAAGATTTTGCTTGTATCCATTTGGGGATGATTCATTGGGTATAGAGAGAAAAAAGACAGAGAGGGAGAGCTGAGAGATGCTGTGTGACTGGGTTTTGCAACAAAAACTAATTCTCTCCTATTTACTCCTTTCCTCTACATCCCTTAAGCAAATTCAGTCAATGCTGTTTTATCAGATGCCAATTTGCATGATGGCAACAAGCCACAACAGACTTGCAGCTGCACCACATACACACACACACACACAAACATAGGCTACACAGAAACATATAGCCTACCACCTTCCTAAAAAACACAACTCCAAATAAAAACACAAAGATAGACATAAAACACACTTTAGACACAAAATGTCACAGAGTGAATGTCTTACACACCAGCAAATCACACATTTACACACAAATCAATGCATTCGCTGTCTCTCCTCTCGCTTTTCTCTCTCACACGATTCACACCCCCTCCGCACCTTCTCATCATAATTAAAACAGGAGGTGTCTCCACAATGCTCTTTTGTCTTAGTGCAGCACGGTGAGAGAAAGGAGTCCGGTGGCTGAATATTAATGAGACAGGGTGTCCGTGGATGGGCTGCATGAGCAAAAGAAAAAAAACCCAAACAAACAAACAAAGGTACTATTTTTCTCCTCCTACGCTTGTGGAAGGATACATCATGTGCCAAAACACCTCCGGCCACTCAGGGTTGCCAGCGGTGGGGAAATGAGCACTATGCATTGAGAGAATGAGTAAGAGGTGTAATAGGGTGCTGGACTAGTAAAAATGCAGTGAATGGGTGATTGTGTGACCTCTTTTAGCCACTAGGTGGAGCTGAGTGAGCTTTGAGAGAGAGAGCAGGTGCTTGCTTTTCTCTACAGTAGGCTACCTGACTGAGCTTCACCTATGTTTAGCTGCTATACTAAACAGTATCTACAGATGGATACACATGCCTTGGTCTCTGATTTAAATACAGTGTAGGGGTCTATATATATATATATATATATATATATATATTTCTGTGCGGTTTCTTTTCGCCCTCAAAAATCATTCAGCATCTTCGAGAACATCTGATCAATGCTTTGTTTTTATAGGTAGGCTACACATATATAACTTTTTGTTCTTATAGGCCTACTGTATAAACGTGTCAATGGTAGTGTCCATGATAAATAAAAGGACAAATCTTTTAAAAATCTGGTTTAAAACATGTGACAAGTTCTTAGAGCTTTGGTTTCATATGGATTTGAAAAATTACCATTTTCAAAAAACGTTTCAATTAAATTATTCATAGGCTAAATGAAAAATGTCATGTGGTGTATCCATTAAGAATTTTTTCTTACACCTTCAATACATGTGCGTTTGTACACATCTTTATTTCCTTAAGTTATTAAAAAAATAATGATGCGATAATTTATGTATTTATATGCATTTGGCAGATGCTTTTATCCAAAGCAACTTACATTTAAGGTACATATATTTCTATCAGGGAATCAAACCCATGGCCTTAGTGTTGTGAGCCCCATGCTCTACTGTTTAAGCTACATTCATTTATAAATATAATTTATTATTAAATAGCTATTCAAAATTTTAAAATTCATATTTTTAAATAAATTAATAGATCCTGACAAAAAAATGTATATGTATATCATGTGTAACCAATGTTCCTTAAAAGAAACACACACCTCCAACAATGAATGCAATAAATGCATGTTTGCAGGCATCGAATCACATACGCAACCACACAGTCGCACAATGCCGTGAAATTGTTTCTTTTTCTAGCTTTTAAGCGCTCAAAGAGAAACACACACACAAACACTTGCGAGCATACTTTCAGTGTTGCCATGCACATCTCTCACACACACTTTCTCACACAGCTACTTCCTGAGGAGGCATTTTTAAAGCTGAGAGGTTGGATGTCTATCTTTGGCTCTCAGTTCTAAGCGCCCTGTGTGAGTGTGTGAGGGGCCTGTATATGAGCAAACTGCCGCCTACTCCGGCCATGACCCACAATTCCTCACAATGCCCCCATTCTCTGGACTGAAAGGCTCCATCAGCCACAGGGGCCAGCTCTCTGGAGGGGATACGACGCCTCCCAGGATGGCATACAGAGACGGGCATCGCTGCCAGGAAACCATGGGCCTGGCGGAAAGAGCCAGCAAAGGCGATGATGAGAGAAGAGAGAGAGAGAGAGAGAGCGCACAGAGAAGGCCGGCATACAGAGAGATAGAAGGATGTGCTTGCCAAGAGATGCCAAGCGTTTTGTATATGCCAGTGCCACTCAAGCCTCATTAGCCTGACTCTTTGTGCCACACTGCTCTCTGCTGTGAAGGGATGTGCAACTCGCTTGCCCTGACAGAAGCATCGGATTCTGGGTTTGTGTCGATAAGTCTGGATCTAGACCTGGAAACGAGACTGGAATATAGCTGTCACTTTATTATTTAAATATATAAATTATTTGTATTAGGCAAAATGTATCTGACCATTAAAACACTAGTGTTAAAATGTAGTTTATTTTTTTATAAAAAAAAATTTTCTCTTTTAAATATATATATATAATTAGAGTTCGGTCAGGCACATTTTATTTGACCATTCAAGCACAAGTGTTAATATTAAGTGGTGTTTTTTAAAATATAAATAATTCTATCAAGCACATTTTATTTGACATGCAAATCAAGCAGTAGTGTTAATTTTTAGTGTTTTTTAAAAAAATACAAAATAATTACTGCCAGACACATTTTATTTGAACATTCAAGCACTAGTGTTAATATTTAGTGTTTTTTTTAATATAAAAATAATTCTGTCAGGCACATTGTATTTGACCATTCAACACTATAATGTTAATATTTAGTGTTATTTTTAAATATAAATGAAAAAAAGTAAATAAACTAGGGTGGATAAAAACAAAACTCAATCAAGCAATTTTCTTATTCAAAAATGGATTATTATGAAATTAACTATTATTGCTAAGCATGATTTTAAGGTAAAATGTACATTTGTGAAAGGACATTCTTAACTTCTTAAAACAATGGAAACTGCTGATAAAAACCTATTAAAAATAATAAAAGTTATTTCAATTTAAAAACTCTATCAACATTGCAGGACTGAAAAAAAGTCTTTTAGATGTTTCTTTTGAACAGACACGTTTTTTTTTTTTTTTTTTTTGGCTGTTCTTTTTAATAGAAATTGAATTTGAAGCACATGTTATTGATAAATAATGTATCTCAGAGTTTTTAGCTCTTTATTTTCAAGATTAATTTCTGCAAAAGGCTCCAGTAAACAAACAACCCTGGTGGTTGCCAATAAGCACGCACACACATCCCAGAGTGCCCTGGTGAAATCTTTATGTGAAAAGGCACAGGTCAGCCTTATCAAAGAGCCCAGGGGCCGTTAGGGGCAGGACAGCCTGGCAGGGGGGTAAAGGGGGTCCAGGTGGGGCATTAATCTTGGGGAGGATTAATCTAATAATCTAGTGATCCAATGATGAATCAAACTTCAGAGCTTGGTCTGAATCTCTACAGCTCCAATTAACTCCAAGGGAGGGAGAGGCTGATGGACAAGTCTATTATTGGCATCTGAGAGACACTGTGAAAACTGAAAGAAATCAAAGGAAAAGTGTTCTAGAGAATTACGCCCACGCCGAGTGAATACACAGAACATGCATGACTGGCTCAATTGTGCCCTTTTAACATTTTCCTCTAAAACCCCAAATCGCCAGGATATATATCGCAAACGACAGCATGGTGGGGAGCAGTTTATGTGTCTTCGCCAATCCCAAGGCAAGCATTGGCGATTGCATGAAAAACACAACTGGGCAGTTGAAAAAAAGATTTGGAATTCAAGATTAATTAAATTGAATTAAATTTACACAGTTTATCTCAGCCTCTGAAAGCCATTACATGTGCACAAAGATTAAAATGCTTTCTTTAACATGAATCAAGCTAGTTTGATGACCAAATCTATTTTTCCCCGACTTTCGCTTGCTCAGCACAGAGACAATAATTGTGGGAAATCCTGCTGGGTCTTTTATTTTAATTTAACGAAACAAGCTATGCTGGGTAACTGGCATAATGGCAACTCTGGATCATAGTTTTGAGCTCTATCAACAACAATCATATATTTAAAAAATAGAAATATTCAAACATACAAGCTAATAAATCCAGGAAAATAAAGGAGAAATCCATTCCTTAAAGCATGCAAAGTACAAAGTCAATGGATCAAATGAACATAATCAGTTTTGTGTTTTTGAGTTAATATTGCTAAAAACGAGCTGCTCGCATAACATTGCATGGCTGACATTGACCTGTTGTTGAAGAGAAGGCCATCAGCCTATAGGGCCATATGTTAGAGAAGAGGACCCTGTCCCTCACCTCTGACCTCTGGCTAATTGGAGGCTTGACCCTGTTAGGCAAGGACAAGCAGGTCACAAGGATAGTGGGGCGTGCTAAGGGAGGGATATGCCCCGAGGGCACACCCCAGGGACACCTCCTTATGTTTAACATCCACCTTATGACTGATTAAGGATATGTCCATCCCACTGTGAGGTTAAACCAACATTCATATATCAGTTCATTCATGGCTGCCCCAAAGCCATTTATGTGAATCAGCTATGGTATATTATGAACTTCCCTGCTTAAACTAACATCACCATAATTTGATAATGATCACAAACAAAAAAATCTTCATACTACAGAAAACAAAATACTAAAAAGATTATTGATGCTCTTCTCAGTGAAAAGAAATGCTTTAATGGACTAGCATTTCAGATTTTCTTTAATTAAAATGCATCCCCTCTGTTTGCCATGTAATTAAAAACAAACGATGCAAATCTTTACGTTTTTTCAGAACATTTCTAGTTTATGAAGCCTCTCTATCTTTCTTTGTCTCTGTCACGCACAGTAAAAAGTGTTTTCATAATTATAACAACATCTTAGTTACCATTGACATTTTTCATTTATACTTAATTTTTTTATGAGTTCCCAGATTTTCGAATCAATTCTCATTGTCATCAGTAATACAATTTGTGAGAGTGTCACTGCAGGTAAATTTTCATAATTAAAAATATTTGTTTTATTTATCGGATTTTTTTTTTCAATAGTTAATATCCATGTACACAACACTAGACTACAAACGTGCAAGCTTATCTCTTTCACAACCTTGTTTTCATTGGCGAAATTGTTAAAAATGGCGTCTGCCGCGAATAAGGTAGGCCTGTGTACTTTTCACGAACAGCGGTTGTGATGGAATTATGATGGGTTTTCTCTGCGACCAGTCAGAAACAGTGAATATTTAATCATGAGTGTTCATGATCCTGTGATGTGTAATGCCAGTGGCAGGCTATATAATTCCTAAGCTTGTTATTTGGGCCTCTTGTGCGCTCTCCACTCCCAGCTGCCAGTGAGCAGCACCGCTTGTTATTCTTTTCAGTAGTATAAGGGATGAGAAAAACAAAATGCCATTGGCAGCTGTTTGTTTATGGTTTCCCACGACTCCGTGCCAATTACCTCACGTCCTTTAGTCAGTCGCTTGTCGTCTCTCATTAGCCACCCTTCGGTTGACATGAACCCCGGGAAAAAGTGTATAGGCGAGCCCACGCTTAAAGGGTTAGTTCCCCCAAAAATGAAAATAATGTCATTTATTACTCACCCTCATGTCGTTCTACACCCGTAAGTCCTTCATTCATCTTCGGAACACAAATTAAGATATTTTGATTAAATCCGATGGCTCAGTGTGGCCTGCATTCAAAGCAATGACATTATTTCCTCTCTCAAGATCCATAAAGGTACTAAAACATATTTAAAACAGTTCATGTGAGTTCAGTGGTTCTACCTTAATATTATAAAGTGACCAGAATACTTTCTGTGCGCCAAAAAACAAAATAACGCCTTTTCAACAATATAGTGATGGGCCGATTTCAAAATACTGCTTCGAAGCTTTACGAATCGAATCAGTGATTCGGATCTCCTATCAAACGGCTAAGCTGCTGAAATCACGTGATCACGTGGTGCACTGATTCGATTTGTAAAGCTCCGAAGCAGTGTTTTGAAATCGGCAATTTTGCACAAAAAGTATTCTCGTCGCTTTATAATATTAAGGTAGAACCACTGAACTCACATGAACTGTTTTAAATATGTTTTTAGTACTTTATGAATCCTGAGAGAGGAAATGTCATTGCTTTGAATGCAGGCCTCACTGAGCCATCGGATTTAATCAAAATATCTTCATTTGTGTTCCGAAGATGAATGAAGGTCTTACGGGTGTGGAACGACATGAGGGTGAGTAATAAATGACATTATTTTAATTTTTGGGTGAACTAACCCTTTAAGCGTGGTGTATTATCTAGCTATCTTCACTTCGTTGGCAAATGCTCTTCTTGCTCTGGAATACAGCGTTTCACTATACCTCACTCCGCTCCAGGCCTTTGACACAAAATAACTCTAAAAATATTAAGCTTCTTTGCCACACCATAGGTTTTCGCTGCATGTGGATATTTGGGGATTCAAATGTCTTTAAATCTGCAAATTGAATCTTTAAAGCACCAGAAGCCTGTTACAGTACAGGTTGTTGCACGAGAATAACAAAAGTTGTTTGTGCAACTTAGTTATCCTATGGCATCAGGTTTTAAGAATTACAAGTTAGTACATTTGTAGATTTCAGGTGAGAAGTTATACAATAGCCTATGATGTCCTCTTTTTGCCTCATTCAGGAGTTTAATTGCCTGCATTTTACACTCTGTAGTCTTCCTATATTTTTTCACTCTTTAGATGTTTTACTACTGGTGTAAAATTAACAAACATGAAATTAAAGCTGTCTAATTGTTTGTCCTGAATAAATGGCTTTTATTAATTTATCAATGCACAAAAATCTATTAATTTAAGTGGCCCACCCTGCATCATAACTGCATGTTTTTATTTTATGTTGCCTATCTAGTATTTTTTTGCAGCAGAATTGTACAAAATCTTTTTTTTTTCTGTTTTAATGGCATTTTCTTAGTAGCTAAAAATGTGCCTTCGTCCTACAGCAACTTATGCTTGGTTTATTTCACGTTTATTTCACGAAATTTTAAAAAGCTAAATAGATGAAGTACAAAAAGGTACCGATACTGATAAGTTACCAGCTGGTTACAGTTTGCATTCAAACGAAAATTTCAGATCAACATAATTTATTTTAACATTTGATACATTATTGATGTGTAGCCTTTGTTATTTTTAATGGTGTACATTTGTAACTCCAAAGTAAATGGAGTAAGTAAAAGTAAATGAACGCACATAAAACCTTTGTATATGCCAGATAAATTAACAAATAATAATTTATCTGGCATATACAAAGGCCATCCAACCGCAACGAATATTATAACGAAAATATGCCTTTAAATGGATATTTACGTTTCAGTCACTTGTAAATGAGTCTGCATCTCCCTCCCAATCACAAACCTTATTTGCGTTCAGAAAATCACTGTTTTTTTTTTTGGCTCACTCTGATTGGCTGGAACGAATATCAGCGGGTCCGTGAATGATCTCATTGCCTTCATTTACTATTTTCCGGTTTTTAATTGGGTCCTGCAGTGTATAGAATGCACACAGTCCAGTCGAAGAGGCGCAGTAAACAAAAGGCGCTTTACTTTGATGCGAAGGAAACTGTGAGAACTGGTAGCCTGTGTTTTAATCCCGTTGACCCTGTGTGTCGTTAATTGAGGCTGACGTCACATAATTCCTCGGTGGAGAAAAATTAAGACTCGCGCGCACTAATGAGGGCGCCTCTCTCTCTCAACACAGGCATGTTCTACAACGTGAACCGTGTGGCCACGCAATTATATATAAAATCAAAAGAACGAAAAATTTTTGTTTTTCTGAAAAAGAAAAAAAAATGAAGCGGTTTAATTGGGTTAATGTATTCACCTTAGGTTGCATTATAGCTTTTAAGAGCAGCAGCTAGTGTTTTATTTCTACTTAATTAATATATAGCCTACAAAAAAAAAAAAAAAAAAATCATGTACACAAGATGTTTTATTTATTTATTTATTTTTTGGCTATTTAATTTCATTCCATGGGTCTATTGCCTCCCCTTCTTCCCTGAATATAGCCAATGAGTGATTATTTGCCTATTTATTATTATTTAGCTAATTTATTTATTTGCTCTGCATTTTCAATATGAAACAAATGCACACCGATTTAATAATGCACTAAAGCACAATTCATTACTATAGCCTATATAATATAGAAATAGACAGATGCAGTCTAACCGTGCATGTAAACGTTTAGTGTTTGTGTTGCTTTCACGAAATTATTTATAAGTCTGATTGTCTTCTTGTATAATATTTATACTAAATCCGTGTCCCTATCGTAGAAGGTGGTCTATAGGGCAGTTTTTAACGTCACCCTTCGGTGATGGAGGCAAACCAATCAGTGTCTGATCCGATCACTCACTGCTATAAAGTTAAAGTCCGCCAAGTTGGTGGTATTAACCCGTTCATCCCCGCGCGTTGCTATCACGGTTGCTACAGAGAGAAACCAGTCGGGCTTTGTGGTTTCCCAGACACACCCTGCGGCTGCGCGCGGACTCGCTTCATTACAATTTCACGGATTGTCACGTCAGTGACAGCGTCTGAACCTTACATTGATCGTGAAGTTATGTGGACTGTTTCTTTGAATATATCACAACTCCAGTTTTAACAGATGTAATCAAGCTCGTTATTAAAATTATATTATGGGCTATGTGTGTGTTTTAGTTTAGAAAACGACAAAGGGGTGATAAAAATGTGAGAGAATTAGGGAAGTGAGAGTTTTTAGTTTCCAAACGGTTTCTTGGCTATTAAAGCTTAATCAGCACACAGTTTAGGCTAATCGAGTTCTTCTTCTTTTTTTTCTTTTCTTTTCTTTTTTTTAGAAGTTGGCTCCAAGTCAGCAAAATTCTACATCTACTATTATTATTAGGTAATGATTATCAAGTATCTGCATTCACAGGTTGGCTACAGTACAGAAATGGCCTGTTGAACTGTATTTATGTGTGTGTATATAAATATATATATAATATATATATATATATATATATATATATATATGTATGTGTGTGTGTGTGTGTGTGTGTGTGTGTGTGTAAATAACTGAACCTACACCCTGAACAGAAAACTTTTTTACAATTATTTAAAAACTTTATTTAGTTTGTTTATTTATTTATTTCTTTCTTTTACAGGTTTAGCTCACATCTGGATAGAAATTTTGCCCCCAAGACACAGAATGTTTTCTGTAAGGCTTAGGGGATAGAATGTATAGATTGTACAATATACAAAATCATTATGTCTATGGTGAGTCCTCATAAAACCCAAAAACCTAAAGTGTTTTTGTGTGTGTGTTAATACATTAAAAGGCTTTTCCATTATTATTATATACTCCAGACCATCCTTATAAGTGATTTTTGTCATTGCCTGTTTTGCTTATTGTGTGTTTAACTGCTTAACTTTTATGCATCTTGATGCTTTATTAAAAATCCAGGATTGTATGGACTAAATAATGTACATGAAAAAGTCTAAAATCTAAATGCAGCACAGTTTCCAGCCTGAATGTGATTTGATAACATGACTCATTGGAAAGAAATAATCGGGTCTTATTGAACATGCCCTCAAATCTTTCATTCGTGTCTAGACGTCCCTCTTTTCACAAAGTCTCTAATGTCTCGGCCTGTCATCGTTACTCTCCCCAGAAGGCTAAACGATGTTTCACTTTTTATCCGTCTTTGACACATACCGTCAGTCACCACCCACTTTCCAGGATGCTCATGGAGGATGTTACCCAGTGCCATCAGGGAGCCCCAAAACTCTGTATCAGACAGAGCTGGGGGTGCATGGGTATGGCAATTAGCATGAGAAAGCCACCCATCTTAGTGCGCTTGTTTGACCTTTCACCCCTACTCTTTGTGCTTCTCAGACAGAAAACTGGTGTTTATGCACAGTGCCCTACATCCTCATGATATGGTGACAAGTTTGTCTGAAATATCTGAACAGTATTGGACATTAGTATGAAACGTTGAGTTTCAAGTAAAGTGTTTGTGTGCGCGTTGCACAATTTGATATGCTATAAGTCAACCCCCCCCCCCCCCCCCCCCACTCCATAAACACGTGCACACATGCACAAGGGGCAACACGCTCCCACACTCTTTCCCAGACAGTCTGGAGGACTCCATCTCATTTGCTTTTCTTCTGCTCTCCTCTCTGTCTGCGGCCCCTTTTCACGTCTGTGCTTTAATTAAGGGTTCCAGCCCCCTAAAAGTGTCATTGTGGAGTGCAGCCAGTGTTCAGGCCCTCCGTTTTATGTGTGTTCCTGTCTGTCTTCCGCTTAATCCCAAGACCATATGTGATATATTAGAGACAGCATTAAAGAGCACTCTCAGACTGCTTCAGAGGATCACGGTGGCATCCTTGTGTCTACATCATCACAGCACAGAGAAAACCTTTCCCATCAAATCTCATGTCACTCCAAGCTAATGAATGGACTCATATCTGTCTGAATTGTGGATGGCATTTTGTGGGAACCTTTTGATTGGTGCCTCCCATTACAGCTGTGTATATTTTGAGTACATTACTTAAATGGATAGTTCACACAAAAATAAAAATTCTGTCATCATTTACTCACCCTCATGTCATTCCAAAACTCTATGACTTTGTTCTATGAAACAAAAAATATGTATTTATTTTTTTGTCTATACAATGGTAATAAATGGTAACCAAAATTTTTGTAGAAGAAAACAAAATGGCTTTTCACACTGCACTTAACCTCGGGTTATCATCGTTCTAAACACTGCTTTTAACCCCGGGTAAAGGAACGTTTCACACTTGTCATTTAGAAGCGGGGTTAGCACTACTTTTTCCCCAGGGTTATGAAACCCTGCTCCGGAGCAGGGTTAGCACCGCTTTTGTAGTGCCAAACTAGTACAGTGTGAAATGATGCAGTGTTAGAATGGTACAGCTAGACGCTTAACAACAGACAACCATTCGTGTACTCATATTTGCCTGCGTTAGACAGTCATGGAAACACTGCACATTGTATATAAACAGTAAATTCAACATTTGAGAGGAAAAATATTTGAGTGAAGAAGAGACCTTTTCCTTCTTACCTTTTATAGTCCGAAATGTTCCTTCAGTATAAACTCAATAGTACAGTCGGCAATACAAGGATGCACAATGCTAGAGCTATGTAAACAGGTAGCATGCTGCGTTTATCCAATCAATGACGCTGACACCGCAAATATGCAAACGTTAACCCAGGGTTTAGGAATGTACAATGTGAAACATCAACTTGTGAATACCCAGGATTAATTGTTAACCCCGGGTAAATTATGAGCAGTGTGAAACGTAAAGCAAAATAACCCAGGATTCCGTTTACCCGGGGTTTAGAATGACCCAGGGTTAACTATTTCAAGTGTGAAAAGCCCTATTGTAATACAGATTTGAAATTACATGATGACCGAATTTTTGGGTGAACGTTTGTTGGCCAATCTTAAAGGGATAGTTTGCCCAAAAAATAAATAAATAAATAAATAAAATAGTGTCATCACTTACTTGCCCTCATGTTGTTTCAAATCTGTATGAGGTTCTTTCTTCTGCTGAACACAAAAGAAGATATTTTAAAGAATGTTGGTAATCAAAGAGTTGACAGTAGCCATTGACTTCCATTGTATTTTTTTCCTACTATGGAAGTCAGTGGCTACCGTCAACTGTTTGATTACCAACATTCTTTAAAATATGTTATTTTGTGTTCAGCAGGAGAAAAAGAAACTCATACAGGTTTGGAACAACATACGGGTGAGTAAGTGATGACACAATTTTCATTTTTGGGTAAACTATCCCTTTAAGTGTCACTTAAGACCATGATTTATTCTGTTATCTCCTATTATGATTTTTGATTCCTTCTCAAACATCTGAAATTAAAGACCATTTTATTTTGGTATTAGAAGTTTTATGCTGAACTTAAAAATTAATTTAGTTTTTTTTCCTTCTGTTTTATTAATCCTGGTTGAGTTTGATCAGTCACTGTTTAACCAGCAGATTTAGGTTTAATTCAAATTCCTAAAGGATTATGGTTGTAGCTTCTCCTAGTGGTTGCAGCGAATTGCCGGTGTAAAATCGTTGGAGAGGTATAAGCAGTCATGTTGAGGAAATGACTGTGATAGGGTCCCAATAGATGCTGTCCAGTCCTCAAATATTGCAGGAGGTCAATGAACAGATATTAAAACTGAATGAGCATTAACTACTAAATGTTGTTAATGAAAGCTATTATAAAGTATTATCTATCTTTTTTTATATTGGAGGCCCTGGTTTGGTCTTCTGAGTAGGGTGTTCCTGGTCTTGTACAGTTTGCAAACCATTGCTTTTGATTCAACTGCATGGCTTTGGTATTTTGTTCTAAACTAAGTGACCAGTGCCTAAAAAAGTAATTTATAATATTTGAATGGTTTAGTCATGTAAAATATATAGTTTTATATGACTGAACTCCACCTACACTACCGATCAAAGTTTTGTGGTCAGTAGGATTTAAAAAAAAAAAAAAATTAACATTTTTAATTAGCACGGAATTTAGGGGTGTGACAAGATCTTGTGCTGTCTCACGATATCACCATGAATATGCCACCGCTACATTTAAATTAGCCTCCACTGTCCACAGTTCACTGATCACGTGACGAGAGAAAGGCGAGATGACTGACAAGACCATGCCAGAGGATTCGTTGCACAACAGAGCCTAAGCGTCTGATAAATGTCTTATCTTGTAGAATGTGCGCTCAGCACCGCCGCTCCCTATACACAGAGTATGTGCGATCACAAATTTGAAAGCAAGTAAGTAAAACGCAAGCTCCCTGATGCGCGTAAATTAGGCTACATACAATAGCCTGTCTCCCACTTTCAAACCTATTTTAGACTTGGCTGTGTAGTTGTAACTACCTCTTAGCTCTGATATCTGTTTTGGCCTCTGTTTGCACTTGGAATATTGAAAGAGTACTTTGATTTTGGTTGCATTTATTTGTTATTTTATTTTTGTTATTTATACTGTTTTTATTTCTATGTTCAATTTGTGGAAAGGAGTTCAATTAGGAAGTCACACACAGCCTCAATCAGAAGTTCTGGAAGCCCATAATTCATCTACAGTAAGGTCTGAAGCGACTTATGTGAAATCATACAGGAGAGAAGCCAGTTTGTGGCAAAACCTTACAGTGCTTGTATATTGTTGTCTTTCAATGTAGTAGAACTGAAATGACATTCATTACAAGATGATTAGTTAAAACATTTCAGAATGCTCCTGCAGACTATTTTTTCAGTCATGAAATTTGTCATTTTTAAAAAATACTGTGCAAAAATCTTGTCTCGTTCTCGTGAATCCAATCTCTGTCTCTTCTCGTCTCATGAGTGACGAGTGTCTCATCACACCCCTAGTATGGAAGCATTAAAAGTGTCAGTGAAGACAATGTTACAAACCGTTTTCTTTTCAATATTCTACTCATCAAAGAATCCTGGGGAGACTTCTTAAACAATAAAATATCTTCCCGACCCAAACTTTTGAACGGTATTAGATTAGAATTAGAGCACAACCCTCAGTGCCCTTACATTGGTGGTCCTGTCAATCATCACATTACCGGCACATTTACCTGTGTTCTGCTTCTGAAACACTTGTGGAATGAAATGTTAACATCTGGATTTGTTTAAATGTTATTGTTAGTCCAGAGTCAGATGCAACATCTGTAGTCTGTACAGATTATGGCTCTTCATATATCAGTCAGTTATAGATTGAACTTCACAATATACATTTCTCAGCATGTATTTAAGCAGTGTTTTGTTGTGTGTGTGAGAGGGGTGGCACAAGTGTATGTTCTCATCACTGCGTGCGTTTGTTTGTTTGTGTGTTGGCATATATTTGTGTTCTTTGCGTGTGTGTGTGCTGCTCGCAAGTGTTGTTCTCTGCTGCAGACCTCTTTCCTCTCTGAGTCAGTGCCATCAGTTGCTACGGCAACCAGGAGGCAGCATGAAAGCTAGCGAGAGAAGACCGAGGGAGAGAGAGAGGTGGAGCATGGCACAAAGCCGACTCGCAGCAGCTGTGGAACAGCACTGGGACGCTGGGCACGTTCTCTGGGTGTGGGTGAGAGACTGTACGAGTGTGTGTGTGTGTGTGTGGTCCTGTCCATCAGCACATAATAATACACCAAATCATATACTGTAGGGAAAAATCCATTTTTAAATCCTTCATATGTTGCAAGATTCACTGTTATATCTGTAAATAAATATACTGATATTTATCAGTGATTCTGTACAACTCTATGCTCTATTGTTTCAACGAATTAACAGGCATCTTTCTGACAGTCTATCAGCAAGTGACAGCCGTTTTGACTCATTAATGTAGGATGAGATTTGTCTTTGTGTATATGTTGTGCAGAATGTGATGCAAATTCACCATTAGCTCAGTTTCTCTGACTTTATTACTAGCCGATTCACAAACAACACAAATAATCAGATAAATTAAGGTAGACAAAAGAATTTTAAAGACAGCCGGGGGGGAAAAGCCCCAACAGAGCAAAAACATTAGGTCTTTATGGAATGTTTAGGTCAAAATTTCCAGATGCTGAAGTCTAGATCTCCTCTTCAGTCCTTATTGAACAACATATGAGATTGAGGATTTAGAAAAGAATCTGAATTTTAAAAAAAAAAGTGACTTGAAAACCCTGTGTTACCACCTCAGAGTAAAATATTAAAAAGATAATTGTGAAAAAGGCACATTGGGAGATATACATTCGTAATTGCGAGATAAAGTCACAGTTTTTGTTTGTTTTTATTAATTCATTTATTTTTACTCTGAGGCGGAAATAGGCTCTCATGTAAACATCCTATTAAATCCACAAAATAAGTTGCATAAACATTAGCTCATTGCAGAGACTGTATTGAGGGAATGCTGTGTGGGCTGGGAAAAGTGTGAATTTGTTTATGTGAATGTGTTTGTGTGTGTGTGTGTGTTCAACCTCATTTACATCGCCAGACAGTGAGAATGGCCTTGAACTTGACCTCAGGTCTATTCTCTTGTTCCTCTCCTCCTTCTCACCCTTAAACTCTCATTGTTGCGTTGTCTGCATTGACTCCTCTCTCCAGTCCCTCGTCATTCACACCAGCACGGCGGGCTGTGGTGACCTCGTCCCTGCTGCACACGCCCATTGGGGCTGTTCGCTTTCCCATGAGGCAAATCCAAGGTTCGAATTCCATTCCCACATCCTCCATTTTGTATTTACTTGCTTTTTTTTTTTTTTAGCCAAGTGACTTCAGTAGCTTGAACAGGATTTGCAAACCAGGCAGACAACGAGTCAGACGCAGCTCAGGACAGGAGTGGAGCTGTCGAAGACACAATGAAATTGTGATTCATGAGGATATAAGTGCTGCTTGATAAATGATATCCTAGTAATCATTAACTCTGCTTTCCCAGATTTCATCACAATGACCAAACTGTTTAGTAACCACTAACATATTACAATGTGTCTAATATTGAGTTTGTTTGCACATTTGTTCGAATCTCAAAGCTTTAGATGACAACATAACAGCCTATTAACAACTTAACTTGGGTATAATTATTTAAACAGGCATTTATATGTTAAATTGTGGATATTAAATTATTAATGCATTGTCCTATTTTTTTCTTTCAGGATTTATCATCTATATTTTTATATACAGTACCATCAAATTTGGAATCTTTGGACATTTCCTTTAGAATTTCATATAATATTTTCTTTGTCATCACCATGATAAAACTGGTATTAGAGCCTCACAATTATGTTTGACATTAACAGCTTTATATTTTTGATGTATAATTGTACTCAAAAAAACAGATTTAATGATGATCGCAATCAGTCTTTTTGTTTGGCCCCTTTGTCATTGACCCCAGCAAATCGAAGAGCAATATTTTTTTATTTTTTATTGACAAAGTAATGTAAGTGTTGATGTACTCAGCAGTTAGCAGATAGTAATGACAGGAATTGTTCAACATTTGATTACTAAGACAGTTATCTGTGGGAATCAAAGCTGTGTCCGAAAGCTAAAAATGCTGTCTTCACAAACAGCAAATAGAGGAAGACAACAAGCCTACTAAGATGCCTTCATCTGGTTGGTTTTGAAGGCTGCAGATGCATTCTTGACTGCCAGTGATGTCCCACAATCCTGCGCATATGGTTTGGCAGTTGGTGGAAAAAATGGTGTCAGTTGAAAGAGGTAAATAATTAGTAAATTAATTGTTATTCTATAATGAATTGCATAGTTAATATATTTATTTAATTATTTATTTATAAAATAAAATGTCATAAAATGTTGTTAATGTTAATAACATGCCACTGTTAAAATGCACATGTGGAACTACATAATTAGTGATATTATAAAAATATTTAAATTATATATTAATAATAAAATATATTATTCTTTTAAGGTACACTATGTAACTTTTGGCACTCTAGCGGTTAAAAGACAAAACTGCATGCAGAAGAACATTGTTTTGGTTGTGCTTCGGCTCAATGAATATGACCTTTTCACAATAGATAATGATTTACAATGAACTCTGTTAGAGAGCTACAAATGGCAGTTTATCTGTTTAATAAAACCTGTTGATTAATAATAACACCATTTCCACATTGCTTTTACAACACTTTAAATGTCGCCATCTCTGAAAAGCCAAGCCAGTGATGATTCTCATTTTATTATGAGCTTTGTCACGTTCTGTTTTTTGCCAGCAGACTCTCCTCTGTTTTTTTAAAATGGGTGATTCCCTAGACTAGAGATTCCAGATTTAGTGTGCTCCATGTCAACATTTCTTGCTTGTTGTGACAGTTAACCAATGCCATTCCCGTCAATGCGTCAATGTAGTCGGAGCAACTTTTATGGATATGACGTGACATGCATGGGCGAGTGATGTATGTACGCAGTTTCCCGTGAAAACCATCCCGACTGGTCTAAAATATAAACACTTATAATAGGCTTACCTTAGTGAATCAGGGTAAGACAAAAACACTTGTATTGATGTATTGACTTAAATTTTGTTAATTTTGATAATATTACATAGTGTACTTTTAAAAAATGTATATTATAATGTGTATATTAAATAATATATTAAGTTTGGTCACTTTTAAGCCTGTCTGAAGCCAGTTTCCTCACAAACTGTTTACAGTTTAGTCATAGACTGACTTGGCAGAATAGACGCAAACTAAGTAAGTAATCAGTGGAGAACGCATCTTTCCAATGATCACTCACAGGCTCTCTGTCTTTCAGTTACTGTATTTCTCTGGTTTATATTGAAATGACAGCAGTGTTGTGTAAAGATGTTTTTGTAGGTGGGTGTATAACACTGTTCTGTTCTGCTTTGTTCTCTTTGCAGTTCAGAGGGCACAGCGACAACCATTTGCTGCACACTGTCTCTTTCACTTCTGTAAGTGATGCTATTAAATATGGTCATTCCTTTCACTGAAATTATTTTGTAATATTTTGCACTCTTCATAACAAAAATCCTAACCCTTTTTTTGACATAACCCTTGTATACACATAAACTGAATAAGCTTAGTTTTTGGACTGGTTAAAATTCAGGCACAGTCTCAGGGTCCCACCAAAGTGTGTATTAGATCAACAGAATTATGGCCTACAGTAGTACACTAATGCACCTTGTCTCCTGGCACACAGATTGTAAGCTGCTCTGAGCGGCCAAGAAATGTTGTTGGACTGTAATACTGAATACTGGATCTAAAACTAGATCAGGTTCATTGCTAGTTGAATAACCTGTTAACAAATCCAAAATCGTCAAAAGAAAAATCAGTCAGTCTTATACCTGCTTCCACCATCTTGGGTTCAGTTTCAAGCAAAATCTGATGTGGTGCCTTCAGGATTCTAGAATTTAATCAGATATATTTTAGATTTGTTCTCACTTAGCAGTTCCAAAATCTTAGCAACAACAGTACAAGTTTGTTTTCAAAGTAAACTTTTATTAATATCCATAACAGGACATTGTTAAAAGGCACATGTGGTAATACAGAAAACAAGTCATGGTGAACAAAAATATCTCACACATTACAGTAAGAAAAAGAATAAAACTATAGCATTACAAAATTAAAAGAAAATATGATTTTAATTGTTTAAATCATTATCATCATATGACTAGCTGAAAATCATAACTCTCTACAAAATCACAGAAGAGTGTGGTTAAAAATTGCATAGTAAAAGGCCCCATTTCATCAATCCATTTTCTTTACAATTACTTGATTTGTCAAAATTTGAGGGGGAAAAAAAAAGGATTATCTCAGTTTTACTGAAAAATATAAATGTAATTAAAATAAAATTAAGAAAAAAATTACAAAATAGATTGCACAATTCTCTTCAAATTGTAAATCATTCTTAAAACATTTGCATATTCAATACTGAATGTTCTCTTCAGCTATGATTGATTTAACACAAAATACAGAGAGACATTTAGAGAGCATTTAATACCCCTTAAAATTGTTATTTTGAGTGCTAAAACACAAAAGCTAGTTGACGGTCAGTGACTTTACAGTTTGTTGTGGAAACCAGTTTTAGTCGGAGGAATTAAATATTCATATTTATTCAGCTAAATATTCTTCTCACATTAAAACAAATATAACCTGCTGTCATAAATTGCTGCTCTGATCTGCCTTCTCTTCCAGGTGATTGCAAGCCCAACGCAATTGCATAGAAATTAAAGACAACAGCTCTCTGTCCAACAAGTGTGTGACATAGAACACACTGAGCTGTCCAATCAGAGTGCAGTATCGTTCACTGCTGCCGTGGGTCTCACACTCATACGTGCAGAATCTATAGAGCCTCACACATTATTTCTAATAATTCATGTTAGATTCAGTTAGTAATCAGTTATTAGAGAAATACATTAGGGAATATACATATGCCACTACATTGTCCTTTAATATTGAAAACTATTGAACTAAAAAAAAATCAGTTTGTGTGTTATAAAGTGCGTTATGCTAAAGATTGTACCAAGACAGACTAGATTAGAGAGTGTTAAACTGTTAAAATCATTTTTAAGATGTATAGGCTAAACCTAATCTTTCACACATTTTTATCTCTTATATTCTTTTTATCAAAAAGTACCAAAATGGTTGGCCTTTAAAATGACATTTTCTACAAAATCCCCATTAAATTAGAGCTCCCCGAATAAAACCTTTTTACTTGGAGAATTCCAAATTAGTGTGTTTGTACAAATACACAGTTTGTTGAGTACTTTGACCCAGACCCATACAAAAAAAGACTAACAGCTAGTTTATCACATATTTTTTAACACACACATACACACACACTTGGCTCGCAATATACAGCCATTGGAACAGTGAAACTGCTTCACAAATGCTAAGATTGAAGTCATATAGAACAATTAAAGTGCTGTTTTATCTGATGTTGGGGCACATGCATAGTAAAGTAACCCGTCTGACTCCATCAGCCGTCGATACGAACATTCCTCCATTTAATGGATTTCACGTTATTCGACTTGACTCTAAAAACCTGAAAAGACACAAAAGAAACAGGAAATGTGATATAATATTTTTGATAAATTAACCATTTTAATTCAAATCAGAATTTGATTTGATTACTGAAAGCTGTTGGTTTATCTCTTTAGGACTGTCTTTTGTACTTTAAGATGTTCTGTTATTGGATTTTAATGTTTTTTTTGTTTTGTTTGTTTTTTCTGTTTTGTAGGGTTCATTAAGAAGTTTGCAGCAAACGAACACCTCAGACGGCTGTAACTCAGGCCACAGCGAGTGCCAGGTTGAGAGATTGAGGCCGAAGTTGACGGTGCCTTTGCGCTTGGTACAACGTGGAACTGAAGCAAAGAGGAGGCATGTGACACAACCTAAGCCCGGAGAACTCCAGAGTTTAGTCGCTCCACGCGGCTCAGACAAGCAACTCGAGGTGTGCAGGTGATTAAGAATGCAAGGAGGCGAGAGCTGATCAAACACCCACATTTGTCCGTATTTATGGTCTGGCAATGACTCTATCTTTGTTTGGTTGTCGGAAAATAAGTGTGAGTGGAAGTTTGGACATGATGGTCAAGCTGGTAAGCCAAATGTGTCACAAAAAAAAACAAAAAAAAAACACATTGGCTTTCATTCTTTCTTTCGTGATTTGCCTCTCTCCCTTCGGTTGTCTTCCCTAAATGAATGCTCATTGGAGTGTTACTGTGTCTCTGTCTCCCTCCTTCTGTCCCAGCTGAATAGAAGAGTGAATTGAGCAAACAGTCAGCCTGTCAGCTCAATAGGCAGTCTGACCATGAACTCCGAGTCCTTCCCAGGCACCCAGCATCATCGTCAGGAGGGGGAGGGAGAGATGGGAGGGGGGTGGGAGGGTAGACAGACACAGACTTTGGGGGGCCCCGGTGCCCATTTTTTGGGGGAGCCTCGTCGTGGTGGTTCCCAAGACTGGTGCCTACATGAAGAGGCGAGAGCAGCTGCTCAGAAAAGGGGAGCCTTGTGTGTATGTGTGTGTGCAGACGGGAGAGTGTCTGCCCCTTTGCCCAAGCCCCAGCCACCTCGCACGCTCCCAGACGCAAGCTGCCGCAGATTCTTCGCTCCTTTTTTTTTTTTTTTTTTATCTGATGTGCTTTGGCTTTGTTTTTACTGTGCATAATTTACTGTGCCGTCGCTCTCAGCCGCTCTTCCCCCAGTTTGCCACCTGTTTACTGTGGTGCACTTAGATTACTGAAAACAATTACATGATTGTAGACCCAGTGTAACTGCAATCCTGTAATTCTCTGCTACCTGCATAAAGAGTTTTATCACTCATGAACAATTGAATCCTTGTTTTGGAATTTAAAAAAATTGAAAATTGCATTTTTAATGTGATAAAAGTGGAAAAGAGGAAATTATTGTTTCATTGCTGCTGTCATCTTGCTAGATGGTATTTTTTTGGACGGATACATTTGTTGTTTGTTGTGGGAAAACTCTTTGTGTAGCTGTTCTGCAGGTTTGATTTTCTCACATTAACATCTATTTTTAAGTGGTTGCACTAGATATACATTCCCGTTAAAAAGTTTGGGGTCAAAAAGAATCTTTAAAAAGAAATTAGTACTTTTATTCTATAAGAATGCTTTAAATTAATAAAAAGCGAGACTAAAGATATTTATCATGTTACAAAATATTTCTATTTCAAATAAATGCTGTTCTTTTGAACTTTCCATTCATCAAAGAATCCCGAAAACAATGTACAGCACAACTGTTTTAAACACTGATATAATAAGAAATGTTTCTTCAGCACCAAATCAACCAACATATTAGAATGATTTCTGAAGGATCATGTGACACTGAAGACTATGTAATGATGCTAAAAATTCAGCTTTGATCACAGGAATAAGTTGCATTCTAAAATACAGTATATTCAAATAGCAAAAGAAAAAAAGTGTTATTTTACATTGTAATAATATTTCACAATATTATTGTTTTCACTGCATTCATAATCAAATAAATGCACCCTTGGGGAGCATAAGACAAAAAAAAACAAAAAACATACTGCCCCAAACTTTTGAATGGTAGTTTATATTTGGCAATGAATACTGACTGTAAAAAGTCTATAATAATCAGAATACAATGCTACACTTAAAAAAAAAACCTACTAAAAAATATGTTTTTGGACATGTGCCACTGTACTATCATTGTGTCATATAATGGGGGTACCAACTAAATACTATGGTACCATAGTATTGCCATGAAATACCATCACGGTACAACATGCTACCAGGGCGGCACAGTACTTTTTTGTAAGTGTATACAGCTAACATACCATACCTTCTTCTCTTAAACCGAGAGACTGAGCTTTGAACATTGCTATTAACATGCTAGTCCTCCACTGTATCTCCTAGCTGGCTATTGTCTGGACTTTCAGTGATAGGACCTGAACAAAGGCGGCCCTCTGAGAGAATGAAGGACAATGGCCTGTATTGTTTACTTAGCTACCTCACTTAATCAGGCACAGCCGGCTCTAATTGGTGTTTTGGTTAAGCGGTTTTTAAACTTATAGCTTCCTGGCCTTAATAACAGTGCACCACGGCAAGCTTGCCATGGAGAACAATACTGGACTTGTCTGGCCCGCGACTCTTAGTAACCAAGATGTACTAAAGAGAACCCGTCCTCATTGAGACTCTCCATCACGCTCCCTCCTTCTGCTACTCCGACTTTGCTTTCTCTTAGCTTGTTTTTGCTGTTAGTTTAAATATATGCTAAATAATCCAAGATGTTAGCTTATGGTTTCTATAGTTATGTAAGACTAACCGTTTTGCTCATTCAAGCTCCTCTCTCATGGGAAAGCTAATATCATGACGACTATGGCTGAAAGCTGGAGAGAAGGCTTGCTGTTCTTCTCAATAATGGCAGCACGCCATCGCCGTGGCTGGCATGGTACGGCGACGGGGCAGCAGAATCCCTGATGGCGATCTATTCAACGTTGATGCCCGCAGATGCAGCTCTGCTTCAGCCATTGTGCCGGGGAATGATTTAATGCAAACGACTACAAAACGTCTCCCCACCCCCTTCAGTGCCTATCACAACCAGGACGTGTGATATTCACAATTAACAAACACATCTGCTGTAATGAACAGTGCCTTCGAGCAGGGGGAGAGAGAGGGGACAGCGTGTGTAAAAGAGAGAGAGAGAGAGAGAGGAGGGTGTGAGATGCAGGAGAGTGATGGTGGGTCATACCTGCTTATTTTCCACTTCCATTTAATGCCCGCATGCTCTAAGATGGTGGCTTTGTGCAAACTGCATCTCGTGACAGGAGGAAGGGGGCAGGCGAGCAGCGAAGGGGAGGGGAGCAGCAACGCCAGCAGGACGACAGCCACACAACCGACCTGCCCTGCTTCTTCACTCTTTCCTTTCCCTGGCATCAAGGATGGTTGATCTGTAGGAGAATGAAAATGGAAAGATGAAGGAAGAAGGGCATAAATGCATCAGCATGTGAGGGCATAAGCACAATCGGGCATGCGCGCGCACACTCACACCTTTTCATGTCTGTTCTCATGGTAAAGTCTGCCTTGAGCATGCAAATGACTTTCATTATGCAAATGCATGCAAATCAGACCCAACCATCTGAGAATCAAGGCTGGGAAAAAATCTACACAGAGATATTGAATGAAAGAGACAGAGAGTGAAGGATAAATCCTTTGGGTGGCAGGAGGCGGCTAACAGAACTAAACGCCATGTGGAGGAACAAGGGGTGTCCCAGAGAGCACAAAAATGGCCGTTTAAGATTGTAACACACTCTTTCTTTGTGGTGATTTAGTGTGCGCACAAAACATAAACCGAATTTGAGCATTAGAATGCAGTCCTCACAATATCTATAGCTACTGATCCGTGTCATAGCGCTAAATTAAACGTTAAAAGTTGTTCTATAAGTATGCATGTTGACCACCTGCTGTAGGAGCTCTGAAAGTATAATGGAGAATGAAATGGAAGTTGTATACACCACAGGGAATGTTCTAGACAACAGTGGGCTGGAGTATGAAGCGTGAGCTGCTCATCATACAGGCCTTGTTAAAATAACCTAGTCAGGGGTGGGAAATTAAATTTCTTGCCCACCAGACAAAGACACAATTTTAACAGCCATTTTTATTTAATTAAAATGTATAAATCACACTATAATATATACTATATATAATATTTTAGATATAAGTTTTACATTTGTATATTGAACTTTATACATTTGAATTGTAAAATGGCTATTATATAAATATTATTTATATATATATAAATACTGTATATATAAAAATTATATATTAATATAGTTATATATTTAGTTATATACAATTTAAAATTAAAATGTTATATATATAAAACACCTATACTATATATAATATTTTATATATAAGTTTTACATTTTAATATCTAATTTTATACATTTGAATTGTAAAATGGCTATTTATATATATATATATATATATATATATAAAATTGTTAAAAATTAAAATGCTGTATATATAAAATGTTATATATAATATTTATAGTTATATATTTAGTTATATTTATATACAGTTTTATTAAAATGTTATGATTTTTTAAATAAATAAATAGGTCACTTGCCACAGTGGCTGCCAGATAAGTACCAGCCACTGACCAGGAAGTACCAGCATTACCATTAATTACAAGTACCAGCTCAAAATAAAACCCAATCTGACAGGTTTATATTGAGGCAGATCTGCAGAGGGATGGACTATGAATCCCTGTTAATCATCTCAGAAGCTAAGGGAGTCTTTATTATCTGATGGTTGGTCCCACATGGGGAAACAACGCAGCGTGGCAGGCTTGTCTTTTCTTAGGTAGTTTCTTTCATTGCTCTGAGGATGCTGAGGTAGAGGTGGTCTTTGTTTTAAGGTGCCGTTAGCCGGGCCAGAGTGTGAGAGTTGGCTGAGGGGTAAATAAAGAGTGGGATTGGAGGGGTGGGGTTCTGCTGAAAGCCAGCAAACCTTCCCTAATTGGCACTTGACATTTTTTTGCTGTGGCTGGATAAAGTGGACCCTCTTTTAAGACCACTCCAAACGCTTGCTGAAAAAGTGCCTTATGCAAATACTGCAAATAGGAACCATTGTCAGGCCTCTGACATTAACAGCTGAGGTAACAATAGGACTGTGTGCTTTCAGTGGACATGTAGGTGTGTTGAAGAGAGCACAGGACAATGTGGCAGAGAGTGGACAGCATGTGAAAAGCCATCCAAATGATGCTTCAGTGGGGGAGAAAAAAAGTCATTTCACCAGAGCGAGTACTAGTTCACCGTGCCAAGCTTTTAACAGAATGGCCCATTAAACTTGGACAATCAAGCAGATGTATGATTTTACAACATCTGAATATTTGTTTTCTTTAACTGCTCCTCCAATTACACATTTTTAAATCTATGAGTGTAAATAACACTAGCACAGAGTGTAAATAATTCATATAGCAGCATTCAATATTATTGCCATGTTCACATTCAGCTATTTTCAGACACAGTCGAACCCATTGTGCAATTACCCATTCATTCCTTTAGACTAAATTTAAACGTCTAAACGAGTACGGTGTGGTCTTCTTGTCGTCGTACAGCATGTGTGATGAATCGGCCTTTCATGTAGTCAGGACAGCGTTTGGCTACACCTGTTACTGCTGAGAGTTTAATCCCCTTTGTGTGTGTGGGCCCATTGACTTCTCTAACAGCCTAAAGGGAATTCACAGTTCTTTGGGGCGACGTCAGGGCGGGAGGGGGTCAGAGAGAACGGTGTCTATTCCTCAGTTTCCTCTCCAACAGTGCAGCCATTTTGGGGCTCGGTTGGTGAGTTCCGTCCAAAGAAAGAGAAGCATTGCCGGGGGCAGGAATCAGAGCGGCGCTCACCAAAAGCTGCCTGGCTGATGTGACTGGGACGCTGTCAAAAGGTTGGTAAAGGAATCCATTGTCTCTGTGACAAGTGGCCTGGCTCTATTGACCGTACAGTTGACGGGAGAAGGGAGGAGGGTAGTAATAATAAGGGCACAATGCTTGTTTTTCTAGTTGACACTTGAAGTCCGAAATGCTAAGTGCAAGAAAACTGCCATTCACGCTTTTCCTTCCTGTTCCTCTGTTCCCTGCTCTATAGACAGTTTGATTAGACTGCCAATCATTATTCCTTACAGGCCGTGACGTATCCAACCTAAAGGCTACCTCCTACCTTTCAATGCTAAATAGTCAAGGTATGCTAACTTGTACTTGTAGATCTTTCTTTTATACCACTTTTTAGGACATTTTGTAATTGAGCATCATTTATAGTTCACTGTAGCTAGGTCAAGATGGACAGTTCACTGCTAAATTGGTGTGAAGGATGCAACAAGAGAAATGGATAATGATGGAGTGATGTAAATTAAGCTAAATCAAGATGATGATTGATAATATTTGCTGCATACAGGTAAGTGGAGTATATAAATTGCTGTGTAGGTATTTTTGATAATAAAGATATTAATAATGTTACTGCAGGCCAAATCAGGACAAAACTAATTGAGAGTTTGTCACACATGTTACTGATAAAATTTAACATGATTTTAGAAACTTTTAAGCCACCTTTTAAGAATTTTCACCATCTCCAACAAATAACAGACCAGAAGTCATTAATTTCCAATTAAGTGTAGTATAGAAGCTTTGTGAAGTTCTGGCCATATATGCGTATGTGTAATTTTTTGATCAGATTTGATCTTCGGTTGCAATGAATATTTGCGGTTAGACAGTATGTAACCACTAGACCAGATGTAATGTATTCTAATCAAAACTTTGAGCATGAGGTGAGAATTACCAATATTTTTACACTAAAATGTTATTCTTCAAACACTATTTCTCTAAAATGGGTGGTTATTACAAAAAAAGTAAAGCCCTATGCTTTTCTTTCAAAAGTATTGGTGGTCATTTGTTTTATGTGGATATATTCGTACATTTATTATTCATTCATTTTACAATAGTGAATAAGCAGAGGGTAACGGCTGTTTCATGACCAATTTGAAAGTTCTGTGCAACTGCCATTAGGGGGTAAAATGCAACAATCATATGTGAATGGCAGCTTTTGTCAGAGGTTTCAATAAACTCAGTTTGCTCCGTAGAAACTGGTCTGAAACATTTTGTCATTTGAGGACACTCAATGGTAATGTAACCACATGTAGTACACACTTGATCAGTTTGGCTCAAACTCATTTATCTATTCCCAGTGGTAATATTTGGACTGTATTTGTCTTTTTCTCTCAAGGATGAACAGTTTAATCCCTGCACCTGCAATGCAGCAGCACTATTTGTGGCTACAGTAGTAACACAAACAGAATGACAGCGCCTCACCATATAGATTCATTTACTAAACAGCATTGCTAAATCAGACTTTTGAAGCCTCTGTGATCTGTTAATTTCAAATAAGAAATTAAATTACTATAACATACCCATAGTGGCTGATGTCCACCTACTGATCACAAGCCTAATAGTGAAGGGGAATTGTGGTATTGGCCTCCTAATGTTTTATTGCCAACAAAAACTGTTAAGGTTCAGCTGCTGAACCCACAGACCTGTATTCAGGACCATCCAAACAAGCTTTGCTACTTAGAAAATGTCCATGCCGGCACTGGCTCCATCCCAGCCCCGTTTATAACACAGCCAACTGTCACATCCAATCAAGAACCTCCCAGCACAAAATTCAAGTTCAGACAGTCAACGTTTGTTTCTCAGCGTTGGCTCAAGGTCCGAATGCATCCTGAATAGCAGCCAGAATTGCGTGGGAAAGCTTTAGCCCGTTAATTATTCAAATGTATGAGTTGAATTGAGCAAGTCCAGGTCAGTATTGAAAAAGACAATGGGTTCTCAACTCACCAACCTTGTTAAACAAAGGTAACGAGTGAATGAGCTTTGTGCGCTTGCTGCAGACTAATACTTCAGAAAGCACCGGACTGGGTGTTAGTACAGGCACCCGTGGGTGATCATCATGTGGCCTTGTGTTAAGCCTCGGCCTGCTGCTCTGTGCTCTGAGACTAGCAGCTTACAGATTAAACACGATCATGTTTGACCAACTTACCACTGCACCGCATGTTCACATAAACCATGTTTTATCCATACAAATCCATAGATTTTGTATTTTGGTAAACATCCTCATTTTGTGCAGTATTTGTAATGAAAGTTGTTGCCTATTGGCGTGAATGTGTACTTTTCCTCTTCTGCTGAATTTTCCTCTGCTTGCTGTGTAGCTATGAATCGAATATCCCATTTTTCTGTCTAATGCTAACCAGATCTAGTCTTTAGTAATGCATTTTACATCAAAAGACATTGCTGTTGAGTTTGAAAATTTCACACCTGCTCTTATGAATTGTTTGCTCTCATTTTTCATGCAAATATGTATGACAAATATGAAAAACTCTAACAGACTTCTTTAAAAAATGGATAGCCGTTTTGTACTTGCATCTTTTACAATTGTATTAGCCCTATGCCAGAGTGGAAACACTATTTTTACAACCATTATAAAGAAGGTAATGAGAGAGACTGGGCATTATGAGGAAAGATGATGCTGCATAATACTTTATACGGTACAATCACTGCTTGTTTTTTTTTTTAACAAAAAATAACTAATAAAAAAAAAAATGCTGCTTACCTTCTATATCAGCAGTGATGGAGGCCATTTTGTGGCTTGCTCTTGCAATAAGATGCAGAAATTGAGGAGGAGGAGAGAGGGAGACTTAGGAAGGAAAAGAGGAGAGGGAAAATGTACAGATCTCAAGGTAGGGTGATGCCTTTCAGGTGTGTAATGGGATTCTTGTTACTTTCGGTTATCTAGCTTTATGAAGAATGAATAACACTCATACAGCTAGATAACCAAAGATAACAGCCAACCCCTCCGGCCACCCATCCTCTTCCACTATATGAAAAACCGGGGTTGAACTGGGACCTGAAAAGAGAAGATTTTTTATTAACTTTCTAATTAGGTTGGGATTGAAGTCAACTGTATTTAAACACAAGCTTTAATTAAACCTGATGTGTTTAATGCAAGTCATTCATTAATGATCATGACTGTGCTAGGACCTGTTGCTTTTAGAACTACTAGTATATCTCCTTTTAAAGTTGACTGGTTAAAACCTGCTAGAATAAACTTGGCTATGATTTCACCAGTCTGCTGAACCAGTCTAAACTGGTTTTTAGAGATGCAAGGGGTTCATTCACTGCTTGTTGTCTCTGTCTTACAGGCTGATCATTCTCCCTGGGTGAGAGATGGCTTCAAACACATCCCGCAAAGGTTGGGATTTATTTTTAAATGGGAAAAAAGACCCTGACTGTGCCAACGGAAAAAAGGAAACAGAATAGTAACACTGGTTGTTTTAGTTTTCTGCAAATTTACCCTCAAGTCGCTGTTGTTTGTGTTTCAAAAGCCTGTCTTTCAGTGCTAAGTGGCAGAATCATGAGGTCTCTCTCTCTCTCTCTCTCTCTCAGCCTCTCTCTGTCTTTCTCACAACTCTCAGTCAGTCTGATTTTATGCAAATAAAAGAGGAGCTGGTCCAATTAAAAGCCTTTGTGTGAGAGGAGCCCCTCCCCATACACTCTCAAAGGTGTTGCAATCAAAGAGAAGAGAGAGGGAGAGAGAGAGAGAGTGTCATCACTTATTACAGCCTTTCAAGCCTAGTGAAAATGGCAACACAGGGGCGAGTTCAAACACTTTTATTTACTCTACACACAGCTCATCATCTAATTATTTTACTAACAGCACCAGCACATTGTTAACAGGACAAAATGTCCTCAGCCAACTAGAAGCTTCCCTGTTAATGAACAGTTAGCACACACAAACATGCTTATATCATACACAGGTAGACAAACACGTAAATGTTCTGAACCAATGGAAAATAAATGCTTTACAATTGAATATTACAATTTAAATATAATAATAATTGTTACTATTATTGTTTTTGTTTTTATAGTTGTTGTAGTGGTGGAATTATCACAGTGCTTGTATTCACATCCCATTTCGCGTCACGTCTCAGGTTTCCTGTTTTGTGCTGCAGAAAATGTTAATTTGGTGCCAAGAATTAACTAAAAGGTATACTAATTAACTAATGTTATACTGGACTGATTAGTAACTAGCTTCATAAAGTGATAGGCTATTTAAATCTAGTCACCTAACACCGCAGAGATACAGTCGTGATTAGCTGCATTTGTGTGACTCAGTGAAGCGATTATAGGCTATAAAAATGACTCATTTTGTGCTCTGTTTAATCTTAATCATTCGAATCAAACAAATCCAAAATATATGCATAATCCCCAATATTAGTATATAATATAGAGAATTATATAAATCCCTATTCCCAAAGTTTTTCGTTAAAACTTACAATGCCTGGTTCACAATATTAATGACGTATCTTGCATTAAATTGTTGATAACTAGAGCAATTATAATGTAAACTGCAGAGGTGACATCATTGATTTTACTCTTAATTCTGTTCTTGTCTCTCCATTTGCGTCTTTACATATTGATTATTTTAATTTATTGTAAGGATTGCCCTGGTGTGAAAGGCGTACAAAGAATGCAATCATTTTTATTAAGCTTTATGCTACCATTAACTGACAACCATATGAACGTGAATTTTAAACTCGATGTATAAGTCATTAAATACGAATAAGAAACGGAAACATGGGCTATTCGTGTTTGTGACAAAACTTCACATTTAAAATGTTTTTACATTGTATTAAATATTCTTGTCATATACATTTATAGGGGAAACTGCTTTAAATTAGGCCTATATGAAATGATAGGCGTCTTGTTAAGTAAGCTCGTCGTTATTTTCATGTGGCTTTATTTTTTTCTTAATTACGCACTAGTTTAACTATGAGATTAAAATGAAAAACTGTAAAAATCTAAATATTCTGTTGCTAAAATTAAGCATATATAACGCCTAAAGGTTTTGGTATCGTGCTCTTTCAATCGCAATAAAATGCTCTCTCACACATTATAGCCTAAATGAATTAATTGATCTATGACTGTGTGTGAGTGTGTAGCCATATGTGTGTATAGACCATACAAAAAATAAACAGGCCTAAATAAAAAAAAAATTAAAAATTAAAAAAAAAAATAGGCCTATTAAAATGAATTAAATTTTATAGTTGTAGCTACCTGTGTAACGTGCCCCTCGTGTAAAATCTCATAATGGACGTCCTATGGGGGAAAAAGCAAAGAGAGAGCAACGTGAGAACTTGAGTCTGATTTGTTTCCCATTGCCTTTATAAATAGACATTGTGAACAGGACTTTCTCGTGGTGTATAGAATTTTGGTGGTGACACAGCCTAGCTATAAACATAGTCGAGCAACAGAGATGTGAGGTAGACTAGGGTAGACCACACCTTAACGTCAGCGATTGTGATTTTTAAACGAACCCGATAGGATAAAAACTAACAATAACTTCAAAAAAAAAAAAAAAAAAAAGCCTATTACAAAATTCATAATGTCCTCCACATTAGTAGGCTATTTAAGACTCCTGCTATCCTATTGCAATGATGAACATACTATATAACCGCAAGAGAAACGATGAGATTTGTCACTTAACAGTCGCACGATTCATAAGGTTTAGGCTAACCTGAGTGACGTTGGTCATCCTTCGGTCAGTTGTCCAATCTGATTGTTAAATAATTTTTAGTAATGTTGGGGGGTGGGGGCTGGGGCCATGTATACATATATGTCTGTGTAATATTTTCTACATCTATAAAATTAGAATTTTTAATCAGTTATAACGTGCCTTAGTGTTCATGGGTATGAGAGCGAAACGCGCATGAAAGAGGCACGTGGAGAGCAGATATTGGCCTTGTGATAAATCTGAACGCTGGCCATCAGGATTAAACCCGTCATGCGCACAGGCCTCTATCACACAAACACCAAACAAATTACAATCATTTGTGCCAAGGTTTTAGAAACAATTCTTGAATATATTTTTATGAATGTTCTGTAAATTAACGTAGCTTTTCCCATCATGTAGTTTGAATGACCCAGAAATATTTCTGTTATTCTCGTTTTGTTCTGTGGCTTAAAGATTCAGACAACTCAAAATAAACCACGAGCCTTTTCGACTGTTTATCAAAAACTGATAAATATTCTCATTGAAAGCATTTAATTCAGACATAAAGCACACTGCTGTAACTCTAAATTCTCATTAAAAATAATCCCAGTCATTTATAGATCAAAGTAATGGGCATAATGAAAACAAATAAAGACAAAATTTAGACTTATTAATTACCAATAATCTACAAATTAGAGTAAGGGTTCCATATCCAGACTTGTGAGTTGAGTCTTCTGAAAGAGAATCCGTAATTCTAATTTCCTACATCTAAACCATCTGTTGGCTTCGTTTTATGAAAAAATGCGAAGACTATCGATATGATACAACTGACTATTTCCCATTAATTGCGTCCAAAGAGGATGCACGCGCCCTGATCACCTCTAACAGCAGCGTGTCTCGAGCGCCAAACCCTACAAGGACCGCTACACGCGCAACCTGTTCTAGGACTTATTCCTGTCAATTCTCGCTTCACCCTTAAAAAACACGATTACAGAATTCTTGCAGTGGTTCTATGAAAGCAGTCTACAATACAAACGTAAATATTAGCGTATACTCACTCCTATCCACGAGCATCGATGGTCTTTAGGACGGATCGCAAAGATAAATGTGCGCGTGCGGTCTGCGTGCACTCCAGAATGTTGTCTAGCGCTTCGGTCCTCCGCTTCATGGCTGCGGCTCCGCGTGACGTTGCAGTGGCCCCATCCATTCAGCGTCTCCGTATCGGGCTGCACGCAGTCTTTTCACCAATATTTCCCATTGAGATGCTCCTCTCCTCCCCTATGGAGAGTGGAATGAGCTGCTCGTTGTCCCCCCTCTTATCATTCCGCGTATTAAACGCTTGTGGGCCTCAACCTGCAAGCCAAAAAACATATAGCATATTTTAAGCCCTCCCCTTATGACACGTTGCGGTTAGAATTTGTCCCCACCCTCTTGAATTAGCAATGCAATGCTGCTTAAATGTACAGAGAAGCATTATAATTTGCGCTCTTTTGTTAACTATTACAATAGTAAGTTCTTTCTATATAGACCTAGTATGTGTGTCCTTGAAAATATAGGAGAAAAACCAGATAATCTATGATATAATTATAGACATGCAATAGCTCGGTTTTATTTACTCATGTTTAATACACTTACATAAGTATTTTTGCTGTGTAGCTAAAGGTAGCCTATAGGCTACATATGCATCATATGGATTTATATCTGAGCTTTAGGAAGGCCTTGATTTTTGTTGTGCAGTGATGAAATAAGTGCCTGTTGGAGGAGAACCAAGAACACTTTGACTTAGAGACTCCTTTAACTGTAACCCACAGTCTAAATCAAGTGCACTCGCTCCCAGCAACCCTTTGTCTTTGCCTTTTTCTCTGTAAGTGTCTAGGAATGTGACTACTGAATCGACAGGGTGAAACCGTGCAAATCAGCTTTAACCGTCAGGACCGAGAGTAGACCCCAGACAAGGGGACAGAAAGGGGTCTCGGTCGGTTGATTATCATAAGAATCAGATCGCTGGGGATAAAAATCTCCTTTGAATAAATTACTGGTTCAATAGGAGGCGCGACTGCCAAATAGACAACTCTGTCAGAGGCCGCTGGTCTTGGTTTTTCCATCAGTCGTCTGAGTCCCCTTTTCTGAAAGCTCAGACTCTTAATGCATTCTCTGTCTCAAATTCCATCGATTTCCATCGCTTGTTCTCCTTTCTCCAGATCTGGATAGCACGCGAAAGCCGCTGTTACCAGGGCGCCGGGAGCATGCAGGCCTCGAACCCTTCGTGAAAGCCAACCCGTTGAGAAGTAATGAGTTAGAGATAATGCGCCAAGGCTTCGTGTCCGCCAGAGATGCTGAGAGAATCAGACAGTCAGTGTTGGCAAGTCCCAGGGTCATTATCAATTATCGACCAACAACATGTTTCTACTAGTCCGTTGCTTTTACACATCTAGTCATTTCCTGGGGGATTCTCCAACACGTTTTTATCACTAGGAGGATCTCTTAAAAAGAAATAAACAATTTAATGCTGCTTTTAGACTTCAGGCAGTGAGAAAGTGGTGCATAATTGGAGCCACGCGCTGGTGAACCTGTAAATTTGAGGACGGAAAGTTCCAAAGCTCCACGTTAGATTTTGTTTCTGCTGCCAGTGAATAAATATAGTTCGAACATCATATATAAACGTAAGCGTATATTTCCATATGTAAAACAGTGTTATTATGACGTTTCTGAATACGAAGTATTAGCGGTATAGGCTATTATGTGCCCCACGTGTGCGTGTGTGCTTGAGACGCAGCCAGGGAGAAATGACTTGTATGATTTTCATAAACCGCCAGCGTGCGCTCCAGAAGTCAGGCTGTTGAGATTTATTCTTAATAAGAACACGTGTTTCCAATGAGGCGTTTGACCAACTCAGCACCACGATTTTCGGCCACGAAAGTGTGCTAAGGCGATTATGTGAAGTAAACTCATGACAAGGATTGCATTGCATAGGCTGATCTATTCTGGTCTTTTCACATTTCGCCTCTTACAGTAAAACGTGAGGGGGAGACGCACCGAATGACTCGGGAAAAATCAGTTTTCTCTTGAAATTGTGTCGATGCACTCGAGCAAAGTGTTGGTAAAAACTCGTGTGTGTTTATTTCAAACTAATTTCAATTTGAATAAGCCACCAGAGTGAAGAAGATATTTTAAAATAATATTTTTTTAATTTGAAAATAATAAATTACCCAGTGATAAAGAAATAAATATAGTTTCATACGTAATCTCAAACGTCGTCATTATTTATAAAAATGTCATCAGGTGTTTAGTCCTTTCTTTTTCTCCAAATTATATTTTATTAACCATCAATCAGTGCATCATATTCTTATTATGCAATAGACTTTGATTGGTTCTGCTGATTCTTAATATCTCAGGTGCCATTTTTTGTCACGTGATTTCAGCGTTATGATTCTATTACAATTCTCAAATTTGTTATTAATATGCAAACGTATTACGTACGCGTTTTATGCATTATTGCATGCGGGTAGGATAACGTTGGAAGTATGTTAAGTTCACACTCGTGAATGTGTGAAGGATTGTGTGTGTGTGTGTGGGGGGGGGGCGGGGGGGGGGGGGGGGGCGGTTGGGTGATGTAGAAAGACCAGCTACATTCAAAATCAGCCTGTCTGTGAGGTATTGTATGTGCTATAGGCTTTACTTGTAAGGTCTGGTTTTGAATTGGGATGCTGGACGGTTCAGAATCCGATACGTGATTGGCAACTCAAACGTCATCTTTTGTTCCCCTAAATCCAACTGAGTAACTACTCCGTAAGAGCGCACACATGTTCGTGGTCTGAATGTCCATTTATCATACCATTGCAAATTGTGGAAATGTTTCCGTATCGACATATTTTCAGTAGCCTATGTGTAAGCTTTGTTTCTTTAAGGGGAAGATACGGCTTCTCAGACACTGACTGTTTTTTATCCACATCTCTCATATTTAGTAGTTGTATCCTACTTAAACACGAACAAGTTTTACCCCAGGATACCACTTTCCTGGTTACTGGAAACCGTAAGAGCTGTTTTCTCAATGACAAATCCCTAAGCCTGGTCTAACTGAAAAACAAAAATGGCGTTCTGACATCTCCCACGCACCGCCTGACAGGGTTTGCAATTAACCCTAATTTGCATATGCAAATGACCTGGAAATTCGTTTTGACTACAAAATGGGGTTGAGTGAAGCAGCAGACTAGCCTACTCGGAGATAAAATGCACAACTTTGTGCCATATATTGTAATCTTTAGGCTTCAAATGATGAGAGTATTTATTTGATTCCTTGTATTTACAGAAAGGCAGAGTCCATCATGAGATTTCTCTCAGTAGCCTTCTCGTTATCATTCGTTAAAGCCATTGTTCTTGTTTTATGTGTTCTGTCTGTAATAGTTAACACTTTTTTTCAACTATTTTCAGTGGTTAAACCTTATGATGTACTATATTACTTAAGTACTCCTAAGTGCGAGGCTTTTATTCAGTTATATATATTCAGTTCTTTTATTCAACAATGAATGAGCATCTCGCTCATCAGCAGCGATTCGTTGGGCAGATGTCGACTAATACTGAATTAATTGCTTAATTAATGCGTTTGTGAGAGTTTATTAAGTTTAGTTTCTACTGTAGAGACCACGATTTGTCTATATTGTGGTAGCAGGTTTTACCTAAAAACTGAGCCAAATGTTATATTGGTTAATAAAGTTGTACAAAGATTATGAAGCATAATTTTTTTTTTTTTTTTAACTATAGCTTTTCAGTTTAAGATGTTGTTTTACAATCTTCATAAGACAGTCAGTATGTAACTGATCGTTAGTGTAATTTGATGCAGTGTAGCCTATATATACTACATTAAATAAATGCAGAGTTTATGTGTCCTCTTGACGAAATAACCTACACAAACGCAAACCTGATGCCGTGAAATTATTCCCGTGTTATAATATGGAAAAGGAGTGTCTTCGTGAAAGAAATTCCAACATTTTTTATGTGTGACCTCTGCCATTACGATTATGAATCTATCATATTCAAAACGGAAGTTTACTTGTAAGAATTTCGTTTATTTATATTATCAATTAACGAAATATTTTTGCATTTAACGAAATTATTCAAGAAAATCCAGATTGGATCATCTGGCCATTGAATCCGTGCCAACTTTTAAAGCCTCTTCGTTGGCCTGTGCTATGTGGGTGTGATTGTGTGTATGTTTTATTGTTTTATCGAGGTTATTATTTCCAAGCAATATAGAAAAAACAAAGAAAGACAGAACTTTGCGATTAAATGCTGTGTCGTTCAGTGAAATTTGTATTTTTCTGCCATATAGCCTACCTTTTTCACAAGCAACACATTTTTGTTTTTGCAAAAGTGCTTATTTATTTTACTAAAAAAATATATATATATATATATATATTTAAACATCAAGCATTATTTCTGCCATAACAATTATTGTGACGTGAGTCACCTGTAGTATAGATCCTCCAGGTTTAAAGCAGAATGAACAGTATAATGTTACACTATAGTGTTATCTAGGGTCAAATTTGAGAGCTAGTCTTATCAGCCCCTTCAATTTTCGTGTCCCATTTATTATAGAGCTATTATATTTACAATAATTTGAACAATTATCCTCCCAAAACTGACGATGGATGGACATTGATATGAAACTTCCACCCTAACCATTTCTGGCTTAAAAAGAAAGGGGAAAAGGAAATAGAGTTGACTCGGTAAATTGTTTGACTAATCCTTCTCTTTTATGGGATGAAGGAAAAGATTGAAAGAGGAAAAAGAGATGTCATTCGATGCAGGGGGCAACAGGGCTGATTATCTTTCTCATTGAGTGTAACTACAGGCATCTGAAATATCAGCATGGCTCCCTTGTAGTGCGTAAAATAAGTGTAAGATTGAATCAGGAAGACCTGGGTCAGGCTACAGATTTATTTTCTCTTCACCCACTTCCATTCATTAATAATTTGTTCTCATTTGTTTGTTGTGTAGTTTCATTGTCCATCACACCCGGTGGCAGACTGAAATCATCCTGCGGAATTATTTTATTCATCTTGAAACAAGGAAATCCTGCAGTATGAATAACTGTGATTTGCCTATTTATAATTTTTATTAACCTATTTTATTTTATTCCATTCTATTGGAATAGTCTAGAACTATAACCTCGCTCGCGCTTTTTTTCCCCTTGTGAGGCGCTGTCCGTGAAACGGTGCTGAAGTTAGCCTTAACAAGAAAGTTCGATTTCATCTAATTTAACAGTGTAAAATGTTTTGTTAAACAACCATTAAAACATTCTTATAACTGGTTTTAGTCAGAAATATGATTTCGTATAGCGAATCAACTTGAGGTTACACTAATGAAAAACATTAAGACTCTGGTATAAAGCTAATGTAACAGCTACGCATGTTTAGTTTTACAGTGCACCAATACAGATGACCCTTTATAGACATCCCTATCACGTCGCACTTCGGGATTAAAGTATAACGTAATTTCAGTTTGTCACTGACTTTGCTTTCGAATTGATGTTAGTTACTCTGCATTTGTTCTCTTATGTGCGGCCTGAGGGTCCACCATGTCAAATATTTCGTATAACGCCACCGTTTTCATCTCAGATTGGAAAAGTCTTGTTAAAAGCATATTCATTTACTATGCAGGCTAATATTTGAGATATGCAATATTTAGACTACAGGTTATAGGGTGTGGTTATGTAGCAGGCTTAACAAAAGGGAACTGAATGAACCTCCTGGTCGTTCCCATCCCCTTAGTCCAAAAGCAGGTCCAAATCTACTCCAGTATCCTGGGCGGTATGGCGCAGCATGGCAACTGATATTGCACAGTAGGCTGCAAATCATCCAGATGAACGCATCTGAAAAGAAATAAACCTCCATATACGGCGTAGTTTAACATAGTAAATGGTGATCTCACTATATCCGTATGTAGTCTGTAGACTAGCAAAAATAGTTACTTTATACGATTAAGAGCGTTACCAGACATTGTGTGATACTTGGGTTGTACATAACTAAAGGTTTAAGCAGGATAACGTAAGTAAAATTGCCTTTAATAAAAAGTTAATATGCCTCATGTTGTTACACAATGTGCAGTTTTTGTGAGTTCATAATCTCTGACATTCTTGGCAAAGGCTGTTTTAAAGCCATAATTACTTATTTGACAACACTCAGTAATGTTATATTTATGACATGAAATTTCCATGTTTTCTTTTAGTGTTTTCGCAAAATATTGGCGATAAAAACATCCGCGAAATTTTGACGAAATATTTAGCCTTCATTCAGCACTTATGGCATCAACAGCTCCCGCTGAATTGGTTTTTCTGCTTACTTGAAGAAACATGGTCCAGGTGTCTTCCTTCAAAGTAACCAACTTTAAAGCACTGGTAACAATTTATACTTTTAAAAAACAATTTAACTGTCATTAGTAAGATATTAAAAATGAATATATGTGGAAATATATGCTATGATTTTCTATTTAGATGTATATTAACGAATAATCTCTTAAGAATTATATTTGTTAATGGCAGTCAATATAAGGATAACAATAATGACAAATTTGAGAGGATGGAACGTTGAATTAGTAACAGTAATGAATTCTAAAATGAAAAATATTACTGTGCCATAGTTAACATGCAAGTATATTATAGCCTAATTAGTCTAGCTATATAATGTTTCTGAAAAAGACATCTGAAGTTGAATCTGACAAAATGTCCTCATTTGTAAAATCTTTACAGTACACACACACACACACACACACACTTGTATATGTGGTTTATGGGGACTCTCCATACATTTTTATACTATACAAACTATATTCTATCCCCCTACACAGGAAGTGTCCTCATAAACCATGTTTACGTTGTAATACCCATGTCATTATACACATTTGTGTCCTCATAAACCATGTATACAAGAACACACACACACACACACACACACACACACACACACAGACACACACACACACACACACACACACACACACACACACACACACACACACACACACACCTTTACTTAGCTATCTAAATGGGGACATTCCAGTTCTACTGCTTTTAAATACAGCTACTATAACCTAACCATAACCATATGTGTGTGTGTTTATGCCAAGTCACTTTCTTTGCCACCATGATAAAAGAGCCAATCCTCTGACTCTAAGTGACAGGTATAAAATGAAGTAACCTTAAATTAAATCTAAAGTCTTACAATTTTGGATGAATGAACAAAGAAGCTGGAAGGCACAAAGAAATCATTCATTAAAAAAACAAAAACCTAAGGGCCCACAGGAAACATGTGCACTGTTTGCAAACCATTTCTAAAATGAAGCTCCTGGTCAATTTCAAATGAGATGTTAGTAGGCTTCATGAGAACAGGCCTGGGTGCTGGTTTAAATTTCACCCTCCTGAGGGAGATTGTAGCCTACATAAACATAAACTGCTCATTTGCATGCTCTATCCCACGGTGGAAATTACAATGCAGCATAATTAATATGCGCATAAATTAAGACAGAGAGAGGGTTCTAGATCCCGCGCGCAGGCGGTCCTCTTAAAGAAGAAAGAAGGGACTCTGTTGGCCCAGGAACAAGCTGACTGTTCACACGCTAAATTTCAGTAGGAGGGGGCAACAAACCCGCCTTCCCATGCTGCTGCTGGCCAAGGCCCACACAATAACCGAGCAAGAGAAGCAGAGATTAGTCAAACAGCTTTGAGATGTTTCTTCTTTTATTCACAGAGACCAGCAGATTACTTTCTCGGTCCTCCACCCCCATCAGTATGACTTAATAGACTTGTTATAAAGTTTTCATTTGACTACATGGCAAGTGACTATCACATTTATGGTGCTATTACATTCTTTAATTAATGGAATGAAAGAAACCAAAGGCTACTGGCTTAGCTAGAAAATACAGAAAAAATTGTGAATGTTGTAGGCTACTACTCTACATGTGTCCCTGTTGAGTATTTCTGCTGGCCTGAGATCAGTTACTCAGTTGCTCTGGGTCCAAGTCACCTGGCAAGCCTCACCAAAGTTCAGTTTTTGCACTTCCCCATAGCTTGATCATTTTTAGAAAGAGACTGAGAGATTTCCAACAAACTCAGTGGTGTTTATCTGCATAGCTTTCACTATCATATATACAGTACAAAATATATATGAAGGTTCATGTGGTAGACTAATCAATATCATGATTCTATATCAATGGCTATTGATAAAAATAAGAATAAGAAATTGTAATTAAACTATTTCAGTTCACTAAAATGGGTCCCCCAAAAGCTAATCTACATGGAAGGACTGCAAATTTGGGGCCTGTAGCTCTCTTTCCGAAGCATGATGATTAAGCCTTGAATGCCATCTGGTGGTCATTTAGGGTTAGTGCACACCTAAAAAAAAAAAAAAAAAAACCCTGCTGATTTTCCATGGATGCTATGGCTTTTCAATTCACAAGCGTTTTTCCGGTATCTTTAATGGTTACTATATGCTGATAGGTACATATATTTGTAATAATAAAATAAAGACATAATAATGTAATGTTGTCATAAAAACAGTCACATGCTTAGCTTGAACTTCTATTTATTTATTTTATTGAACTGTGATAGACAGCCATAGAGGGCGATGTACTGATTTTCTGGCATGTCAACAATATCGAAAATTAACTGTCGTACATGAATCACAATTTACAGGCCAGAGCCTGGTTGCAACGAACCACTTAAGGTAAGAAAATTCCAATCAAACAAATCATCACCAAGCAATTTCTTAACTTTAATAGATATTTTTGCAACCGCCTGCAGGCCCTTCTTGGGAAGACGTTTTGACTAGCCAATATGTGCAATATATGGCTTAAGATAAGCATAATATCCATCCAACTAGGTCCCAAAATGGCTACATAAATTTCCAATTTATGTCTATTCTAGACATAAATTTATTTCATTTATTTTACCAATGCACTCTGATATAGGCTGCACAACGCATAATCGTGTGCAAAATAAAAGTCTGTTTATGTAAAATATGTGTGTGTTCTGTGTATAATAATTATGTATATATAAATACACACACATACATGTATATATTTAAGAAAAATGTTATATTTATATATAAATTATTTATATTTATATATAATATAAATGATATATAAATATATATATTTATACATGTATAATTTCTTAAATATATAAATGTATGTGTGTGTGTATTTATATATACATAATTATTATACACAGAACACACATATTTTACGTAAACACAGACTTTTATTTTGCACACGATTAATCGTTGTGCAGCCCTACTCTGATACATTCTCTTTGGGAAAATTTAAGTTGTTATACATTTTCTTTTATTAAATGTGATTTAAACTTTTCACTAATTCAGTAACTATGCTTAGCTTTTATTCACAAGAACAAATATCTCAACATTTTACTTTCTTGCTGAAATTTTCCATACTGTAAAATCTTTTAAACTATAAATGAGATAAATAATAAGAATTACACTTTAAAAAAAAAAAAAAAAAAAAAATGTATGGACTATGATCTTAGCTTTCTTGCTGATTGAGATTCAGTATGTTTACCTGTTTGTATCTGTTTGAAAAAAAAAAAAAGTGCAATATATAGCCAATTTTCATGCAGCCTTCATTTACTGTATATTTTTTATCAGCCTGCAAATCCCATTATATCACCACCTCCTTAAATATAACATATACACTGTGTGTATTTAATTCATACAATTGTCACCAATGTATTTATTTAATTTTTGATTTGGGGTTGCCCTGCAAGTGACTGCATTCTTCTTATGTTAACGTTATTCCAGAACACTTGTAGATCTTTAACCATTTTCAAGTATTAATTAATTTTCAGTTCCTTTGGAAAACATCTCATAATACTAATATGATTCTATGAATATAATAATATGAACTGTTACTACAACCTACCTAAAGGGTTAGTTCACCCAAAAATGAAAATTGTCATCATTTAGCCTACTCACCCTTATGTTGTTCCAAACTCATAAGACTTTCCTTCATCTTCAGAACATAAATGAAGATATTTTTAATGCAATCAGAGAGATTTCTGTCCCTCCATTGACAGACACAACTACCAATTTGACGGTTCATAAAGAGATCGTAAAACTAATCAATATGAATTGAGCAGTTTAGTCCAAATTTTCTGAAAAGACAAGATTGCTTTATATGATGAACATATTTCATTTAGGCATTTATTCACATATATACATTAATCAATGCACACATTAGATATGGTAAACAAAAGCTCAAGCATGCTTGCTTGACGTGCGAGAACCACTGAGGTTCATTCTCATGTGTTATGCAGCACGTTTGAACTTATGCAAGAAACAGTGAGGTTTGTTCTCCTGCTGTAAACAAATACATAAATGTAAAACTATGAAAGTGACCCCCCATTTTTCTCACAGAAGATGTTAAGATCTATGTTAAATCATTATCTAGTTACCTCCTGTAACAAAAAGGCTACTAAAACTTTGAATGTATGCTAATTAGTGTCTTTGTATAATCTTTATTTAATATTGTTATTTTGTTTTGTGGGGAGGATTATGTTTGTGATCTGTTTAATCAATATTTCCTCATTTGTTTATTTTTTATTATTATTTTTCTTTTTCTCAAAAAGCTTTTAAAAAAAGCTTTAAGCAAATATAGTTGAACTTCTGTTTATGTTCGCTGTTCAATGTTTATGTGCAAATAAAAGCCTAGATATAAACTATTCATTATATAAAACGATCGTGTCTCTTCAGAAAATTTGGACTAAACCGCTCAATTCACATAGATTAGTTTTACCATCTCTATTAATTTTTTTGAAGTGTCAAATTAATAGTCGCATGGAATGGATTATCAATGGAGGGACAGAAATCTCTCACATTTCATTAAAAATATCTTCATTTGTGTTCCGAAGATAAACGAAAGTCTTACAGGTTTGGAACGACTGTCAAGGTGAGTAAATTATGCTTTTAGAAAACTTGTCCCGGCTCTTTCACTGGTTTTGTCCTAGTATGGCCACAAGAGGGCGCAACGTCACCAACCACTAACCACGCTCACGTGAGCCATTCAAATTTGCAGTGTAAACTTTGGATGCAGTACAAGATTCTCCACTACGCCACATTGTATAATGCCGTGATTATAAAAGCAATACTGTACATTTTAAAAAATATATATTATAAACAATACTCTGTGCTGACAACATTTACAATCTTCTGTAAATAGAGAGCAACACAATGTCTTGATAATCACATTAATACAATGCATGAATGAGCACAGTCAAAATTACAGGCTACCTTTCAGATCACACCTAAAACAGCAGCCAGTAAATATTAGCTGCGAAAATATCATTTAATGTAAATGCAAATATTGATACTTATTTATAATATTGGGTAGTTGCATTGCATTACATAACACAGCCTTGTCATACATGATGCTGTTTCTTTACAGTGGTGATTTGAAAGTATGAGACATCTAGACACTTAAAAAATGTTTCTAATTATCTGAGTCCCTTTGCTAAGCTTTTCCACTTACTGAATTCTTGCCTGTTCCTGATTGCCATACTTATTGCAGCTTATTGTGGGGGTACGTTTGATAGAGGCAGGAGGGTTTGTTGGCTTTGTTGCCATAGATACAAAGAGTTGCTAGGCAGCAGACAGGATGCTACGGAAGCCAAGTGCAGCAGATCAGCGGGTCACTGCAGAGAGGAAAATTTTCACCCACACACCTTTCATCTGGATTAATACATTCAGAAATAAAGGAAAAAAGAAAAAGAGAGAATGAGACCGAAAGAGAACGATGCAGAGAGAAAGAATAAAAAACAAGTGTGCATCTGCACGTGCATCTGTGAGTCAAAGAAAGCGTGAGAGCGGGAAAAAAGAGAAGGAAATGAGAAGCCAAGTCAAAAGAGAATCCATCTGTAAAGTGTCATTTCCAGCTCTTCTCAGCTCTAAAAGCAGCTGTTTTGAAACATGTGTTCGAGCATGCAGGTACTATTAAACAATGAAACATCACCTGCACGTGCCCAAGAGATTAAAGTTTAACCGCTTTTAGACGGTCCAACATTACAATGCACTGCAAATGTATGTTAAACTTTTTGCTATGCACACCATAGTAGATTCAAAGATGAATAAGATGTAATCTGACATTTTTTACTTGTTCATAACTGCCCACTGTGGTCAGTCAATAACTTATCCCAGATCAGAGGGCTTGTCTGAGTCACTGCAGCCCCACTTTCATGATTGTTTTTGCCTGCAGTGAAGGTTTCGTGGCTGAATGGCATTCTGTTCAGTGCGCAGGCTGAGTGTAGGAAGCAAGTGATCTGAGAGAGGGCAACAGGGTGTCCATCTGTTTGTATAAATGCTCTTCCACAAAACCCCAGTGCATAAGCTCCTTACATAAGGAATAAAACAGTAATCTCTCTCCTCCACAGGTAGGCCTATATGTAATGGGCTACATTCATTTTATTTCTTTTATTTTTTTTTAGTAAATGGATGTCTATCTATCTATCTATCTATCTATATATATATATATATATATATATATATATATATATATATATATATAAAATGTCTTCATGAAACATGAAGTAGCTGCTTTTGACTAAATTCTGCTTAGACATTCTACAATGACTTGTCTCAAAAACTAAACTAAAACTAAACTTAAAGATAATGAAATAAAAATACACAAAAGACAATTTACACATTGCTCGAGGATTTATGTGATAATCTCCTCAAGAATATCTTGGTTCCATGCATCACATTTCATATATTAAACGCAGACTGAAGGAGTTTTGTTTTCGAGTCCTGTGACTTTAAGTGTTCCTCCATCTCAGTGACGCACGCAGCTCTGATCCGAGTATATGTCGCAAGTGCATTCTCATTATTTAATCCTTTAAATAATATTTCTGGTTTGTCTTTTGTTCTCGTGTTATTTTAAAACCCGTAGCATTGATTTCCAGATGGATCAGTTACATTGTATCCGTTTCAGCTGCCTTCAAACTTACCGCACTCTGACATTTTAATTTTTCTGCCTGCATCACCACTATTCCCTCTGTAAACACTATATTCTTCCACGAAAAGTAGGACTTTCCATGCGTTTATTGGATTCACCTAATGTATCTTTCATGGACCCAATGAAGCAGCCTGGTCAAAACTCAATCTGATATTTTGTCCAATAATAGGATTTTCTTAACACACTTAATGTTTCCATGTGGTTAAGCGGGTTGGAAATAAAATGCATGAATGCAGTTCCACTTATGAATGATTCGCTTATTAGTAGCCTAAATTGTGCTTTTTCAAACACAATTTAGGCTACTTGCTGACGTAACCTACTGAACCGTGTACATCTGATATTATAAATAATAAAACGTGTTTAATGTAGCGCACCAATCATATCATGATTGAGGGTTATTTTCAGGATGTTTAAATATTAAGAATATTTAAAATATAAAATACAATCACATATAAAAGTAATTATTACATTCCAGTTCTAAAATGTAAACACAGATGAATTTTACAGGATCTTTTCCTTAAGATGGGGAGGCGGATGAATACATAAACCGCGTCAGCGCGATCTCTTCCTATTGCACATTAGCCCCGCCCACAATTCTTTTCCACACAGCAGTGCCCATACTTTAACCCGATTGGACGAAACACGCAAAGCTCATCTCTGATTGGCCACATTATCTATCCATCATAATGCACTGCCAGTCATGGTGGATAGGACACTTTGTACATGGAGGTTTTTGACTGTACGGGCTAAATAATAACCCTGAACAGGAGTTAAGGATTTCACATATTATTATTGACATCTGCTCGGTGTTTTATATATTTTTGCCTGGTTTGATCTATATTACTCTTCTTTACGTATTGGGCCGTAAGAAACCTGGTGTTTATCGCACAGATGTGGATCTTGTAGCTGCTCCGGGTAAGTCGTTCGTCCAGTCTAGCTGAAGCTCTTACAGTGCCGAATTATTGCCGTCACCTCTCTGAATTTATTTAAAAAAATACCAAAATTCAAGCTCATTAGTGTTCGTGCGCAAACATACACTGGTTATTTGTAGTATGGATCTTTTTATTGCATCAAAGGAGGGAAAGTCGCGTCTGAAATGGAAGCTAGTGAGATACGGAGGTTCAGACTAGGCTTTTAATACCCAGTTGATGACAAGGGAATAAGATATAATCCATCACAATTACATTACTTTTCATAAATATCTATCGTAGTGTTAGTGGATTATTAGAAATCGTGATTTACTGGGTCGATATGAACGGTGTTCGTTGTTGTGGTGCTTCTGACAAGCTGTCAGATTTAGTAGCTGTCTGAAATGTCAACATGATTTTGATGCAGTCGCACACATTTCAGCTCACTATGTTGTGCGCTACAGGATAGCATGTGTTTTGTGGTGAAATATATATGTTTTTAACTGATGCGAGGTATTTTTTGGGATCTTTGTTGGAGTGGACTGATTTTTTTTTTCTTTAGCACTGAAGCCACTTATCAAGTTTGGTTGATCCTGCTCACGGACTCCAAACAAAAGTTTGGTTTAACCTACGCAGTTCTGCGGCACCACCCTCTCTCTCTCTCTCTCTCTCTCTCTCTCTCTCTCTCTCTGTTATGCAATAACAACATGTGTTTTTGGTGTATTCGTACTCTTAAAAACTTTCTTTGTGAACATTTGCTGGCTCTAAATTCAAACTTTTGATGCCAAGGACACTCAAATATGATAATCCCCTTAGCAAAGAAATTCTCTTCCTAAAAATATAACAAAAATATAAAATATCTATTTAAAAGACATATTCTGTCATTTTCACTAGAAATCATCAATGAAATGTGTATTATTAATCTCATGATTTAATGTCAATTTTAGTATAAAAAAAGTATAAAATTAATATATTACCTCCTAGCACCCCTTGCCGGCCTCCTTGAGGTCCCAAAAGCCCAATATTAAAACACCCTGTCACCCTTAAGGTATTCAGAGAAGAAATGTCTTTTTAACAAGCTGTGAAAGTGTGACTTCACTCTGTCATGAAAATATGTTAGTTGAAGTTTCCACAGGCTGAGTTGTAAGTGTGAAGAGCGTTTGTCTTCGATGCTTTGCTGTAGTGTAATGTGTGTGTACAAAGCTTTGATTGGTGGCTTCAGAATTCCAGCAATCATTATAGGCTGAATCTCATAATGAGCTGAGTGTCTAGGTCATGCAGACAGGTACTGTGCTGTCGTGATTCCCAGCAGGGTGTCAGCTCTACCTCCAGAGACTCAATGCTGTTATGTCCTCCCACCTGGGGTACCAATAACAGTCAGAGGGAAAAGATTCTTTAACACATTGCAAACCTACCACTGGTGTTTTGAAATGCTTAAAAAATGTTTTCAGAAAATAACAAGCATCCTGCAAACAATCATGTTCGTTTTATGAAAAAGCGCAGCTTGATAATGGGAAGTATGATACATGGAAATTATTAAGCGGATGCTTTTCGGAAAAGTTTTTTTTTTTTTTTGTGATGGAACATGAAACCAAGTTAAGCAAGGCAGGATGATGCAAAACTTGACAGAACAAAAGTAGTGTTATGTCTTCATCCTGATCATCTATAGGGATGTTTTCATTAACTTGAGAATAGTAACTATTCATTCTGAGTCTCTTATCTAGGTTTCCACATAAACAAATTTATGACTGTGCTGTCTCTGTTTTTAGATGTCTATCTATCTGTTTTGTATTTGATGCGTGTATTTAAGCTCTCTTTTGTGTCAAAGGCCCTCTGCTGCCTATAAAGCAGGTCTTACTTTGTTCTTGTCTGATTTGTGAAATATTCTTCTGATTGAACACAGTATCCTCTGGTCACGTTTTATTCATTTTTTCCACTCGAAAAATGTCTCAGGCCTTTAGTGTCTCCCTGAAAGCATTTGACACAAATAGATATCCAGATATCCAGCAGGTATTTTGCCAAATACTGGTGAAGTTAAAGGGTTAGCTCAACCAAAACTGAAATTTCTGTCATTAATTACTCACCCTCATGTCATTCCAAACCCGTAAGTCCTTCATTCATCTTCAAAACACAAATTAAGATATTGTTGATTAAATCCATGAGCTATCTGGCCTCTGATAGACTGCAACACAACAACCACTTTCAAGGCCCAGAAAGGTAGTAAAAGACATCGTTAAAATAGTCCTAAAATAGATTTCTTTGTACTGCTGAACGCAAAGGAAGATATTTTGAAGAACGTTTGTAACCAGGCTGCTTTGGGCCACCATTGACTTCCATAGTAGGAAAAAAAAACTATGGAAGTCAATGGTGGCCCAAAGCTGCCAGGTTACAAACGTTCTATGTCAGAACACCGACTCATCATCCCAGCTCCTGCTTCATCATCACACGCATATGTTGTGCTGCTCATGTGAACAGCATCGGCCAATACTGAGCCGGCGTTCTGACGTAGAACCCGGAATCGCTGCATTGCGTTTACTATGTGAACAGCATAGGAGACTGACATGGAATGAATGACAGAAATTTCATTTTTGGGTGAACTAACCCTTTAAAGGTGTAGTTTACTCAAAAATTGAAATCCTGTCATTTACTACTCCCACTCATGTTGTTCCAAACCTGTATTATGTTCTTTCTTCTGTGGAACATAAAAGAAGGTATTTTAAAGAATGTTTTAACTGTTTTTCTCCATAAAATGAAAGTCAACAGGATCCAAAAAAACATTGAACCCCATTGACTTTCATTGTATGAAAAAATAAATCCAACAAAATATCTTCTTTGGTCTTATGATATGATTTTCATACAGGTTTGGAATGACATGAGGGAATGTAAATGATGACAGAAGGCACAGTTATTACAAATATTTTGTCTTTGATCAGTGGCATCTGATATTGGTCAACGCCTGATTGGAAACAAATCCACTTTAAGGTCATAGCGCTGCTGATTGAATTAAGTATTATGGGGAGGGGGGAGCCCTTCCCTGCCCTTTCCAATTCAAAATGGCCTCAGTGTCCTTACTGACTGTGTGGCTGGTGGAGTAAGGCACGGTGAAGGGGTGAAGGGCTGAAGCTCATCTGAGAGAGCACAGCCCTCCTTCCCTGTGTTAATCTCTCCTCCAGCAAGCTTTTAATTGAGCCGTCATCATCTGATCTAGGGGTTAAACATCAATTAAGGTAATGAGCAGTGTGAAAAGAGACCACTGAAGATGAGGGCAACCCTTTTCCGCTGCAGATGACACAAGATTGGCAGGGGTTTAGGGATTTTGACAAGCAATTAGAATTGCATGTTTTTAAAATGAGCTTTTGAAATGCTAGCAGGCATGTTTAGGTTTTTCAGATTGTCCATTGGTATCTCAGAGTTGAGAAAGCCAGTATGCTTTTCTTTAATAAATGTTATAAACATTAACGAATTCTGTATTCCATTATGGTTAACAGATCAGTAGTAGTTCATGTGCCTTCAGTGTGAATTAATATATAATTATTTATTAAAACATTAACATAAAAATTTTAAAACGAATATTAACAAATCTTAAAATGAATATGTATTATAATATTGTGATTTAAAAGATTTATTGGTTATCAACCGTGAAATGAAAATAATTATCTGCCAGGACCTTGATATCAGTGCATCCATAAATAAAAGTTTAATGATATTTCATGAAAACTCTTTAAATGCACATTAACTAATGATGATGTAAGCATTATTTAATGTAGTAATGATTATAAAAGTTATGACAACATATTATCGAAGAAAATCTATTCTTTTAGTTGTTTCAAGATCCTGTCCAAGCTCCTGTTTCTTTCAGGCTGTATGAATTTGCTAGTTTGATTTGGAAGGCAGAAGGTTTCTGGACTGGTTTTTGCTGTCCAAACAAGGTCTAGAGAACACTGTGGTTACTTCAATGCTGAAGTACTGGTGTCATCTTACTGAGGAGAGAGCAGCTGTATCCCTTATAAAGACCAACACTCATGCACTCACACAAACACATAAAAAAGACAAACCACCATTCATGCTCTCATTGCCTGAAGAGCCCCCAGGTTTAACCTTTGAGTATCTCTTTAGACGCCTATGTGCATATCATAAAGATTTCTACCTCATATTTTCGGGTTTCGGTTTCACAGCACCAGAGGTAATTGTATGTGTTCACAGTATTCATAACCACACCACAGAACCATTTTTCCTTTTTGTAGTAAGACATAAGCATGAATAATTGGTCCTCATGTGAACATCTTTTAATCATTTTATTATGCAAGACACTGAATGCATTATGAGGTAAATGATGAAATTGCTGCCTTTATGCTGGTTAACACTTGAATCCTTGATTAATTAACGCCGGCAGCTCAGACATCTGTCATGCTTGGACATTTTCACGTAGTCCCCACGACACTGATTTCCATATCGTGAATCAGACTTATTTGGTTGAGCTCAAAATATGTCAGCGTCTGTAGTACTGAATTCCTTAAAATTCCCCTTGAGCTAAAATGATGTGTGTTGACCTCATTCTGGGTATGCGGTTAAAAGGAAAACAAATGAGAACCTGAAAAATCTAATTCTGTTTATTTTTAGTTTGGGATTAATCTATGCGAAGCATTATGTTAGAATTTTGCTTCTAAATATGGTGAATGTCTGCTCCTTTTTCAGTGTGTCTGTGTGTATATTTTGGTTCTTGTTTGACGGTGGTGTTAAGTCGTCAATTTTACCTACATTACTTTTTTTTTTTTCTTTGTATTTCCTGTACAATGTAAGTGTTTATTGAAATACCCACTAACACCAATTGCATAAAACTGACATCACGTGTGGAGGTTACCACAGCCATGACCTACACAAGTGAAATGCTGTTTTGTTATTCACATTTGTAATATTTATCTCCCGAATGAAGTTCCAGTAACATTTGTTTTGTTTATTGAATAAATTGCCGTTCTTAAAGGGATAGTTCACACGAGAATTAAATTGTCATCATTTACTCACACACATGCCATTCCGAACTTGTACGACTTTTTCAAAAGAAGATTTTTTTTTAAAAATCTCTCCTTTTTCTTTTTTTCTTTTTTTGTCCATACAGTGAAAGTCAGTGGGGTCCAGTTGTTTTGGACTGTATTTACTTTCATTATATGGATGTAAAACTCTTGAGACAGTTTTTCAAAATATCTTCTTCTTTACCCATCAGCTCTCTGTCAACATCTGACTCTGTGCTTTTTTCCTTCTAGTACAAAGCAGAGCACTGTCATCTTGTCAGGTCTCGTCTGGTGTAACCTATGCATACCCGACACAGATATTTCCCTTGGGAACACGCACAAAGTCATTTACTGCAACCTTGTACCTGATTCTGCAGCGTGATGTAGGAGAAGATAGAATAAGATCCTAATGATTTCAATCCCATGTTTATATAAAGACAGAGATAACAGGGACTCTTCCTCTGTTCTTCCTGTCAGTAACTGGCTTACTAACGATATACGACCGAACATAGAGATTAGCTCTGCATCACGTTCAGGGTTATTCAGGATACTTGAGGTAAAAGGGCTTAAAGGGTTAGTTCACCCCTAAGACCTTTCTTCATCTTCGGAACACAAATTAAGATATTTTTGATGAAATCCGAGAGCTCTCTGACTCCTCCATAGACGGCTGTCAATGAAGGGACCGAAAGCTCTCAGATTTAATTGAAAAGATCTTAATTTGTGAAGATGAACAAAATTCTTGCAGGTTGGGAATGACATGAGGGTGAGTAATTAATGACAGAATTTTCATTTTTGGGTGAGCTAACCCTTCTAAAGGGATAGTTTGCCCAAAAGTGAATTCTGTCATCATTTACTCCCCTCTCATTTAATTCCAAACCTTTCTGAAAGTGAAAGTTGAAAGTGATGTGACATGTGGCCAAGTATAGTGTCCAGTACTTGGAATTTGTGCTCTGTATTTCACCCATCCAAGTGCACACACACAGTAGTGAACACACACTCGGAGCTGTAGGTAGCTGTTTTTGCTGCGGCGCCCAGGGAGCGTTTGGGAGTTAGGTGCCTTGCTTAAGGGCACCTCAGTTGTGGGTAACGAGAGTGGAAAAGAGAGATGTTCATTAACTCCCCCAACTACATTTCTTGCCGGTACTGAGACTCGAACCCATGACCTTCGGAATACAAGTCCGATTCTCTAACCGTTAGGCCTTAACTGCCTCCAGCTGCCCAATTTTGTTCTTCAGAACACAAAAGAAGATATTTCGATGAATGTTGGTAAATAAACTAAAACACTGAGATTTTTTTTTCTCAAAATGTCTTCATTGATGTTATTATAAAGAAAGGGGACATGAAGGGGTGTACATAATGTGCAGTATCACTTTAACTCGTAACAGTCAGTAAAAATGTAAATCCACACAAAATTTGTGCAGGTATTTTTCATCAGCATTAATGGCTAGTATTTTGCAGCACTTATACTGACTTTAACCTGTAACAAATGAATGGGCCGCAAAATCCTTTGAATAAAAAAAAAATCTTTTAAGTAAAATACGCAACACAGTGTTGTGTTGCTGTTAGCATGACCAGACAGCACAGGCGCACATAGACAACATTAGGTTATGTTGGAAAACGGACGGGCTAACAGGGTTACAGTGGCGTGAGAGCAAGGGTTGGCCATCACTCAAGCACAGCTGAAACAGCAAGCATTGGGGCCAAGTGCTGAAACGTACACCCTTGCATCTCTCATTTCGCTCCAGTTCTCTCTTTCTTAATTCAGCCTTTTGATCTGATTTCTTGCCAATTCTTTCTCTCCTTCTCCCTAACAGTAGATGGGGCCAAGCACTGCAGGTACGTATTCATTAGTATTCTGACTGGGGCTCTATGGTGGCCCCTAAAACTGTTTGGAGGGAAAGTTGAGAAATCTGGCACACTGATTGGGGTGGGACTGAGTAGTCATCAATACTATTCAATGAACGTGCAATACTTTGTGCTTTTTGCCCCATGCTGGTGAGCCTGTTACCCCATTTGTGAGGTAAAAGACCCACCTTGCCACCTTATGCTTTTATATGATTTTTGAACAAAACAAACCACTTTTTCTGCAATCATACACTTTGGGACAAGTAAAAAGCACATTTTTAAAGGTGTGCTTTTAGCCCCGTTCAGAATTATTTGCTGATAAGACGTTAACAAATATGTAGTTGATGAACAGAAACTGAAACAAAACTAATTCTAAGACCATTTACATGCACAATAATAGTTCGATTTCAGACAGACTAAAGTGATAGTTTGTTTTGTATAAGTGTATTTTAAATGTTTTGTCTTACTGAAATCATACCAGCCATTTTTTTTACTAAGTTGCACTAACAAATCTAGATAATACAATTGTTGCTCATCTTCATCCAGCATGAATACATGTTAATGGGACTACAACCGTAGTTTGTACTTTATTGCCAACACAGTAGTTTGTTTACAATGGCATCTAATGGTCAAAACTTTTCAAATATTCATTTATGCTTCTAACTTTGTAAATTAGCTTACATTTGAGTACAATTCAATATAGATGGTGTGCCTATGGTGCTTGGCCTTAGTAATTGCTGCTTGCAGCTGTATTTCTCGTTATTCTGCGATCTTACTCGCTGCTATCTCTTTCTCTCATGGGGCACTACAGTTCTATGGCAGTACAGCTGTGGTTCTTGTCTAGGGCCATCTGCACACATTGTCTCCTTCGCTCTTGAGGTTCAGTATGGCCGATCTCCGCTATGTTTTAATGGAAGATTGCTGGCTGGCCTCTTCTCATCACAGGAGATGCAGGCAGCAGTGTGGAGAGCTGGGAAATATGCCAGAGAGGGAGGAGGGACAGGGAGAAAAAAAATCCCCTCTTTCTCCTTCCAATGTGACACACTTTGTGTGCGTGTGTATGAGTGTTTGTGAGTGTTTACTCATGTGAATATGCACACTTCTCTCAGATGGAGCTCTGAAAGCAATTGTGCGCTTGGAACAACAAGGCCCAGTCGGCCAATCAGATCTGACCACAGGATATTTGTTTGTAGAGGTGTATAAAATATTACCTTATGTTAATGTTTTATTTTCATGAGGTGGATTTAATTGATTAATGAAATGTCTGTTTTTTCTTAGCTGTCCCTCTCAGAGAGCTCTTCTTATCCCACACGCATGCTTACATGTTAATGTTTACACATCTTTTCCATGATCTGCCTTGAGCGAGGATTTTGTGAATCTTAACCACTACATGTTTTCTTCTGGGGATTACAGCCAATGTTTATATTATTCAAATGCTACATACGCACTCCTACAGTCCATCTTGAGGGCAGCAGGCAGCACTTTTCTTTCTTCTTTTTTTTTCTTCTCATTTTGTTGTCTTCTACTTTGCTAGTCTTTATGAAGTGCTTTACCAGTATGTTACAGAGCCTTTAAAAAGGCTAGATTTCATTTATGTATGTCTTCTGTTGTTTGTTTACTGTCTGCTTGTGGGTTTTAATGTTTTAATGGACATTTTAGGGAATTGATTTAGTCAGATATGTGTCTTAGTTAGTGCATATTATAGACACATTGAAATGTGGTGCTTGTACAAAAAAAATGGGATTCCTGATGCACTACTGCTCAACTTTGGGGTCGGTAAGAACTTTTTAGAATTGTTTTTGAAAAAAGTCTTATGCTCGCCAAGGCTGCATTTATTTGATTAAAAATATAAATATTAATAGTAATATTGTAAGATATTATAACAATTATCTGTTTTTAATATATATTAAAATGTAATTTACTTCTGTGATGGCAAACCTGAATATTCAGCAGCCGTTACTCCAGTCTTCAGTCTCCAGACAGATCCATCAAAAGTCATTCTAATTTGCTGTTTTGGTGCTAAAGAAACATTTCTTATTATTATCAATGTTGAAAACAGTTGTGCTGTTTAATATTTTTGTGGAAACTGTGATACTTCAATACTTAATAGAACATTTTAAAGAACAGCATATATTTGAAATAGAAATCTTGTAACATTGTACATTTCTTTGTCACTTTTAATCAATTTAAGTCTCTTGCACTAATTTAAAAGGGATAGTGGAGGATTATTGTAAATATTTAACCCCTTAAGGGCACTATATCTCTAGATCTCACTCCAGTGTTAAGAGCATGTTACAATAGGTTTTTAAGTGTGTTCTATGTATTTATAAGTAGGGTTGAGAATCGAAAATCGGATCCAATTCTGGAATCAAATGCTAGGGTTAGCTCACCCATAAATGAAAATTTTGTCATTAATTATTCACCCTCAAATCGTTCCAAACCCGTAAGACTTACGTTCATCTTCGGAACTTGAGAGCTTTCTGTCCTTCCATATGCAGTCTATGCAATTGCAAATTTGATGCTTCAAAAAGTTCATAAAGAGATCGGAAAACTAATCCATATGAATTGAGTGGCTTAGTCCAAATTTTCTGAAGAGAATCAAAGCTCAACCGAACCTGAATGATGTACTCGCACATCATTCAGGTTCGGTTGCGCTTTATGTTCGCTGATCAATGTTTATATGTGAGTAAAAGCCTAAATTAAATGTGTTCATCATATAAAGCGATCAAGTCTCTAAAGAATTTGGACTAAACCACTCAATTCATATGGATTAGTTATCCAATCTTTTTATTAACTTTTTGAAGCGTCAAAGTTGCAGTTGCATAGGCTGTCTATGGAAGGACAGAAAGCTCTCAGTTTTTAATCAAAAAGATCTTCATTTGCATTCCAAAGATTAACGAAAGGATAAAGAATAAAAATGTTTAATATCTAAATATGTGACTTCTCGTTTGAACTCTACATATAAGTAGTATAGATTCATAATGTCGGCTATAACATGAACTCCTTATCAGTGTGTCCTTAGCAAAACAGAGCCTATTAGACTCTGCTCTGACAGTTTTTTACCTTTATTTTCTTGCTCAGTCAATTACCAAAATTCAATTTATTAAAGAAACAAAAGCTATTTTCAGTAATTGAGTAAAGTCCTTCAGAAGGCTGGCATGGCAGGCCCACGTGAATCTGTTGCCATCTGAACATTTTGCTTGCTGCATACACAGTAAATAGAAACATTTGCGGAGGTTATCAAAGACGCAGACAGAACAAGTAGACTCACTGCGCTGAAGAAAACGAAGAGCGAGGGAGATGGGGAGGCCGTCATCAGAAATAAATAAGCTGCGGTGGAGGAAGGGTTTATCACAGTTCCTGTGCGGTACAAACAGGTGTTGCCTGTATGTGTGTGTGTGTGTGTGTGTGTTTGATTTGAAGTGTAAAAACTTCAGGATGAGAACAAGAGCTGTGCATTGGGGGTTAAGGGGATGTATAGGGTTAAAGAGGTTGTGCCCTTCCCACCTGTAGCCTGTCAGCTGTTGCCTGTTGAAACGTCAGCTGTTTCTGAGAAGCGCGTGTATGCATGTGTTTGAGAGAGAGAGAGTAAGTTCCTTTGTGTGTTCAGCAGGATGGCAGAAACTATGTGTGTGTGTGTGTGTGTGTGTGGGCCACTTCTCATGTTAAATACCTTTTGATAATTCGTTTTTTTTTTAACACCAGAGTCCCATCACTCCTCACCCTCCAACACATTGTAGAAAGAAGACATCACCTCTTACTGACGGCTGATGACTCTTTGTCATAGTAATGGCCCAGACGTTTACTCGTGTCCTTGACTGGTTTAGACTATGATCAGCCTAGCACGTGGAAAGCTGCAGTGATATCAGCTAGGCATGCGTGATATATTGGTACTATATGAGTTATCAGCTGGTATTAGAGAATTTATACATTTATCAATAGCAGTCAATGTTGCAGATTAAATTGTTCATGCTTATTTCCTCTATTTTTACAGTTAGATTACCTATGCCATCACCTATGCTTACTTAAAGCTAATTTTTAAAACATTAATAACCGTATAACACTTTTAAATATAATCTTTAGCAAATCTCAAAATCCATACTGTACATTATAATTTCATGATAAGAGATTGATTTAATTTATTTTTTTGTTTTATTTATTTTGACACTTTACAATAAGGATTCATTGGTTAACATTAGTTAATATGAACTAACAATGAAAAAATACTTCCAAAAAGTTTATTAGTTCATGTTAATTTCAGAATTTATTAATACATTATAAAAATCAAAAGTTGCATCTGTTAATAATTTACCTAAGCTAACGTGAACTAACAATAAACAGTTGTATGTTTATTGACTAACATTAACAAAGATTAATAGATACTGTAACATATATTGCTTATTGTTAGTTGATGAAGTAACTAACTGTTAACTAATAAGACCTTATTGTAAAGTGTTACCAGAATTTCAATATTGGTTATCAACCATAGCAGAATAATTATTTTAAACATAATTATCAGCATATCACTTGATGGTTCAGCTTATCACGGGATGGTTCGACTTCAAGGATGTTAATTGGGATTGAACATTTGCATTTGCAAGCACATTTAAACCTTCATTAAATTTGGTCAGAAGCTGGCCCAGGCCACCTCCAAATTTCTTTGTCTAGATCACAGAAAATGCATGTTAATACCAGGTGTAAATGGGGCCATAGAGAATTGTGGATGGGCTAGTAAACAAACACTTAGCAACTCCTTTGTAACTCACTACAAAACTCTTAGCACCCGAATAGCAATGCGTTGACAACATCCTAGGATTTTGTTGAAGAGTTTTAGGCTACATCCACACGAAGCCAGAGCTTTCCCTATCCAATCTTTTTTTTTTCCCCCTCATCTACAAGCCAGATCAGTATGTGGTGCTGTAATTCTGCCACAGAGAAAACGGAGAAGAAGACTTGGAGCATGTGCATAAACCTTGCATGCGGTATACAAACTTTAGTAAAACGTAGAAATAAAGCTTTATTTTAGTAAAGCTAATAGGCTCAGTAGCTTCTGCAGCACGAACACAAGCATGTAGTCTGCTATTGTTGTTGTTGTTGCTGTTATGTGACAGCAGTGTCTGACTAGGGTTGAGACATGGGGCAATGACATTATCATTTTACAAAATATACGGATTGGCTGTACACATGAAAATGCAAAGGTGTCGTTTTCAGATTTATCCACTCTGGGACCTGGTTTCAAAAAATAGCAGTTTCAGGCTCCCAAAACACAGATACGATACAAAATTTTTACGTATACACCTAAGCGGGTCTCCGTGTGGACAGGGTCTTAGATTTTTCTACAGAAAATGTGTTTTTAGAGCAAAATATCGTCTATATTCCTTCAAATTTCAGATGGTCACTTACTGTGAAAATTTACGCTAAACTGGTTAGCTTCGCTGATTTGGAATAAATCATGGTTTAGCATGAGTATTGGCTTGTGCCTGTTCAAGAGGAAATGCTTCATATTGTGGCACCGTCTTTTCGAGTGGCAGCTGAAGGGGCTTAGGCAAAGACAAACAGGTTGCGTTGTCTGTTAGGACTCATCTAGCTTCTCTTGAACTTTACCCTTTAGCTGTGACCGTCTGTCTAGGCTGGGAGACACCATGTTTCTCTAAAACATCTAAAAGTGTTTAGAGCTGACAACAGGATGGAAGATTCTTTTCAGCACATTGCACATATCAGGGCATGAGAACATAATGCATTTTATTTTTCAGATAGATCAGTTGGATAATTTGTCACTGATGGCCACTGAAACATTAAGTTATGTCTAGATGAAGATTGTAACATTGACATTTGTGTGCAGTCCTCAACTGAAGTAATTTGAATAGGACAGGCCTTGTTCTGTTATTTGGTCTGGTTGGTTAAAAGGCCACAAGCGCGCAGCTGTTCCTGGTATGGGAATCTTTTTATGACAGTGCGTTTTCTGGGAAAGGGGATATGGACAGGCGTGATGGAGTAACTGACGTTTTTTTTCATCCCACACCTCATGCATGGAACTCAAAATTCCCCGAAAATCACCCTTCTTTCTGATTTTATGTTAAGACAGTTGAATTTGTATAATGATTCACGAATAGGGGAAACAAAACCCTATTTGCTCATATCCTGTGTAAAATATTAATATTCTGAAGCATTATAATGAGTTTGCACTGGAGTTGTTCCGTAAGAGAATTAATGAAGGTATCAGGTATTATTCTCCATAAACAATTTTATTAAGAGTAAGGTTTATTAAAAATAAGCAGTTCATTAAATTTCCTGCCAACCTTTTTACTGGCCCCATTACAAAATAATTATCAATTTTTATTTTTAGCAATGTATTTTTCTTACATTTTTCTTAGAATTGGCATTTTGCAATATGCTGCAAAAACTATGGCATACAATGTATACAATTGCTTTCAAGACTATTACAATTCATTTTTGCAATTTTGACAAAACCTCATCTATTTTAGCCAACTAGTTAACATTAGCCGATGCTATGTGCACTAGGCTGTAACTTCCATAGACGTTGTTGAGGACACTGTCCCCAGTATTAAATTGTTATTAAAATGTTATTACATTTGATCCCAAGCCTGAATATGCTAATTTTGCTCTACAAAGAGAGCGAAAGATAGTTAACAATCAAACAGGACCTTAGCAGACTGATGACCAGTCAATGTTTTTTGTTGTTTTAGCAATTGTGTCTTCTTGATTTTGGCTTGGGTGTGTTACATTTAAGATGTTTGTATGTTTTTTCTTACTAATGGCAGATTTCCAGCCTGATATAGCATAGGGAGGGTTTAATTCCCCCCTTCTCTCATCCAAAACATTTATCCATATAAGTTACTCATTGTGAGAAACCACAGTGTCCAGACCTCCCTCTAAACCCTAACATTCTCAGTGCCAGAGCGTGATTTGTGCCCAAAATGTTTTTTGTCCCTCCCATTGGAAACTCATTGACATTGCAGTTTTACAAACCCATGACCTTTGCATTCCCACACCCCTCGAAAACCCTTCTGAGATTTTGAGGTCAGGAAAGGGCGAATCTTCAGATTTGTTCTTGGGGAAACCATTATTGTTCTCTCAAAAAGACCGTAGACTTAAAAACAACAGGTTATTGCTACTTATGTGTAAAAAGTTTTCCATACTAAATGTAAAGCCTACTGTTCAGGATTTTTTGGAAAGTGCTCCGGCGTGGAGTGTCGCCTGCAGCAGCTTTGGACCCGAAAAGTTGAATTTCCTACAGCTGTGACAGCAGAGACGTTGCAAGGGGGTGTCAGAACAAAAGGTGTGTAGGCAGCTGCCACGACATTTAACGCACACACGTACAGGCAGGAGATCAGAGGATCTGACATACTGACAAGCGTCCCAATCCTGACACCCATCCACCCTCTCAATTACATCCAAAGACACTGATGGATTGAAGGCAGTTGCTAAAGGCATATTAGGGCAAAGGGTGAGTGAGGGGGGTCTGAGAGGAGGGCTGGGGGTCTGAGTGCTCTGCATTAGAAGCTCATTGCTGAACTGGTCTCCACTGTCAGCCAGGCATAGGTCACGGGACAAGCTATGCTGTAGTCCACTTGGATTTTATTTGTTGCTTGATCGGGTCAATGCAAAGGAACTTTGGGCACACGAGACTGTGAGGATCAAATCTTAGGCTTTTTGCTCATCTCTACTTATAAGGGGTAAGAAGAAGCTTAATATGATACCAATAATGCTACTTTAAGCCTGTGTGACGTGAAGATTAATTTAAAATAATTTCATACATGAACGCTTTAGTTTTGTGTAGCATTCATATATTTTTGCGGAAACTAGAGCAGTAATGTCCTGAAATAATTTACTAGTTTGTTTTTCAGATTTGTATATTCTGTAAACGTCACTAAGAGATCAGGTTAATTTAAACAATGTGTTGCCTTCAGGGTATTTCCGAGCGTTGAAGAGTGGTGTGGTGTGGTGTGACAGGACCATGTGCTGTACTGCATGACAGCTTCACTCTATACGCAGAGCAGTTCGCATCTCTGTCTGCCTCTCTCAATCTCTGTCTTTTGCTTTTTGTGCACTCCTTCCTTTCAGTGTCTTTGAATAGGAACTCAGTTGCATTTTGTTATACTGTCTAATGATTTCAAAAACAGTTTCAGTCTTAGTTCAGTATAAAAACATATACACTACTGTTCAAAAGTTTGGGGTCAGTACCTTTTAAAAAAAAAAAAAAAAAAAAGGTTCAGAAAGGAACCAAGACATTCAATTGATCAAAAGTGACAGTAATCTTACAAAAAGATTATTTTTATAACGACATTTGAAATTTAAGTACAGCTGGACCGATAATTGCTTTGATCAATTATTTTTCCCTTTTATTCACATTTAACTGGTTATTGTTTCTTTTAAATAAATTTCTTTCCCAGTTGGGTTCTTTAGGAGACCTACCAAATTATGTGATTTACACATTATTAATGTCCTTTTTTTGGATAATAATTGAACTTTTCAAATAAAAGCCATTCATTTTAAGATTACATTTGTGTAGACATAGCCAAAGACAAAGATGATCTCGAAAGAATGTACATATGTTTATAGTTGTGGGTGTTGTGGCGTATCAGATTATTGCGTCTCGTTTTCTGGCATAACTTCTCTTTCACTGTTGAGCTTTTCTACAGAAATATGAATGACAACTTTGCCTTGTCTAGCTTGTCTTCTGATTGTGATTTTGATATAATACTGAACCAACAAGCTTATCTTTTGTTTGAAACAAAAAATATTTTGTTTAGTTGTGTTGTGTAACCAACCGCTTGCATGACGTGGTCATGACGAACCGCTGGCAACACACCCTGCTTTCCAATTGTCACATTGATGTCACCAGTGTTATGCTGCAAGGGAAGGTGTGTGCATCTCCAAGACCTTTAGCAGCAGATGGGGGTCGTGGTGGGTGAGAAGGGTAAGGATTTACCTGACCCCAGAATAGCAAGTTAGCCTACTTGTCAGTATTTGCAGACTCATGCAGGGGCCTGAGAGTTTTGTAGCACTCGGGTCTGTTCGGCTCTGTGGCAGTACTGTGAACTGACAAGTTTGACCACATTGTCCACACTGATGATGGAAACGATAAGCTAGTGTAAACAACAGACTATAGTACTGAAGACAGCACACCAGACAAATGTGCTACTTCTGTCCACAAGTATTTTGTTTGTCAAATGAGTAGGAAATAAAAAAGACTG